>VWPW01016586.1:2500-260474 GCA_013389825.1 Crypturellus undulatus
TGTTCTTCTGTCTTTAAACACAATGGCACTTCATAAATAATATGGTATTATAGCTCCCAGACGACATTTACAAGTACTTTATTAGGTGTCACATCAGTGCTCCATTTTGCAGCAACTGCCCGGAACTAGACATCCTATAATTCAGTTACATTGTAAGTAGCCACTAATGAGGCATATTATTGTAAAGAGCCAATGCTGAACAGCTACACTGCAGAAAATCTGGAGCAATTCCAGTGAAATCAGTGCTAAAGTATGGATTTGTACCTACGTAATGGAAAGCAAACTCTCACCTAGGGGAAAAAATCAAGGAAAAATGTTAAATTTTGAGCAGACATCTATGCTGAAGCCTCCTAATTCTTTTTTTTTTTTGTCCTGCCTTTCACAATTCTTCTTTCTGTTCTGCTCTCATCTGTCACTCACATATTGAATATCCCGACAACCTCATCAGATGATTAATACTCCTTTTTTGTGGGTTTGCATATGGCCTCCTGAGTGCTTAGCAGGTCTTAGAGAGTTCACTTCACTAAGCTCTCAGATTGTCTGCCAGTCCCCAATGGCTTAATAATGTAAAATCATAAACTGGACTGCAATTCTTCCCTGCCTATCCCTTTATCAGGGACTGCTGTGGAGGCTCTGGAAGACAGGAAAATAATTAGATGTGTGCTGAGTGGGATTTCCCTTAAAAAGCACAGGGTTGACCTCTGGTTCCAGATATACCCAGGGATTTGGGGGAGATCGTTTTTCCAGAGATAGTAATGCTTCTTTTGCCATAGGATGAGGAAGCTCATAAAGCAGCTTTTTGTGTATAGAAAGATTTCTAAGCTTTCCTCAGATTGCTTACCTCAGATTTGCTCTGGTAGCAAAGCTGAAATTGCTATATCCACTCCTGGTATACAAACTGTGATACAGCATGGCTGCATGATGTAACCCAGCAATGACCTCATCCTGCTTAAAATCAGTCCTGTTCACCCCATTTCCAGCTAACAGATTTATTCTTAGCCCAGAAAAACATTATTTCCCATTGTAACCTAAGAAAGAGGCTTGTTTCTGATTTCTGCTGATTAATAGGAGTGGGTTTCCAGAGGCAAACTCTGGATAGGTAGTCAGAGAGCATGTGCATGTACATGTGTGCCTGTCCTTGCTGACAGCACGCTGATCCTGCTAGCAAGGCACAATTGAATTTACTGTTTTCTCTCAGTATGATCAACGTCATTAACTCCCGCTAATGTCATTAGGAGGCAGCAGGAGACGTTCTGGGATGTTGGATGATGATAGGGAAGCCTGGCATCAGGGCTCATCTAAGAAACAGGGGGATTTGGGAGGGATTGCTTCTTGCAAGGCAGGAGATGCTCATCTCAGCAGCATTCCGTCCGGATTGTTGAAGCACGACCCAATTATATTACGTGGGCCAGAAACTCTACTGCTTTGAGCATGGTAGTCAGTTGCAAGATGCCCAGCTAACCTCACCTTTGTGCTCATCTCACCGTTTTGGGGCAGGTCAACCTTGGTTCAGCAAAACGAGTTTGAATGTGAACCAGGCTGGTTAGCAACACACAAGTTGCCTGGCTTGCAACATTTCTGCTCTTCCCTGCTGGAACACCAAACTGACAGTAAAACTGGCCAAAAGGATTGAGATGGAAGATCGGTATCTCTCTGGAGGCTCTCAGGGAACTAACACAGTGCAAAGAATTCTCTTTATTTTAAGCAGTGAGATATTTAGTGGGCTGAAACCCAACGCTCCTTCCTCCCGTGGGAGTGCTCTAATCATGATGCTATAGAGTCACACATCTTTCTTCTTCCCAGCCCAAGGCAAATAAGATTTAATTATTTGAAGAGGCCAGAATAACCTCAATACTGGGGAATGGAGCACATATCACCATTCCAGAATCTCCTGTGCTTTACGACTCCCTGAAATGGGTTCAAATCCCCATGGGGAGAGAGAGAACATTATTGCTTTCCACTGATGCAATAACTTTCCCAGGAGAAGAGAGGGAAACCATCAGCCTGGGGAAGCAGGCAAAGCCTTATTTCCCAAGTATGCTCTGAGCACGTTTGCAGACTGGTCTCCACCAGAGAGCACCTATTTTATGCAGTTATAAGCCTGAGGAATGAGCAAGACTCTGGTAAACTTGGCCCTCTGAAGACCACGGCACGCCAGGAATGCTGTCGGCAGACCTTTGGCTTCCTCAAAACATTGATGCAAAAAGACTTTAGCAGCTCTGAACTTCAGGTGCCTCCTGAGCCTTGCATCTGCAGAAGGAGAGTTTTCCAGTTTGGAGCCCAAAGCAGTAGTTAGGCAATTGCCATCCCTCTGTGGATCTGGGGCTGTGCACTTTCATTCCACATCTGCAAAAGAGGTGTGATGAGGTGAAAAATGGTACAAGCGAGACGTACTTAGCCACCATGGCAGTAAGAGCAACAGAATACCATAAACAAGTAGAAAAGGAAAAGCATTTGCTCTGTGTTCCAGTGACCGAGAAGAGATTGTAACCCATGTATCTGAATTTTCAACTCTGGACATGAAATCAGACTTTCCTTATGGTGCAAGGATGTATTTAGTTCCCAGCCATTCTACAGAGGAGTTCCCCACGCTTGCACTTTAAAATCACCCCCGCATTTTCACATGGGTCCTTGTTTTGCAGCTCATGATCTTTAATATTTGCATAAAACATTTTTTCAATACTATCTTTTCTCCTCGGGTACCTCGCACAAAGTCTGTTTGCTATTCATCTCCTCTTGCTCGGTACAGTGAATCACTGTTCACACAATGCTAAATGAAGCCACTAATTAAATATGTGATTTTTATTAGGCTCTAGACACGCTGTACTTAGGCTCTGCAGCAAAGCACTTGTTTGTAGTATTCTTTAATTTATTAAAGTTGCCTGCACGCAACTTCTTCAAGTGCAGACAAATGAAGGAACGGCACAAAGGACAATTCTCTCTGGATTTGTGGTTTTGTACTTAGATTCAAATCCACAAGTAAGGAAGCCTGGAGAAGTAATTACTTGGCTGAAGCAGTGCCGAGGTTTGGCGAGGGCTTTCCACACTGACTTTGCGGGGAGGTGTTCGGGTTCACAGGCTCTCTTAGATGAGGAAGAGGATGAGCCCAGCCATAGCCAGGCCTTCATCACATGCAAGACATGCTCAGCTCCCTCTTTCTCTACAACCTTCAGTAGTAGCAAATTATCAGCTTTGTGGTAAAACTCTCATTAATAGTAAACCCCATTTCTTTGCCATCATTAGAATGAACTCAGGTGAATTCACCTCTCATTCCCCAAGATGACACTCTGAGCATGGCACACAGACCTGAGCTGTAGTTGGGGACACCCCAACTCTCATCTTCTTATAAACCCACTGTATTCAATTTTTTGCACTTGGCATTTGGAAATGGTGATCTCATGAACAGAGAAATCAGCTCTCACGATATTTCAAGTGGGATCTGTGTGGTAGGGAAAAAGGACAGAAGTAGACAAAGAACATCCCTCTGCAGTTACCCTTTCTGTGACTAAACAGATTAAACGCAAGTTTGCAAGACACAGCATCACAAATCTCAGCATAAGGTTTTTTTTTTCTAAAACATACAGTCTTGCAATGATAAGAGAGATGATATTTGTGGGAAAAAAAAAAGAAAACAACAAAAAAACCCTCACCTTCTGTTCCTCAGACAAATGTGCTTTTATAGTACGGATGTGTGCTATTTTCTTATGGCTTTTAAATTGGTTCCTTGATTTGTTTCTTTATCTGCTCCCTGAGACTTTCCTGATTAGTTGAGATTTTTGCACTCACTAGTTGATTAAATAATGAATACATTTGTTTGATTTGCAGTTGCTTACTTAATTAAAATTTCTTTTCAGTGCTCCAATTTTCATTATGATTTCAATTTTGCATTTAATCACTGTGTTGTTCTTTGCTGCCACCTCTCTTAATAGAGGTCTACTCTCCTGTCAGCCTTACTGCAAAACCTGGTGTTGAGCTGTACATCGGCACATGACAGGGAAAGTCTTCCATTTTTGCAGTGGTTTACATAGGTGCTAACAACAAGGCTTGTGCTTACTGCTGTTTTACTTTAAGATATTTAATTTCCTCACCATTTTTACTGGTCGTCCCTGTTCTTCTCATTTATTTCCTTCATCTGATCTTGGTTCGTCTTCAGTATTTGTTTTCCTACAGTAAGCCCCAAATTTGCATGCCACATGCTTCTTTTTCAGCTTGTGCCATTTTCCTGTTCACCAGTGGGATCATCCATGACACGGTTAATGTTGTCCCACCATCAGATTTTAACTTTAGTATCCCAGTCAGACTAATAAGAGAGCGGGAAATCCCATTTGCCATTCTGGGGCAGACTGTAGAGCTGGGCACAGGCTACTGGGATGCTTTGCAGTCAAAGGAGACCTTGGTCATAAGTGTAGTAATGGTCTTCGAAGAAAAAGAAAAAATGAAAAAGAAAAAAAGAACATTCTAATACTCATATAAAGCAAGATCCTTAGAAATGTGTAGTGCCAGGCAAGGCAGAAATGCAACACGAAGAACCCATTCATGAAGCTACTCTTGAGGGGAAACCTGGGAGAATAAATTATTATTTGTTTTGTCACATTCATCAGTATTACTGCAAGAGTCATCAAGATTTCTAGCTGGTAAAACCAATCACCACAGCTGGAGCAGAAGAGGCTGCAACTCAGCAGGAGCTCAAGAGGACAGTGAGGACAACCAATACTTTGGGAATCTGAGAGGAAGGAACGACCCAGGTTAATAGTTTAAACCTTTAGCCATCCAGGAAATATCTTTAACTCCAGTGAAGTGAGTATATGTCAGCTTAGAAATCACAAGAACATCTGTTTTATATATTTGCAGAAGAAAGACTTTTTTTTTTTGTTATTTTACCTGAGGACTCAAAGTTTACTGTGCTTCCATGCCTGCAATTGTTAATTCAGGAAGAAACACAGATGCATCCTCTAAAGCCTGCCACAAATAACAGTGACTCCTCTAGAGTTAAAAATTAGTTGTGGTACCACCAAAAGCGGTAGGAACAGTTCCTGTTATCTTGACAACTGAGTGTAAAAAATCTGTGAAAAATGTGCCATTTCATAGAGATTAGAAATCAGCTCTCCATAAAACAGGGAGCTGGAGGAAAGCTTGCAAACTCATCTTCCCAAAGCACTAGGCTTATGGGAGCAAGTCAGACCACCCCTGCTGCGGGCACTGTGCTCTGATTGTTAAGTTCACACTCATCTTCCTAAAGGCTGGCTTTTTTGTAGAGTAATAGATACAAAATAAAAGTAAAAGAAGAAAAAAAATGGAAAAAAATATTTGTCATTGGGCCAAGGAGGTCCTAAAGTGAAACAATCTATTATTTTGTTAACTCTGAAGAAATCTTGTGACTATCTTCAGGAGGTAGGTATTGTCACGTGGGCTTCTAAAGTGCGTGTGTGACATTGAACACATTCATCCAGTGCAAGCAGTGATGTTTCCTTATTGGGGATGTTTCAACAGTTGAGAAGGACAAAAACTTATGGCTGAAAACAACATCTCTCTGTTCAAGGAATAGCAGGCCAAAGTTCCCCTCATTGCCATTTGAAGCAGGTCAGGTGAACGGTGTCCTCCAAGCGCCTGTTCCTCTCTGCTGCTGCAGTGAGGGCCTTGAGCTGGCTGAGACCTGCACAGTTGATACCTGAAGTTGGAAGGCATCAACTTTGCACATCGTGAGTCTCCATATTCTTTCAATATGTATCGCTAGACCACATGATATACACACAGGACTTATCACAAGGAGAAAAATAAATGTTTGCAGCATGGAAAACAGCATCAGTGACCCGTCTCACAAATTGCATAAGAAGTTATTGTCTCATTTAGTCTTTCAAGGTAGACATTTCCCCTAATGTTATTTCTCTTAAAGTTAGGTGTTAAAGGGACCATTTATGCTCTATGAGCACCTTGCAAAAGCCAGTTCTTCCTTTCTTCAATTAGATAACTCGGGTGGGATGAATCAGACCCTAGAGGAGTTTGTTCTTTTCCACCGACTATTTATTTATTGGGTGCAATTAATAATGTATCTCAAAAGTTAAGCCTTTGACGAACAGTAACAGTGGCAGCAAAATTGCTTTGAAAGAGCTTTTGGCATCTAAAGCTTTGAGTTAAGATGTTGATAGGCACTTTGTAAAACTGCTTCTATAAATCGGTGAGCTAAAATGGAGGGAAGGAAAATCAATCTGAATGCAGGATGGAACGTTTTTTTAAGTCTCTCACTATTCAGCAGCCCTCGGACTTATCACGCATAGCAGCTCATATTAGTTTAACTTCAGGAACTGCCATCCCTAAAAAGGTAAATCCCATTTTGCCAAGAACGGACTTGTCCCAGTATAGGACATATGCACATGAAGCAGTTCAGCCTCTCTTCATGCTAGGGTCCTGGGGGAATATATTCTTTTTTGGACTGTGTATTTATCATAGTCCAAAGCACTGACAGACTTAAACTCTCAAACTTAATTACCTCTTCTTCACACAGTTCATAATTCAGTCAGTTTTGTTGTAAATCAACCACAACATAATAACCTAAGTCACTTCTAAGTACTCACTGGATGAGTGTATGCTCTGTGTTTCAATAAGTATTGATAGGAGCTTCAAGCTATAGAAAAACATTCAATTATACCTAGTACTAGCCAGATCTCGAATATTTTTGATCAATGCATGTGTTCTGGAATGAGAGCTGGATAAGTGCACGGATACATTATTTAAATGAAAAGGGAATGCTGTAGTCATCTAGTCTGACCACCAAAAGCAAAATGCAAAATAAAAGTAATCCATGCTGGAGATGTCTCAGCAGCTGGGACTGTGGCAGGGCAGCCGCTCCTTGCCCTGTGGAGGGAAGGGCAGCTCATACTCATGTCTGAATATCTGGGTGAGCAACCCATGGTCTTGGCAAGTGAGCCAACCTAAAACTGCTGGAACTACTTGTGGAATAAGGTGATCTCTAACGTATGCATGGCCATATGGACGTTGGTCTTTGGGAGCATTGGCAGCCTGTGAAACACAGGCTGTGATAAAGTCTACGCTGTTCCTTCCATAATACCAAAGATAAGACAAGGCTGGTGG
This sequence comes from Crypturellus undulatus, assembly GCA_013389825.1. Classification (NCBI taxonomy): domain Eukaryota; kingdom Metazoa; phylum Chordata; class Aves; order Tinamiformes; family Tinamidae; genus Crypturellus; species Crypturellus undulatus. The sequence goes on from VWPW01016586.1 coordinate 9,590, forward strand.
GAAAGCGGTAGTTTTTGAAGAGATGGACTGTGAAACTGAATTATGGCAGTGGTCACAGGGTCCCTTATGTACGGCAAAGAACGAGAGATGTGGAGAGGGAAAGTCCAAATGCTGGAAAGGAAAGAAAGGACAGCTTTGAGCAAGAATAGACATCCATAAAGGGCTCAAAAATTATGTGTTACTGAATACTGCAATCCTTTAAATAGACATTTTGGTTTAAGTTTGCACATGATGTTTTAACAATAATGGAAGCAAAGACCAGCCCTCTAATGAGCTTTCGTTCCCTCAAGCACAGGCTGCCTCTTTTTTCAGGTAACAGCACCCTTTCTAGTGCTAATGATTTTCCTTTTTTCTTCTGTTACCATCCACCTAAGCACGACAGATGGTGAGATGCGCCGTTTTAGGAGCTAGTCTAGGGTGCATGAACTGATATGCATTAGGCTCACAAATTCAATCGTGTCTTACCTGTCTGCCTGAAGAATTCATACAGCAGAAGAAGTAAAGAGACGGAGAAAGGCAGCAGCTTATGTTTGTTGTGTTTTTCACTGCAAATAAAAGGTTTTGCCTTGCTGCCAGAGCTTTAAATCACATTTCAACAGAATATGTCAAGGGCTTAAGGTCATCCTCTTATGAAAGCATAGACAGAGGGTCTGGGAAGCTTCAAGCTGAAATAAGGGTTTCTGGTCTAGATAAATTCAGGGAATGTGGCAAAATGGTTTGCTCTTTTGGATTTAGGCCCAAAGTCTGCAAGCTCTGAAGTACTTAACTTTACTCACATGAATAGATCAGCTAAAGCCTGTGCATCCATTCCTGAGACAGGTTAGGCATGTGCAAAAGAACGATAAATTAGGTCAAAATCAATGCTTTCCAATCTCTTCAGAGGGCTGTACCTGCTCATTCAGGTAACATAATGACAACTCCAGGTGGCCTCATCTTCCCTCGATTTTGCCTCTGCTACAGGTCTGTGCCATACTATTCCTCCCAAGCAGGAAGCTGAACTTCAGTTCTCCAGCACAGTGTTGTGTGTTCTTTTATAGTAATTTTGGGCTTGGTTGGGGGAATATGAGTTGTGTTTTGGCAACGTAACTTTTTTGTGAACGCAGTTAACAGAGGTCAGAACCTGAGAACCCCATTGAACAGCTCACAAATTATCCTATAGGACAAACTATCCCGTAAGCAAAAAGTTTTAAAAACATTTGTTGCAAGGCCTGATGGAGGAAGGCTTGTAAACTGACATGCATTTTAAAAGCACACACTATTGCTGACTGCTTTGAATGAGCAATGATATCTGGCACAGTAGCACAGGTCAGCAAAGCTGCTTTATTTATTTGTATATTTAAGCTATAACTCTCCCTGTTTTTTTGGCTGTACTCATCTCTTTCCAGATGTCTATCTTATGACCTGTGACCAGTGTTGATGCTTCCCTAGCTCAGATACTCCTGGCTCCTACTGTAGCAGTATCTCATCTGCAGAATTTTAATGACTCTGTCTTTTAAACACCGCCATGAAGAAGGGAGGGCTGCTCTTGCCGTTCCGCTTACACTATTTCCAAGATCACTTTTCTACTTTGGGTCAAAGTGGAGGCAGAAATCAAGGTCTGGGATGTTCTTAACTGTGATGTAAGACACATGGCCAAAACTGTAAGCAGAAGTCAGCTTGTTCTTTCAGCTGTCTCTCCTCATGACCTCTCAACATGTATGTCGCTATCATCTGTTGTACCTAGTCATTCTTCAGTGGAGTACAGGCTGCAAGCAAGGTGGAAAATGATGAATAACCCTGATAAGAATTTTCCAATTAAAAAAAAAAAAAAAAGAAGTTAATATGTCATTGCTTCAGAAAAGATTTGCAAAGAAACCACATGCTCAACTTTCATTTCCTCTTCCTCCAATTATCCTCACCTCCAAAAAAGCACTGGTAATTCCAAAAGATACCTCTTTTTCAGCTGTTAAAAATGTTATTTCCCAGCATTTTGTGAAAGGAATAATGTTAGCTAAATGAAAGTTTTCTATGGAGTTTTGGACATCCTGTTCAATTTATTCATCAACGACCTGGATGAAAGCACAGAGTGCTCCCTCAGCAAGTTTGCAGATGATACGAAGCTGGGAGGAGTAGCGGATACTCCAGAGGGCTGTGCTGCCATCCAGAGGGACCCGCACAGACTAGACAGCAGGGCCACGAGGATGATCAGGGGCCTGGAACATCTGCCCTATGAGGAGAGGCTGAGGGAGCTGGGCTTGTTCAGCCTGGAGAAGAGAAGGCTGAGAGGGGACCTGATCTGTGTCTATAAGTGCCTCAAGGGAGGCAGTGAGGAGGATGGGGCTGGCCTCTTTTCACTGGTGGTCACTGACAGAACCAGAGGAAATGGCCACAAACTGAGGCATAAAAAGTTCCACGGGAACTTAAGGAAGAACTTTTTGACAGTGAGGGTGACAGAGCACTGGAACAGGCTGCCCAGAGAGGTTGTGGAGTCTCCTTCTCTGGAGATCTTCAAGACCCGCTTGGATGCTGTCCTGTGCCACGTGCTCTGGGTGGCCCTGCGTGTGCAGGGGGGTTGGACTAGATGACCTCTAGAGGTCCCTTCCAACCTTAGGCATTCTGTGATTCTAAAAAGGCAGAGGGGAATTACCAGCTGATCCACTGAAATGAAAGCATTGTGGGTGTGGATCAAGCCCTAGGTTTTGAGGACATTAAACGATGCTGAAGACAGGGAAGTATGATCTCATTGATAACAGACTGCTGTGGCTTTAGTTCTGCTGATGATTAATGGGGTTTCCTGTGACTCAGACCCATGGTGATGTCAGGTTTCACTCGTATACAAATCAGTTTTCATTAGAAATACAACCTCAACACAGGCTTCATGGGAATGGGTTTGGGTACAAAATTAACTATATTAGTCATTCTGGTGTGAAGAACTGAGATTCTGTGGAACAGAGATTTATCATGTAAAGGGAAGCGCAACAATAATGTTGACTTTCTTGATGGCCTTCTGAAGGAGCTTCTTCCCTACAAGATTTAGTACTCTCTGAAGCTTCAAATAGGAGGGAATATGAATTACAACTTTATCTGGGCTAGCCTAAGACACAGCACTCCTCCAAATCCTAATCAGTTGGTCTGATCAGAGCAAAGAAGTTGACACTACTGAAGGTTCACTAGAGGAAACACACTACTGAAGTAATAAATATGTTGACCTTTTCTATGTTCCCTGATGTAACGTGGTAGCTGAGGTATGAGAAGGAAAATCTTTTTAATTTTCTCTCGTTCTTCAATATCTTACCTTTCTCACTCTGCATCCTGTCACCTCCTTTGTGAGTAGAAAGCTCCCTCGCTTTCTCATTCCTGCACCTACAGAAAAGACACTCAGTTTAGCTGCTGGTGTTAAGGATGGGGATATAAAACCTTGTCTTTGTACAGAGATGGCTCCACAGTTTTGGATGATGTGGGGTGCAGGCTGAATGCTGGAACAAGCCAGGGTTTATCACAGCAGAAATATCATTTAATGCCCCTTTTGAATCAAATAATGCAGCAAGATAGGGGAGACCCAGCTCAGAGGGAGCAGAATGAATGCAGCAAAGCCAGGAGCCATGCTAATTCATGTCGATAGAGAAGCTGGCCTCTCTGGAGCATCTACTTTGCATTATTGCACATCTTAACCCATTTTCTTATCACATGGTCTTGTGGGAACAGGCCTGTAATTCAAGACATATTTGTTTTAATTGCCTCTGGCTTTCCTTGCCATTTGGCATATGTACAAAAGGAAGATGTAAGAGCTTTTATGGGAGTAAAATTCTATAATGAATCACTTATATACAGAGCAGAACACATACTAATGAGGGGATTAGAAAGTTGTTTTGACCATGGACTGTTCTGTGCCATTAACTCACTATTAGGCATCCCAGAAATCTTCAGAAAACTCTTTTGCTTCACAAAGTCTGTCCTTCACTGAGGTACATATTCTCCCCTATATTTATCAGGTTGCAGTATGTATGAAAGATATTAGACAGAGCTGGCTTCACGGCATTTTTAGAGTATAGAATTTAGTTGTAGCATTTGTGTACCAACAGAACCAACCATATTGTTTCTTGGGTGCTGAGACCAGATTTGAGTAGTTTACCCAGTTTTAGCATATACTAAAAATGATTTCCCATCATTTCGGCATTTCCTCCATTGCACAAAAGATCACTATCTGGCCACACCTACCAATTTTCCCAAGAACTTTTACAGGAAAGGCCCAGGGAGAGGATGACAAATCACAGAGAGCGAGCTCCTATGCCAGTTGCTCCAGCCATCGCAGCATGGGGACGTTTTGGGGCTGGAGCCAAGTCCCAGCAGGCGCACAGTCCTTTCGCCACCCCAAGGCATGAGCAGATTGAGATGCACAGTCCTTTCCCAGCCCCTTATATGGAACAGATTTCAGGAAAAGAGATAATCCAGCCCGAAGGGGTTATACAGATAATACCCAACAGGCATGATGGACGCGCACTGTGCTGAAATCCCCATATATGGCGCAGCAGAATAGAGGCAGATTTCCCAAATATCTCCTGCACAGGACAGCTCCGCGTGAGGCTGTAGAGCCGACAAGAAGCCACCGTGCAGAGACACAGGTCTTCTGAAAGCGCTTTCAAGCCCTTTCAAGCCAGGCCCCAGCACCATGGCCTCTTTGCCACCCTGTTTTCCCATACTCCAAAGGCAGCTGCCACCAGGCCTGGCACACGTGTGGCTGCGGAGTGGCAAAGGCACCCAGGACGCTTGCTGGGGGAACTGTGGTGTGGTTGTGCTTGGACTTCCAAAGCAATCATTCAACCTTTTTTTTTTTTTTTTTTTTCCATTTTAGAATATATTGACACAAAGCACTTAGGGTAGGTAGTGCTAGAACAAAATGGGATGTTGTTAAGGCATTTTCAGTTTATTCCTACAAGATAATTCTCTTGAAAGATTCTTTTTTTTTTAATCTGCTTCTTAGACTAAATATCAAATATTCTGTCAAAGTCCAGAACTTGCAAATTCCTGTCAAAATCCAGAACAAACTCATCTCAGCACATCTGTTTTACATTTCAAAACAAAAAAAAATATGAAAGTGACTGGTTGCAGCATTTTCTGACATACGTCTCTGTTTGAACTTTATTATAATCACTGTGCCACTGAAGAATGATTCAGAATAAATTCAGCTTTCTAAACCCAGTGGTGCTCTAGCCAAGGATGCTGTTCACAAACTAAGAACCTGATAACGAGTCTCACTGGGGAAATTCTGCTCTTCCCGAGAGAGCAATGCACCTTTCACTAGGATCCCTGTTCCTTCACCAGTGTAACTTGTGCTCCTTTTCTCATGGATTCACATGACACGTGCCAAAGTATGCATCAGATATTGAACGGTTATCTTAAAAATTGGCCCGTTTGACCATGACTTGTGCTCATGCTTCCTGTGTAAAGAGCCACCATTTTGCAGAAACAGAATCAGAAATAACATAAATATGGTGAACTGCTAAACCTAAGTTTCCTTTAGGAAATTCCTTTGGAATTTGGGCAAAACTTACTCTACTAGCAAATACAATTTATCACATTTGATAATTACCAGGGTGGTACACTCCATATGCTGAAAAATCTAAGTTATTTTGAAACTTCTGAAATTCCCAGACTGAAACATTTCTTCTGGAGAGTCTCATGCAAAAGAAAAGGAACTAATCTCTTCCTGGCTGCCTGCCTGAGGGGAGAGTAGGAGAGAATGGGGCAGCAGCTTATCTCTGTTTGAGATTTCCAAAAGGGAAAAACATGCTGAAAACTTCAGAAACGCGTAGTAACTGGTATATTTTATTGCTGGATTATTATATAATTTACTGTCCTGAAACACAGTGGTTTGCATACGCTTGTAGGAGTAGGGCATCCTCTGTGGCAGCTCTTGTGTCTCAAGCCATTTATTTCTGTCACATCAAGCAGCCAGAGGACCAAAGCAGAAATAATCCTTGGAGCACAGTGGCATGTTTTACGTGGAAAAGGTGGAAGGTTCAGCCTCCCTCCTGGCACTTTCTGTGCCCAAGTCTACCTAATTCACATTTCATATGTTACATCTTTCTTTTGGGACAAGTTCTAAGTAATGTCTCCTGCAAGCCAGGGTGAAGGACCCGCTTTGCCTCAACATAGTGCATTCCTCCAAGCAATGCTCTGCATTACTTTTTAAAAGCTCAAGAATTATATGTGTGTGTAGCTGGATAAACACATGTGGAAATCACAGACCCGGACATTTGATAACCTGTGCAAGGGTGAGCAAGGGTGACACTGTTCAACTGCCTGCGTGTTTGAAGAAGGCGCAGTTGCCTATTTACACAGGCACAAAAGCATGCGTACTGAGCAGGTGCCTAACTTAAAAATGTATCTACTCAGTATTGTTCCTTTTATTTACACTTTCTTCAACAATTCCACCTGCTAACAGATGCATCAGAAATGCGTGGTGTCTTATAGTGGCTGCCTAGCAACTCCGTGAGACTAACAAACTCAGTTTGCTGTAGGTGTTAAATAACCTGAAGTGCAACAAGTTTATCTTGCACAACCATCAGAGGTCTTAATAACAGCTGAAGGGAAAAAGTCACTGACGCAGCAGTAATGATGTCCTAATATAATGGAGCAACTGACATTTGGTATTTTCTAATCTGCTATTTGAGTCATTTCTTAAAAGGATTAATCTACTAAAATGAAAGAAGTGTTTTGTGGGTTTTTCCCTCATGAAGATGCACAGATCCCAAAGAAAAGGCCAGGCAACCACCCACACTCCAGGTGTGCTGATCTTGGGCTTCATGATGCACACCAAAATATTGACCAGTCATAAAGTTCTGCAGGACTTAAGTATCTGCTTGTCTGAACAGAAACTCTCACTGTAAGACCTTTCTCTCATGTTAGTCAATCTGCTAAGCAGTTAATTTCAGATCTTGCCTTTTATCTTGCAAGAAGGTCTGCAGGTGGTTGCGTCTGCTTCCACTCGGAAGAGTCCTGGCATTCCTGGAGGTCAGTTGTGTCAGGCTTTGGGCAATACACACTTAGGGAGCTGCCATCCTGGAACCTAATTAGCTCAGCTCAGACTTAATGAAGCTACTACAGATACCTGAGGTAGCTCCTGCATGGTCCTGTAGCTGCTAAGTTTGGGGTTTTTTTTCTTTGAAAATATCTAGAATGAGCAGAAAAGTGACTTCCCAGGTGCAGTCAGGCTGTGCTCCGTAGATGTGAACTGGGTGTAGTGCATCAAAGTGACAACCCCCAGTGCATATCACAATTATAAACACAGATGTTCACTTTTCCAGTGGACTTACTGTGAAATTACACTGATGGAAAAAAAAAAAAAGAAGGAGAATAAATAAAATATAGCATGACTTTAAAACAGGAAAAAAAAATCTTAATCAATACCTTTCCTCCCCCGCTAAGTTTCTGATTTGGCTCTAAGAAAGAAAAATCAATTATTCACATAGATCTATTGGAAATCAACAGTAAAGCCTAGCACTTCCCTATTTCTTCCTGGCATCTGCATTTCAACAGTCCTCACTAAAGCTGAATCTATTTCAGAGCAGTGGGGAAGACCTCACCATCTGCTCCACTCATCACAGAGAGAAGCAAAGCAAATATTTTGCAAACCAGCATGACTGTGTGTGAGGGATAGATTTAAACAATTGTTCTCAGATCAGCCCAATAGGTGATTCCCTCAAAGAGCAGGTTCCCTCTTCGCACAACATTTGTTCTGTGGGTGGAAGTCTTTGCTTGTATGGAAATGGTCATTAATCCTCTTCATCTGTATTCCTTGAAAAGAATACTCATCTAACACCTACGTTTAGTATCTCCTCTGCGAATGTATGCTTCCTTCATCCAATTGCTCATGAAGTGACAGTAAAATTAGGGCACTGCTGGCCAGATCTCCCAGAATTAGCTTGTTGCTCATGTGTTTTGAGTTCCAGTCTAAATCTGAACATTAGGACCTTTTCTAGTTTACTTTAACTTTGAAACAGGACATGTGGATTTAGCCAAGCTCATGTGGTAATAGGGTCTGATCTGCTGAATGACCTCCAAGAGAAAAGCGATAACCAGTTCACTTTGACTTCTTTTACATCCATTTACCTAACCAGCAAACCCAAGTTCCCTGCATCTGGGAGAAGTTTTTATTCCAGTTTGCAGCCTGACAAAGCCCAAATTCAAGGCGCAAAACTCTGTGGGTGGCTTTTTTGGGCACTTTCAGCTTATTTACAAGATGCAAGCATTGGATCCCACTGTTCTGATTGTCTCAGGATCCTGTATTCAGTGCAAACACACCATCCAACATTTCGTAGGCTGCATTTTTATTGCAGAGCCTCATGTTTTGGGTAGCAGTGTGAAGGCTGGCACAGGGGTGGTGTATTTTCACTGGGGAAAGCTGGGCAAATCAAGGAAGGAGATGGTGCCTTTCCACATCATCTTCAGGCCTTACTCCTGATCTCTTTTCTGTGTTCTTTGCGCTGCCTGTAATTTACTGAAACACTCTCTGAAAAAGGATGCTTTTGTCCTGGAGCCTTTTGTCTGCTCTTCCGTGAATTCCTGATGCAGCCTGGGACTCCAACCCCTTTTCACAGCGAGAGTTGGTGATATCAGAGAAAGAGGACTGTGACCTTTAAGTGTGAACAAGTCAGAGGAGGAGATAAGTTATAAGAAAGTTCCTGCACAGAATAATTCAGTGACAAGGTGTTTTGAGGGGCAAAAGAGCTACAAATACACAGGTGCTAACTTCAAAACCAGGGGGAGTCCGAAATGATCACCAAATAAGAAAATAATAAAAAATGATTTAGGAACCCCTTTCTAATATCAAGGACTTCTTTTGTTTTTCAAGCATTATTCTCTTCCAGTACCTTTAGGGATAACATAGATTAGAAGCAATACTAGATTATAAGCAGTGACAGCACCTGATGTTTAAAACACCTACATTACAAAAGAGTGAAAATGCAGCCATTAAAAAAATAAGACAGAGTATATATAATTAAAATAATAAATAGGAGATCAGGTAAATTTTTGTGTTGCATTTTACCTACAGTAAAAGCAGAGAATTATATTGCTCCAAATTTCACTGATACTAAAGACTGTCGTGGACCTCAAGGATACCATCAGGTTTCCCTCTAATGCTCTAGAAGATTAACTCAATCTATGGCTAACTTTGGATTTGAAGCTATATCATCTTTTCACTTTTTGGCTATATCCTCCATGCATACTTCAGGACCAGATTCTCCACTCTGGCAGTTTGGAGGAAAGCCAGAGGAGTTGCTTGAAATCTATGCAGACGTAATTATGAGCAAAATCAGAAGATGGTTGTGACTCTGTTTCAGAAGTCCAGCAAAACTGATCTACAGCTGAAGGAAAAGAGAAGGAAGGGATAGTTTGTCAACATGAAGGGGATTGGTCACCTCAAATTTTGGCAGCAATTTCATAAGGAATAGAATCAGGCAGGAATCAGTAGGAGATTTGTTATGTCCTCTTATCAAGGACTAAGGATGACTCTTGATTTAATCATAAGATCAAAAGCAGGAAGATGCGCTCATATTTGGGTAAGAAACTAGGAGGCACAAAAAAAGTGTTTAGCTCCTGTCTTTGGCTTGGCCTTCACATGCCCTCTTGAGCAAGTCACCGAGGCTTTGTCAGCAACACGTCTGAAGAGCATCATTTAGGTTAAATCCATGAGTCATCCACACAGTGTCCCCTCAGGAATGCCAACACTTACACTGAGGGTCAAACATCTGGTCTATGTAGATGGAAGAAGCCTTGAATATGTCTCTGTCAGGCACAGGCTTGTTTAGACCATGGCCAAGGCACGAACAGACTCTGCCTGGTTGAGCCACCTTAGAGGGACCAGTCTGCCCTCAACGCCATGGTGAGGAATGTTGGCTGACAAGTTGGGCCAGGGTCTTTCCTAGAGGGAACCATCTGGAAAGGTCTTCACTGGGAGAAAACATTGGCAGTGAGCTGGATTTGGGGCTTTTCCTGCAACTGGTTTGCTGAGGCAGAGTGCACCGAGACATCCTCTTTCTGTGCCGTGATGATAACATGGAGGGAAGTGTACTGCAGAGATGAATCATTACTGATTGAAAAATACTTAAATAACATTGAACGGCTGAATCNGCCACCTTACAGGGACCAGTCTGCCCTCAACGCCAAATGTTGGCTGACAAGTTGGGCCAGGGTCTTTCCTAGAGGGAACCATCTGGAAAGGTCTTCACTGGGAGAAAACATTGGCAGTGAGCTGGATTTGGGGCTTTTCCTGCAACTGGTTTGCTGAGGCAGAGTGCACCGAGACATCCTCTTTCTGTGCCGTGATGATAACATGGAGGGAAGTGTACTGCAGAGATGAATCATTACTGTTTGAAAAATACTTAAATAACATTGAACGGCTGAATCACATCCACCTTCCCCTCCAAAAAAGGGGGTAAAAATACAACAAAAGTACAAGAAAGATAGGTGCAATTCTACTACTCATCCGTGGGAAGGAGGTCTGTTATGTGGTTGCGTGAGGACCATCACAGAGGAGCTCTGCCGCAAACTGGCAGAAACGTCTCAGCGCCGTGCCTTGGGCTCGCTCCTGACATGAAAAGAGCAGCGCTGCTGCCCAGAGCTGCTAACAGGAAACTGTACATTTTTTGACAAATAAATGTTGCATAGAAGAAACATAAAAATGCTAATACTTGACCAAGCTGGAGGTCTGCCTTGTTCAGTGTCCCACCGTTAACGAAAAGCAAGAATGGGGTGAGCAGCTAGGAACAGCATGGCCATTCCCACTGCCCCACAGCACCCTGCCTGGGCCATCCCTCCCATGCCTTAATGAGCGTTGGGGGACTTCTCATCCATGAATTCATATAGTCACTTCTGGAACCCAAGAAAACCTTCTGTAGCCTAAAGAAGTAGTGTCTGCAATGTCCCTTGCTCCAAACCTGAGGGTGTAGAAGTGTCCCCTTTTATTCCTACCCTGCCAGCTGCTTGTGAGGTTCATTTGACACCTCTTTGGTCCTTGGAGCAGAGGAGTCAGAGGCTCCTTCGCTACTAATTTTTTCCAGGCCAGTCATGACTTTATACCCCCCTATCATGTTCTCCTTCAGTTATCTGCCCTGCAGGCAGAGGAGTCCCAGTCTATTTAATCGTCCCTGCATGGGAGCCGTTCTCTACCTTCGATCCAGCTTGTCACCCTTCCCCTGCTAAACGCAGCATCCCTTTGGTGAGTGAGAGCCAGGACCAGCGCATGATGCTCCCAGGGGACAGTACAACATCCCTACACCTAAGGACCAGAGCACTTATAATCTCTGGGCTGACCTCATAATTACCAAGAATTTGCTTTTTTGCCTGCGATCGCTCTTCGAGCTGGCAGTTTCTTAGCACACTTGTTCCAGCCCCAGGGTTTCTTTCCCGAGGAACAGTGGCTATTTCACCAAAATGGATGCTTTTTGCCCGTTCTGATCTGAAATCAGCCATGTGGTGGTAGCACGAGCCAGAATCCCAGCTCAGCTCAGCTCAGAAAAGGATTAGATGCTTCAGTGGTAACTGCAAAATAAACAAAACAAAATAAAACCACGCTATGCATGTGGGGGAATCAATGTCCCTGTGCTCTCTTCCCATCCAAAAAGCACCTTCCTCCTCACCACTGATTGAAACTGCTTCTACTAACAGGCATCAAAGACAATCTCTCGTTGAAAAGAAAGCAAATAACTCCATGCAGGTCTTTACTCCAGAGCTGGATCTGTGTAGGTAGGAACTGGATCTGATGGGGCCCTTGGCTGCTACCTCTCTAGTAAAGGACCTACAGCATTTGTTGATATTTTTAGCTTGTTTCATGAGGGGGACTTCCAAAAATAGTGCCTAACTTCAGATTCTCGGCACAGTTTCTGTAGTGCTACCAGGGCCTGGAATTCAAATTGCGGTGCTCTGAGGATGGTCCCAGTGCCAAGCATGTTTCACCACCCTGCAGACTGCACAAGATTAAAAAACACTGGGTTCCTGTAGAAAATACTTTCCCTTCCCGTAGGACACAGAGATTAACAGAAAACTCTGGGACCTTCGTCAGTCGGTGGCTGGAACAAAAGTCTATCTGATTTCTTCTGTTATTTTTCCCTAGCTTTGGAAGCGTTATATAATACTTAAGTTATGTAAACAAGTCCCTTTCCTATAGGTGGCTTGATCTTAACTAGGTGGCAAAAATATATCCTAAGCTTGTGCTTCTGCAGCATCTTTCATGCAAGGAGCTCAACAAGTGCTTTATAAACATTAACTAATTAAGCCATCAAATCTCACAACACCCTACTGAGTATGCAAGGATTTATAGGGATGTATACAGTAAGGAGATTAAGTTTTACTCTTAGCAGATTTTTTCTTTTTTTTTTATGAAAAAGGAGAATATAAATCCACAAATTATTTTCCTCCATAAATGACTTAAATGCCTAATAAATAAGGGTAATTTTAGCAAATCAGAGAGAGGCTGTGGGTGGGTGGTCTTCAAAGCAGTCGCTCAGCATTTCCCCCATCCTGTACACTGATGTAAACCTTGCCTGTCAATGCCCTCTGGTCTAAAATACCCAATGTTCACTGGCACTTCTGAACACCTACACTGGGAAGAACATGGATGCCCACACTTAAGTCCTCTGGCATCTTTCCCACATCCATCACATTAAGCACATCTGTGCTGGAGCAATATATACACTCGAAAGCTTGCATGCATCCACGCCTAAGTTGCATCTGGCAGCCTGGAAGAGAGGAAAAGGGAGCATGAGTCTGTCAGGCCATACCAAAGGTACCTCCTGACCTCCAGTTGCTGGAGGATGAAGTGGGCTACTGGGGCCACTTTCCCAGGAGACAAAATCACAGTTCCTGGACCACCTGCCCTTGCTGGCTCTAGGTCTCAGCTGTCTCATTCCACCAACTCTAAATGAGCATTGGTATCCATCCGTCCTGGAGAGCCCCAGCCCCTGGGCAGCCTCTATTCAGGGCTAAGAGATCTTCAAAGCCCACTTGGACATGGTCCTGTGCCCCGTGCTGTAGGTGACCCAGCATGTGCAGCAGCATTGGACTAGATGACCTCTAGAGGTCCCTTCCAATTTTAATGATTCTATGATTGAGAGCTGCCCTTGCATCCCAAGGTTGTGGGGGACATTCAACTCTCATTGACTCTTTCCCTGCCACCCCATGCAGCACCCAAGAGCCAGGGGATGGATCCCACGCTTCTTACGAGATGCCATGAGGCCGCTGAGGAACTGCAGTGATGCATTTCAACAGCCGCCACCACGTCAGCAGACCCGACTCAACAGCTCGCTTGAAGCTTTTGGGTTCTCAGCCACTTTGGTATCACCCAGAGGCACGAAAGCTGTTCAGTATCGCGTCTGCCTGTCATCTGGTCCGAGTCGGGGTGTCAGGGCTGATGGCTGGTGAACTTTGGAAAGTTTTTCAGCTCGCAGATAAACAGCAGCAAGCGTTCTCAGGACGACACATTCTGGAGGCCCAATCTTATCAGGACACTTAGGACGCAGCCTGTCTACACGCTTCGGGCCAGCCAGTCAGAGCCCAGAGCCCAGCCGTGGGGACTGTGCTGATGGCTGTCGCCTTTACTTGCTTCTCTCTTTGCTTGCCTCTTACTTTACCCCGCATTTCCCAGTGCAAGCATGGCCATGGGGCTTCTTTTATTGTTTGGCTCAATGTGTGCAAAGCAAGCTCACAAACACAAGAAATGGAATACAGTCTGTATCTCTGTATCTTTAAAGTATTTCAACAAGAACAAGAATAAGTCTCTCTTTTTTTCTTTCTTTTTTTCTTTTTTTTCTTTTTTTGAGTTAAGGTCAGGGTATTGTAAGCAAAATAGGTGCATTGCAATTTTCGTTTGGAAAATTGATGTGTTCCACACCTACGTGCATGGTGTCACCTAAAACACCTCCCCCTCCTTTCTATCTCTGCCTGGAGACTGCTCTGCTGCTCAGTTTCCGCTAACAGATCTCTGTGGATTTCCTCCACCCAAACAACTCCCTTGCTTGATTCACTGCAGATAGAGGATGCGGTGGATGTGATCCCACATACCACCTCCAACTTCCTCGCGGTAAAAGCCAGATGTGAGCATCAGGAGAACTCCAGGATGTACTGTGAGAGAGGAGGAGGATGTCTCTGATCCCACATTCATCTTTTCTGCCATCTCCTCCGCAGTTTGGACAGGATGCCATCATGATCCGAGTTGTTTAGACATCTTCCCATCGCTTTTCTCACCTCTTGCCCACTTGGCAAATGGGTTTGTTGCATGTTTGCAACTCAGGTGTTAAAAACAGTTCCTCATTCTGCTGCTTTACTACTGGGTAGGAGTCGAGTCCCTCTGATATTGGAAGGGGGCAGATTTCTGCTAACTGAAAACTGAAAACAAATCACTAATCATCCCGAATTACAGCATGACACTTTAAGGCAATGTCCATATTATTCTAAGCTGAATGTAGGCTGGCCAGTAAAATCCCTCCAGCAACACTGTACTGCTAAAGGTGTTGCTGGAGATCCATTTTTGTAAAAGAGAAACTGAACATAAATCCCTGCTGATTTATATTGCCAGTTCTTGATTGAGCTATTATGCTTTTATGATTTATTTTTGTTTATTACTTATATTAAGGCATTTTAAATTTTCCTTGTCCTTTAATCATAACCAAACCAATCCTTCCAGGCCTTATAATCTAAGAATCAGATTCACCAAAATCTGTTCCTCAGTAGGTAACACAAGCACAGAAAAGGGAAGAAAAGGACATAACATGACTCAGTCCTTCCTGTATTTGCTTATTCTCTTAATAACATACCTACATTAGCCTGGCCCATAAGCCAGTGTGGTCATTTTGTATAAATCAGTTGAATCTTGATTTATTTTTAACTCTTCTATCTCCCACTTCTTCCTCCTTCCCTTCCTATTAATCCTTTGCAGAAATCAACACATTGCAAGAAGTTTCTAGGGCCACAAACATTCTCTCTGCTATGGCCAAGGCCACCTCCGGGCCCATGCAATCTGTAGCCACCTACCCTCGTCACGAATGTTGCTATCGGATCTTTTGCAGTTTCATGGGGGATATGCTCTTGCAGTGAGCAGTTTTCTACTGCTTAATTTTAATCTTTATTACAGCAAGGGTATTACACCAGGAGCAATGTATTGAGTGCTGACACTGAGGCTCTGCTTTGAAAGTTACTCAATATTTTGGTCCAGATTTCCAGTATTACCTGGTAAGACAGTGCACTTCAGATAAACATCTGTCTGAGGCTTATCTGAGAGAAGATTATGTTCACAGAAAGCAAGCAAAGAATACAGGGATTTAAAACTTTTCCTTCTGTTAGTCCTAACTTTACATAAGCTAAAAAAAAAGTAGAACGACAACCTTAATGCAATGAAGTTGTTTAAATTTTTTCTTCCTGGGGTATAAACTGACCTTTTCCCAAATAGAGAAATGCCAGTGGCTTCTGTCAGAGGCTTCTAAAATGGCAGTTAGGTGGTTTTATGCCTTTCCTCCCCACAGTTACTGTAGGAACTCATTTTCTCAAGACCTTCCTGTATTTCTCCTTAAAAAAAGTCCTGAAGGCAATGAAGATGCAATCATTCCTACTTTACCAGTGAGGAATCGAGCCCTACAAGCAAAGATCTTGAATGCTGAACCGCTATTGAGCAGTTCAGCTGCAGCAAGATGCAGGCAGGAATCTAGGCACGGCACCCGCAGGACATAGACCTAGGACACGACCATAGTCATAGGACAGGAACTTATGGACAAGCAGTCCATGAGGTGGTCCCAATCGCAGGGGATCACCACGCTGAGGATGGAGTGCACATATTGAGTCTGTGACCTTATTGGTGCCTGCTCTGAGAGCACAACAGGCTTGGACAGAGCCTGGACAAGACTCTTCTACCAAGATACCTCAGCGGAATTATCACTCTAGACTGCCTTTAAGTTAATGGAGAGAAATAGGTGTCCCTGCAGAGTGATTCATCTTCTCCTAATTTGGCTGTCTACAAGGAATTGCTCCTTGAAATTACCTAATTCTATAGACTCTCGTTGCAGTTGAGAATTGCTATCTCATATTGAGACAACTAGTTTTAGATGAGAAACTCAGAGCAAGGAATTGAACCTGATTCTTCCCAGTATCTGCCTCACCACTGGAGCAACCTTCCCCAAAGTTTTGCATTTACCCAGGGCACATTGGCCTGTTGTCTCAAAGTATCTGACAAACTTGGAGTCACCTAAGATTCCAGCACTATGGATAAGTCTAACTATGCTCCACAAGACAGGCACACCAATCAGGTTCAGAAAGGCACTACCTGGCTTCCAGGCCAGCTCCAACCATTAGACCTCACTGACAAACAAACAGACAGACTAAGGGGCAAAATGCCATATATAAAATACTCTGGATTTACATTCACAAGATCTCAGCCATGAACAAACTGCAGAAGCATTGCTGAGAATAGACTGCATTACAGTTGCACAATCCCATGGGCAGAATAACACTGAGAGTCCCCGAAGGGGAGCACTCAGCCATTCAGTCTTAAAACAGCAATAAAGTGAAATTCAATCCATGTCTGAATTGTTTAATTCCCTTAAAGTTTAGATTTGCTGTAATTTCATTTGCCCTGTCATGAAGACAGTTAAGCACTTTCCAGCAGAGTTTATAATGAGGGAGGAAAAAATTTCTAGTTTAGGAGCACTAGTTTAGGTGCAAATGTTCTTTGAAGGATCAAAGTGAAAAAAAAAAAAAAAAAAAGTCCCAGGCAATTAGGCAATTTACCAGGGAGTTCACCAACTGTTTTTCCTCACACAATTCAATTAAAAAAAAGAAAAAGTTTTGACCAGACCAGGTATTTTTAGCACTGTGATATCTCAAGGTTTAACAAATGCCCCTCTCTAGTCTCATTGCCCTTTCCACAGGCCTGTTTAGGGCAAGTTTCACATTCAATGACTTTCCATCTTGGCAATAAAGATCGGACAGGTGTAGCTGCAGGAATCTTGGTTCTGGCCTTGATTCCATCACTAATAACAGTCCTTATTTTCCTTGCTGCACAAAGAAGATGGAGCAGGAATCTGTTACCAGCAAGTGCGGATCTCCCATTCAGTGTCCGACAAAGAGCATTATTTGCTGCAATTGCCCCCATCCTGTCTAATACTGCTTTTATCACAAATACAGGCAAATCAAGACATAGCCTTTCTCAGCAGGGCTTTTATTGCCTATTTTAAACTCTTTACCTAAGAGACAGTGTGAGGAGCTATTTCTTGGGCAGACAGCTTGTCCAGCTACCGCAAGATGGACGGGCTCCGAGCCGCTGCATCCCTCCTGGCAGTGCAGCGAGGAGCTGCAGGAGCCCCATGGCACTTCCCATGGCACCAGGAGGAAAGCCAGCGCGTGCAGGAAAGCCCACAGAGTCGGATAATGCTCCCTTGGCAGCCGTTGCCTAATGAGGCTCTGTCAGACAAAATGGCACCAAGAGGTACTGGCTCCGCACCGCCTTGGGAGCTGGTAATGCTCGCTTGCTTTCATTAGGATCCAAATAACTATTCCCATAACCACGGATTCTGCCACGGCTGGCGCTCATCTCTTCTGCACTTGTCCGGATTCTGGACAACTGCTTTCATGCACGAGGATTTAGATGATACCTCTCACTCACTCTCAGAGGGTAAGAAGTTCCAAGAGGTCCTGCCTGTGTCTACTTTGTTGTTACCAAAATTGCTGTAATAAAATCTGCAAATACTGTCTCCTTCAAGTGCCCAGTAATTTCCTAGAGTAACTCCTTCCTGTACTGCCAGCCAACCCAAGCACTGCTTAAATCTTTCATTTTGATATATCTTGTGAGGATAGTTTCATTCCTAGCAGGAAAATGATCATCAGACTGAAATGAGCTGACCAAAATGCCCCCCATCCCAAATTGATGTCCCAAATACTAGAATAAGCATCCTCTGGCCCTGAGAAGAATGATGTGAATGGGATGTGAATTCCTACATCTTTTCCCCATGGGATAGTCGGTTTCTAGATGAAGGGAGCCCAGCTCCTGCCCTGCATGCACGCAATGAATTTTTCCTACCGAGCAGTTGATGACATCTTTGCCTCTGCTAGACAGGATACTTTTCCTAACCCTGTAACCCCCGATTCTGCTAAATACAATAAATATGGGTCAATGGTTTTAAGAGAGGGAAAACTCCAGAGCAATCCAGTATTGATGCTGAAATAATTCTAGCGCATGAAAAGTCGGAGCAGCTGTGGCTGCTTCCCTGTCCACAAGCGATTCGTGTTGTTCGTTGCCAGTGATCCTTAATCCTCTTTGAACTCCTGACTTTACATATCAGATGGTTGCTCTATGGAGTAATATCTGTGTATTACTGTCCATTCACTGTAAGGATTTCGCAAGGTGATACAAAGTCAGGAAATGTATTCTCCGGAGCCACAGTCGCAAAGGTTACCCAATGCAAATCAGATATTTGCGCTGGCGCAGGGTGTCTAAGACGTTTGCAAAACCGGGAGCACCGTATCAAGTGTCAAAATGGGAAAAATGCTCCCCGCATCCTGTGAAAATGCTGGAAGCCCAAGGGCAGAGAGTGCCTGCGGTTGTGGTAATTCGGTATGGTCACTGCTTACTAAACCAAGTAATCATTTCGGCTGCCAGATACAGGGATAAAATTATTTCAGCGGGCAAAATGGAGCCTCTCTTAATCTGGAGAGGACTAATAGCAGACTTGAGGTCTGCGTGAGAGACGTGAAGGAAGTAGCTCTGTCAGTGCTTGACCTTTACGTTACCTATTTTGCAATACTCTGTGCTCTCTTTAAAGCCCCGGCTTCAGGAGCCCAGTGACAACGTGTTTCAAACATCTTTTAAAGATGATCTTTTTAAAAGCAAGCCTTAGAGTGAAGAATATGTCTGTCACATTGCAGCCAGGATCTGTAGACGGTGAAAAGACAGAAACAAATAAAACCCAAACAAAACAAAAACAAAAAAAAGGAGGAGGATGTTGATTCTTTCATGAATTTTTAAATACTCTTCCCCTCCCACTCCACTGCTGGGAGCAGAGAGGAAGAAGAAAGGGGTAGCCAGTGATGACTAGAGAGGATTTTATGATAGCGATGTTATCCCATGGCAGTAGGTGCTCCCACGGGCTGGAGTCCCAGCAGATTCCGTGCTGGGCTCAAGGGATGTGTGTAGGTATTACACTGCGGGGAAGAATTAATTTTTCAATTTTCTTTCTCCAGAAGATAATTTCTGCTTCTTTTGCTTCTTTTTCCTTCAAAAGAATTGTTTTGGATAACTCCTTGTGGTCTCTCCCTTCTGCCTGGGTGTTAGGGCTACATGGTCAGAAATACCACATGAGCAGCAACCAGGGTGAATCCACCTCAGAAGGGACCACAGCCTTTTGTATTAGCAGATTTCAGCCCACTGTGAGCAAATATGGTGCAGCTAAACTCCAGGCCTCATATTTTAAGTCATTTGTTGACTGGCCTCAGACTGATGTTCAGCTTGAGAGCTGCTTGTCCTGTGCCTGCACATAATGTGAAGCTTACAGCTTTGGGGGAAGCACCGGATATTGCTTGCTGCAAAAGGCAGTGGATACATTGACTTCAATAACTACCACAGGCTGAGAAGTATTTTGACAGAAAGGCATTTCCTAGGATAGATTGCAATTTTCTTTCCAAAGTAGCTTTAGACAAGAGTCCCCCTGTCATAGTGTCTCATCATACCCTGAGCAGAATCGCTCGTGCTTTTAAGGGACTCTGCAGTAGGGTGAGTGCCAGCAATTATACCCCATCCTTGCCTGGAGACATATACCTATAAATATATAAATATATATACCCATAAATCTTCTTTCAAGCCTGCTGACTGCTTGCACTGGGCTAGAGCTCTGGTTGCAGAAGGAAGATCATTGATTACCAAGTTTCTTATGGATGGGCATCTGTCTTATTTATATGTATTTGTGTCGTTTTGATGCACAATATAAAGGTTGAATTTTACAGACCGAGGGATCCAATGTCACCCCCCATCAAACCTTTCCAAAGACTGGAAATAAAGAGGAAAGAGCGTAGCAATTATGCAGGTGGTTTAAGAGAGTCAAGACCTTCCTACCTTGAAGCCGCTTGTCCTGTCAGCTAAGTAATATGTCATTATAAAACCTTCCAATAAGACTTTTGATAACAAGCCTTGAAACAGGTGCATGCAACACCTGAAGTCCTCCCTGAGGCGAGCCCGTGCTTAGGAGACCTAGCAGTAGGCAGGATCAGGGAAGAGCTCCACATCTGCATCCCACAGCCCGCGTTTGCTTTAATAGAGATATTGGGTTTGCTTTAACAGAGCAGCATGCTGGAGTCAAGGCTGCATCTTGAAGAACACTTGCTGTAGTGCACTTTTAACTGACATGGACATGATCCATAGAGTAGAAAGAAAAATGAAGGATTTTCCCTCTGTTTTATGTGTAGAAATGCAAATGTTTCACCAGATGGATACTGACTGTAGTGCAAATATCTCAGCACAGATCTAGAAATATTACTTCACTCTGAACTCCACTTCCTCACATTTTTCCTGAGTTACTAATAGAAAATTATGAAGATTATAAAGCAGTAAGGCAGCCTCCTGGAATACATCAGCTTCTACACTCAGCAGCTGCGATGTCGTGGTGTCAGATACTAAGGATCACCTGGAGGCAGGGGTGCTCCTAGTGGCAAGGAAAGTGATTATTATCTACATCTCCACAATCCATTTTCAAAGTTAACAATTAATGCTGAGATAAGAGACAAAATAAAAATGCGAGTTCACTACTCTATTCAGGTTTCATGGTTATTCATTCATCTTAATGCTGGATATAGGTCAAGAAGAAGCAATAAGGGGGTGAAAGTGAGAAGTGATGACCCTGTACCTCATTAGCATCATTATTCACCTATGATGTGTCACACGGATCTCATGGCAGAGCAGGGCACACATGGAGGTTCCTGAGGAGATTTCTTTTAATTACTGGAAGAGATACGGAAAAGTGAAAACATTGAGGGTGCTGGAAGAGTCAAAGTAGCTCAGCACTGCCTTATGTTGTACAGCTCAGGGATAGTCACATTTTTACAACACGTGGATTTGTTTCCTTCCTCATAAGAGCACATTCCTGTAGCAGACTGCTGGGTTCCCAGACAAATGGCAGGAAAAGTATTTATAAGTGATGTACATGGAGAACGATGGAAGGCTTCACCGAAGCCATGGGCACAGCCTTCTTGCAAGGAAGAAGCAAGCTAAAAAGACAAACTGTGAGATGCCCCAGCTATGCGTCATGTCTATGCCAGGACTATTGCAACCTGGTGCCATAGGGGAACAGCATGTTTCCCAATACATCTTCTTCCATTGAAGAAGTTATTGAGGTTATTTTATTCCAGATATTATAAAAACAACCTTCTTAAATCACATGTAGACATTCTCTGCCAGATAGGGATACACCCCAGCCTCTCTCACGGGTCTAATATTTTAATTACGGTATGTGTTGCACAGTAGCTCTTCCCAGTCATGTCCAATCTTCCAGGTAGGAAGGGCAGGGAGAAGCTGTCAGTGGTGGTGTGCAGCAGCACAACCCAGCTCTCTGGCTGCTGGCCAGGGCAGATAATAGATGTTTATTCTGTAGGTGTTCTGCTGACAAATGCCAGAGAAAGACCCCAAGGCATGTGCAACAGCAGGGTGGCAGTTCACACACCCTCCGCTCGGAGGCTGGGAGTCCTGGGAAGGTGGCTCTGCCTGTAGTTATTACCAACCCCCTCGCTGATGCCTTATGTCAGAGGATGGACCTGAGATCCTCCAGGTCACATCCACGGCGTGTGAAGCTCTCACCAGGCACTTCCTCTTCTCCAGCTGCGGCTGCTCTCCTGTATCTAATCAAGTGGTCCTTGCTTGAAGACTTGCACTCCAGCCTCAGTCTGACGCTTGTCCTCTCTCCTTGTCCATCACCACATGTGCTACTCAGAGACCTGAGTAGGGCAAATTGCCGTAGTTTTGTTACAGACACAGCCTTACTGATGATAGTTGTGGGCCCTTAGTTGGCAAGACTGGTTTTGCTCCAATGTAGGGGTTTCAAAGAAGGGACAAGAACATGTAACAGTTTCCTCAGCCCTGCGGATTTCTTGGTTGAATTTGCTGACTGCCAAAACCTGTTTTTGCTGGAATCAACAGGTATCGTAAAATGACCCATATTTGCCCTTGCTCACTCTTTGTTGAATTGCAGATCACACCCATTAGCATGAAGGTGCTGTTAAACAGGAAACTTCAGCTAGTAATAGATTATAGCTCACATTCTCAGCACATGGAAAACCCCTCCAACTGTTTCCACAGGATTCCCTGGGAGCATCCGCATTCAGGCCCTCAGACTTTACCTCTAGGATGCCCATATGTCCCTCCTTGCCCAAAGGTCCAAGAGTTGTCATTGCAGAGCCATCTATGATAAGAATAATGGTCCTATGTGCATGAGGAAGAGCTCCAGTGAGAGTCAGGGCGATGTTTAGGGGATGGGGTAACCCAGAGCTAAAGACCAGCTCACACCTCACTGCTTTCTGCTGAAGAGTGAGACACACTTCTTCTGCCTTATCTTTTCCATAGCAACAAGTATATATTTACTCCTAGGTAATCCAATGGAAAAATGCACCTCTGCCCACGTTCTCTCTGGGCAAAGGGAACAAATGCATGACTAAGCCTCACACCTTGTCTCCTGCATGTCTGGAAGGCATTCAGGTGCCACCAGGAGAAGCACCTTGTCATCATGGCCTGTTTGACCTCCCCATGCCATGAACGAGAGGCCTAGAGCGAGGCTCTCCCCACTCCACCCCACGGTTCCCCATGGCCACACGCTGCCCCAGCTATCCTTAAGGACACTTGAGCAAAGTTGATGCTGATGTTATGGGGGTAGCTCTGCGCGGGTGTGAGCTACTGTGCTGATAAAGGCTAAGGAGTTCACAGAACATCTTTGTGTGACAGCAGCAGCTGCAGCCGGTCTCAGGGACATTCCTCAGCCACTCAGTGAGTCGGCAGAATCGCTAATCCCAGGACAACGATGGAAGGGAAACAGACTGCCACTCCATAAGACTTGCAGAGAGGGTCTCCCATTCCCACCCTCAAAACTTAAACCTCAAATAGAGGAGTCACAGAGGTGCCTAGCTCAGAGGAGAGAGACTGCCAATGTTACACTAACTGCTTTGTCCTGATTTCTCAACCAAGCTGTTGGCAGTTTTAAGAGTGCATTTTGTGTCGGAAAGGACTGCTTTGGAGAGCTGTATTTTCCAGAGAATGCCCAACACATCTGACATAGGATTTGCTTTGAATCATTAGAAAAGAGTTTGCAGGGAATATGTACATGGCAGCGGTCCCAGCTCTCTTCAAAGGAAGGTTTTCATTAGCCAGATCACAATAAGAGCGACTTCAAGGGGGCTGCAGAGGACCCTTGTGGTCCTGCCATGACTCTTCATAGCTATCATCCAGGGCAGCTGAACCTCATTCAACAATGCAGTTATGGTAGCACTGAGCACTGACTCCTCAAAATCTTCTTTCCCGTGAGACAGTTGGGTTCACCTTAAGGCAAGCAAAAGTTATAAGGATTTTTCTGAGATAAGCTGTTGCCCTCCACTGTTTATGGTGTGACTTCATTCAGTTTTGATGATTTTTGGATGGTTTTCCCTGGTCATGAAGTCAGCCAAAGTCTAAAGTAGGTGGAACCAGATGTTGAATATGATTGAGGCCTTGGCCATATGTTTTGCGCTACCTTCTACTGCACCCACACATCATCTGCAATCTTAAAAGCAACTAAAATACCAACATCACAATTCTCAAACATGCCTCTGATTTAGCGGACTCTGGTTTTGCATGTAAATGGCTGCTTCAGACATCACCATAAGTTTTATGTTCTTTTTAAACATCTTGCCTTTGGGAAGATGTTAACCATGGATATGTCAGAAGAGGTACTCCTTTACCACAGGTCACGCTAATGAGTATTGCTGAAACACCTTCACTACTGAGTGATGTGCCAGGAGAAGCAGCAACATGTTCCTCACTGGCTGAGAGACAGATGAGGGCCAGGTCAGGACACAACACTCAAAGTAATAGTTTAGATTTGCAGGAGCAGTGCCCCGTTATGCAGGCTTCAATGTTACTACAGCCTCTGCTCTAACCTAAGAGATTCCCAAGACGTTTCTTGGAGTTTTAGGGGAAGTCTACATGGCTAGATGAATGTGTCTGTATTGCAGCTTTCATTTTCACCATGTGTATGATGCATATTCGACAGTTAGTTACTTCTCTGAAAAGTCTCAAAAATTTCAAATGCTTCTGTGCTCCAGAAAATAACTAGCATTTTTTTTTGCCTATGGATAATTAAACTTTGTTTTATTCAAAGCCTTTCAAAAGGCAGCTGGCAGAAAATAAACTCTCAGATTCCAAGAAATTAAGGAAGGGTTGCTTTTGCAGAGATGTCTAAATTGCATACATTGCTAAAACACAGCACTGGAACCAGCAAAAAATGGAATTTAAATAAGCATTCCTTGTTCTGTGGTTGCCAAAAAAGGCATTATTTTTTTCTGGACAGTGGCACATAAACAGCCTTTTAAAATATGAAAAAGTCTTTAAAAGGCTGTCAAAATAGGGTAAGAGGAAAATTGTAGTTGCATTACACTGCAAGCTGCTGTACAAGCCAAGGGGAATGTCTCATGTTTTTGGCTGTGCTTGATTCTGCCAACTCTACAGTTCATTTCTGAATTATTATTAGTCACACCGCAAAAACATTCCTGCCAGATATACCTGCTGAGAAGAAATGAATGGAAAGGACGAGTTTTTCAGCCCCCATGCACAGTGCCCTTAGGACATTTGGCTCTTTCACTGTGCAATGGGCAATATCATTATTTTCAGCTAGCTTCTGTTTTTCCAGTTCTGATGGTGTTTTACATTAAGCTGAGGGAAGAGGAAGTGGATTAGATATAGCCTTTGTTTGCCAAAAGAATCCTTCAAACTTGCAAGACCTGACACTTTCTGTAGCTCCATAGTGTCCCACAGCTGACTCATTACTGTAGGTAAGGAGCATGGAATAGATGTTCAGGCACACAACTCAGCTTGATTTAATTAGAGGCATTTTTTAATTAAGCTTTACCATCAAGTGGTAGCAGCAGCTCACTTATATAAAAAGCACTTAATGAAGATTTCCTTGACATCAAGAAGAAAGGTGTGACTTTGGTTTAATTACTTAAACCAACTGAGGAAGAACTCCAGTGTGTCTGTGGATTTCTTGCAAACAGTGTTCATAATTCAACCACTAAATTAAAACCCAAACCAAAGGCATTTGCCATATACGCTGTGGCTGCCCTATGGTGTTTACTGGTTTTTGTGGCTATGACACCTGATGACAGAGGTATAGTTCTGGGGATATTCTTACTGCTTATGTTAAATAATTGATCAGATTTATTATTAGACTGCTAATTGCTAATTGGGAAAAAGACACTTGTGCTCTAAGCTGCTGGTACGAGGTCATATCATAATACTAGGTTCCTCTGAAGTTCTCAGCTCAGAGCTGGATTTGTAAGTTGACCATGAGTTGGAATTGGGATATCCCTATCATGAATGTTTCCCACATGGTCTAGCGGTTAGGATTCCTGGTTTTCACCCAGGCGGCCCGGGTTCGACTCCCGGTGTGGGAAAGCAGA
The DNA here is from genome assembly GCA_013389825.1 of Crypturellus undulatus. NCBI lineage: Eukaryota > Metazoa > Chordata > Aves > Tinamiformes > Tinamidae > Crypturellus > Crypturellus undulatus. The sequence continues at coordinate 35,237 of VWPW01016586.1, forward strand.
AAAATTTTTGACCAAGACAGGAAGGAGAGTTGGGCAGAGAGGAACCTCATGAGGTTCAACAAGGACAAGTGCAGGGTCCTGCAGCTGGGGAGGAATAACCCCTGGCACCAGACCTGCTGGAAAGCAGCTCTGTGGAGAGGGATTTGTGAGTCTTGGCTCACAACAGGTTACCCATGAGGCGGCAATGTGCCAATGGGATCCTGGCTGCATCAGGAGGAACTTTGCCAGCAGGGCGAGGAAGGGGATCCTGCCCCTTACTCAGCTCTGGTGAGGCTGCACCTGCAGTACTGGGGGCAGTTCTGGGCTCCCCAGGGCAAGAGGGATGTGGAGCCTCCAGAGAGGGTCCAGCGGAGAGCCATGAAGATGATTAAGGGACTCGAGCATCTATCATACGGGGAAATACTAAGCGAGCCTGGCCTGTCTGGAGAAAAGGCTGAGAGGAGATTTGATCTATGTGTTCAAGTACCCAAGGAGTGATTGTAGGGAGGATGGGGCCAGGCTCTGCTCCATGGTAGTCGGTGACACAACAAAGGCTAATGGGTACAAGCTGAAACCCAGGCAGGTCCACCTCCATGTGGGGAAGAACTTCTTTCCTGTGAGGGTGACAGAGCCCTGGCACAGGCTGCCCAGAGAGGCTGTGGAGGCTCCTTCTCTGGAGATCTTCCAAACCCACCTGGATGCCACCGTGTGCCACGTGCTCTGGGTCTCCCTGCTGGAGCAGCGGGTTGGACTAGGTGATCTGTAGAGGTCCCTTCCAGCCTCAACCATTCTGTGATTCTGTGATTCTCTAATCTTACTGTGGGTCTTACCACAGTCAGGGGGGATCAGCTCTCCTGGTGGTCCCTGTTGGAGGAAAGGAGGAGATGCCAGAATTCCTTCTTCCTGAATCAGAGATAGGACACTGCAGCTTGTGAACCTACGCACACTTGGAAGGAATATCTAATTTGCCTGCTCATGCCAGACACAACCCCAAGCTCATCATTTTCTGCTGGAAGGAAGACAGAGCAGCCACTAAACCCAGCAGTGAAAGAAGAAAATCACATGCACAATTTACTGCCTGTGCTTCTCCCCTGGGACTCGGAGGTTTAATGCAATTTGGTGTATCCCAGCCGGTGGTGCTTGGACTGCTTTTAATTAAAAAAAAATTAAAGGATTTATGTTGGGATTAAATGGGATAATTATTGATTGATCTCTGCCTTCTAAATTGAAAAGCATTTGGATTAATCAGCTTTTAAGTAGGAAATCACTCGGCTCTGGACAGGAAGTCAGCCTCAGGCCCTGCACTTTGCCTCTAGCAGGGCTTTTTTTGTCCTCTTCACCCAAAACTTAAAGGGAAAATATTTCCCTTTCTTCTCTTCTTTAATCATCTTCACAGCTCAGAAGGAAACATGTTCTCACCCGGAGATGCTCTAGGTCAAAATGTTATGATGACCCTTTCTTTGCAGGTTACCTTGCACTGCCCTCGGAAAACATCTGTCAGACTCCGTAGCATCTGGCTGGAAGGTCTGCAACCACCAAAGCCGCTACGCTGGAAAGTGGGCAACTCGCCTCCCTGTCCGGTCAAGTCAGCACAGAGAGGCTCCATACATGGAAAGAGCTGCTCATAAAAACAGCGCTGCTGGTAGACCTGTTCTGTACATCAAGCAAAGCAGATGGCCACGTAGGTGCCTCAATCATCAGAAGGAACTTGTAAATAAAATGGTATACAATCTTGTTTTTCTTTTGTTCAAGGACTCATACAGTACACCACCTATACCAGCAGTTGGAAATTAGGTTAAGCAAGTGAGGATGGTGGTAGGGCAGTAGCTACTAAAAATAATAATGGAACATTCTGGTTAATAATATTCTACATCTGAGGATGCAGAAGCAGGTTGCTGACATAAGCATTATGGGTTTAGCCTTCTGCATTTATGCTGGAAAAGAAATAGTGACCTTATTATTAGCTGTATGACCTTATATCCACTTTGGTTATTCCATCTGCACACACACACACACAAAAAGTATTAACTATCTCAAAATCTCAAGTGTAGAATTTGGGGCGGGGGGGGGAAGGTTATTTCAGTAGAACCATTATTCTTAAATACAGGGAATTTAAGTGGAATTTTGGAGGATTTGAGTCATATTTTCAATGCTGGAATTTAGAAGCAAGTTTTAACATTCCTATTTGTGAGTGGGGAAAGCAAATGTCCACATCACAGTCTTTGTCTTCTAGTATCTTTAGTGCTGGGACATTTTTATTATTTTATTTTTAAAAGTTCCTCCTTCCTCTAANCAAAGTATTAACTATCTCAAAATCTCAAATGTAGAATTTGAGGGGGGAAAAAAGGTTATTTCAGTAGAACCATTATTCTTAAAAACAGGGAATTTAAGTGGAATTTTGGAGGATTTGAGTCATATTTTCAATGCTGGAATTTAGAAGCAAGTTTTAACATTCCTATTTGTGAGTGGGGAAAGCAAATGTCCACATCACAGTCTTTGTCTTCTAGTATCTTTAGTGCTGGGACATTTTTATTATTTTATTTTTAAAAGTTCCTCCTTCCTCTAATATAAAGAATGCCCTTTATTATGGGTGGAGACAGGTGAAAGAGAGAAAAGAATGCAATAATAACAAACTAGGTTTAAATTAGAGCAAAAGCATTTGAAAACTTCCTTCCTTTTTCTATGAAACATTTTTGCTAAGTTCTCTAATCTGCTGTGATGCTGATCCAGCATTTAGTCACATGCAAACTTTCCCCACGTTTAATTTACCAAAGGGGTGACCTGACAGTAGAGAGGCAGATAACACCCCTCTGCACATGTCATATCTGAAAGGATGATTTGAGCTCCTTGTGCAGGATTCAGCTGTAAATTAAGTTGCAACAAAAGACCCTGCTTTGCTGTGGACAACACAGCAAAAGCTTCTTCTCCATGGATCAGCCAAGCTTGGAAAACAAAGCACCCACATTGTTTCATCACACACCCTTGGTACCTTGAAACTATATGGAAAAATAGCAAACTATCGCCATAACTACTGTGCAATCCCTGCTGCACTGCTTTGCTAGGAGGAGTCTGTTCAGAGCTGACCAGGATAGCTCAAGAGAAAGTCAAGAACAAGTAATTAAGCAATGAGAAAGTAATTACGATACAAATATGGGTAACCTGTTACTTGAACTTTGAAGTTATTTCTCTCAGCTACAGGAAAAGCTGGCACATTTTCTAAAGAGATCTGATCTTCAGTCTTTGCACATTGTGAGTGCAGTACTCCCATATGATGCCTTCTAATAGGCATCGAGAAACTTAGGGAGTCTTCAGCCCTCTCCTGCAGAGCCAGTGAAGCACTTTGAACTCTGGTGCATGTATCTGTCTGCGTATGGGAGTAAGCATATGGGCGAGCAAGCTTGTCCATATGCCTATGCGCATATATATATTTATATATATGTATATGTCCAAATGCAACTGAATGAGTGTCATGCAAGAAGGTGGATCTACGTATCCTTGCATACAGTTAGCACGTCTGCCCAGAATGTCATCTAGGTTTTTGCAGAGCTTATTTACTCAAGAGTAGCACTGGGATGCAATGCTAGAAGCAGCTCTGTGCCTCGAGTACTCGGCTCACTCCTGCACCTGGTGCTGCAGAGCGTGCCTTGTGGATGCAAGCAGGCTCAAGCAGGTCTGCAGAAACCAGTTCATGTTTGGGAGGGATGGCTGGACTGGACTGTAACCTGGTTGCTTCTGGGAAATGCACCTCGGGTATTTTCACTACACTCTGTTACTGACTATCTCAAACCCACATGACCATGGAAAGGATAGCAGCTGTACTGCACTTTAGGAAGAGACTAAGCAGAATGATGAGACATAATAAAATTAATTGGTTAGAGAAGATAACTGAATCCATTTTTATGCGTAAGAGTCATTACATTAAAAATATATAAGAGCTGGTGACATTAAAAATCAAAGGCTAGACGTGCTACTTGGAATTCAGGCAAGAAAATGTGCTATTGACTCCTCTTGTCCTTTTCACAAGCTAAACAAGACTAAGAAACAGGGATTTTAACATTTCAATAGTACGGAACCAACATGATCACCTGTTTGTGGGAAAAAAGTCTTGTTTAGGATCTCTTCAAAGAACAGTTTTGTGCCATACTCCAAGAAAAACTTAAATCCACTCTCAGGTCTTTAGAGCCAGGAGGAACCTTTGCTTGTTTAATGCCTCATGGCCACTTGTCCAGTGATCTTCTCAACGGAGCAAGGAGACAGCACATCAGAGTATCAGCCCCTGATCATCTCATGTACCCAAGAATGTCCCCTACTCCTTCAGAAAAGATTTAAACCATTTGTCCTGCCATGCAGCATCTCTCCGTTTCCCAGGCTGAATATGGTGAAGAAAATGCTTCCTAGGAAACCTGGTAGGACCAGTCCTGAGATGTAGGAGACTGAGCTTGGATTTACCTTATCAGAAAATGTATAGGAGGGAATTTTACTTTATGGTGTCTTAGGACTTAAGTGTCTTAAGTTTCTCTTCACCACTGAGTTGAAGTGCTTGGTTGGGAGTCTGGTGTTGCCACCTCCAAAAGAGGAGATGAGATCCTTCTGGCCAATCAATGACCTTTCTGGATTTCCTGCTTTCAGGTCTCGGAAGCCATACATGCCAGGCATTAAGTGCCATTTAAAAGCTTGCTCATGTTCCAGGTATTACTTTCTCTGGACACAGCAGGGAGCAGCAGTCATCATGCTGGAGGGCAGGACTACCATTCACGCGGAGAAATGGGCAGCCAGGGACCCCAAAGTGTTCAGAAAGGACAAATGTGATGTCCTGTACCAGGGAGAGGACAACCCCATGCAACAGGGTTGGCTAGGGACCAACTAGCCAAAGGGCAGCTTCGGAGAAAGGCACCTGGGGGTCCAGGGGGGCAACAAATTGAGCAGAAGTCTCCCTTGCGGCAAAGAAAGTGTGACACAGTTTGGGCTGGGCTAGCACGAGTGCGGTCAGCAGAGCCAAGCAGGCACTTACTGGCTTCTCATGTGCCTCATGAGGCCGTCTTTGGGGCACTATCTCCAGGTTCAAGCTTCTCAATTCAAGGATGGCATGAAAACCAGGAGTATGTCCCAAAGAGGGCATGCCTTAGTGGTTGGGGTTTTGGAGGACACATTACATAAGGAGAGGGGGAGAAAGCAGGTTTTGCTCAGCCTGGAGGGAAGACAAAAAGAGGAATTCACTGCTGTTTTCAGTGACCTGTTGGGGTTTATAGACAAAATGGAACAATGCTTTATTTATTTGTTTATTTATTTTTCCTGAGGCACACAGCAAAAGAAGCTGAAATGGCACAATTTGTAGCAAAAGGCATTTCAATTGGATATAAGGAAAAAAAATCATGATGACTGTGACACAGCACTGGAAGAGAAACCCAGGGGAGCTTTGGGATATCTGACATTGAGGATATCAAGGACCTGACTGGAGAGGACCCTGAGCAACTTGATACAACATTGAACCTGACCCTGCTTTGAGTAGGGACTTGGACTGGAACCTCCAGAGGTCCCTTCTGACCTAAATTATTCTACGGTTTTATGGCAGATTACTGACTTCTACTGCAGAAATCAACATGAAAAGCCACTACTTTTTTTTTCTGAGAGCTCCAGGCAATCTTTCAGATACCTTGAGTCGATGCTGTCGAGCATCTTAAAGGTAGGGACTGGGGAGACATGAGTCTGATCTGAGATTCCCTGAGCAGTGCAGAAATCAGAGGAGACTTAAAGTGCGGGTGAGCGCCAGCATCACCAAGAAGACAGCGCAGACAACAGTGCTGTCTGGGGTTTCCCACGTGCCAAAGGCTCTGTGCTGGGTGTATTTCACCCTGATAGCTGAGAGGCAGCAGGAAGCATTAGCAGATGAGCCAGCTCACTGCTCAGCAGAGCAGCATAGTCAACAGGAAGCAACTGAAGGGCTGCGTTTCTGGATGATGCTCGCTGTGGGTTTAGCAGATGTAACTCGTGCTAGGAGGACACCATCATGGGAGGAATGCTGCCTATGCCACGCACAGTGCTGGGGTGTGAGCTCTGACCTGACAGAAATGCCACTACAGCAGCAATAAAGCTGGGGCTCATGCCTTGGAGAGGGGCTGCCTTAGCCGCATGGTCTGAGCCCAAGGTCATTTTCAAATCTTGCTGAAATTTCTCCCCCCAAAACAGGAACATTAGTGTTATTGGATAATTTTCTTTCATCCTTGATGTCTTGACTTTCCCCACCTTATCCCTCCAATATGCCCATGCCTTGGATGGTGAGGCAAAGCTGCTGTAAGGCAGTCACTGAGCATTGGCCCCTGCAAGGGGCATCAGCCTCCTTGTTCCTTCTTGCAGGCAGAAATTGGAGCAAGTGGCATCCACGAAGACTCTACTGTCCTATGGGACAGATAGTTCTTCGCCTCCTCAGGCAACTGCTTCTGTGCTCTGTGCTCAAAGGCAGTGCTGGCACAGGATGACAGTGCAAAGAAGGGCAACATGCACCCATCACACTGGTGAAAAGCAGTTTGCAAAACACTCCCACTTCAGTGGGATCCTCTCCCAGACAATCTCTGCGCTTTTAAATGACCTAAAATTTCCCCTGGGGCCGGGTGCTTTTGGATGATTTATGCCAGCAATGGCAGAAACCTTCACAGTGTGTGTGCCCTGCAGAGCCCAACTCCATGTTCCCAACAACCGCCAGCTGCTTGGGACAGCGCAGGTCACCAGAGGGTGCTGCTGGGGCCCTCCCAGAGCCAGGTTGGCTGGATAAAGCAAAATAAATAAAGGTGCTCTTTCTTCCCACCCACTCATGCTTTCTCTGCGCTATGACCCGTGTATTTTAAATCAAGTTGCCCTTTTCTTGTGTGCACTTCATATTTCTGTGAAAGTTAGTCTGTGCAAAATGGCCCTCTGTCGCAATCTCAGAGTGGCTGCACCCTGGAGAGGGACAGTGTGTCCCCCTGAGATTTAGGCTGTGCTCATTCACTAAATCATTTGCCAGCCTCTCTGTGAGGGAAGGCAGGAGAATTTGCCAAGGGGAGCTCTTCACCAGGGTTATTTCTCACGAGGACCTTCCACAATGCCAGAAAGGAGAGGACACACGTGTATCTCTGTGTGTATGCCTGTACAAGCACACGCATGTGTCTGCATGCACAGAATCCCCTAAACCAGCACATTAGTGTTGTGGAGCGGCAGGAAAGCCCTACTAGACATTTTGGCTTCCTATGTCTAAAGTTGCTCTTACGGCAGATTATCCTTGCAGGTTTCTGAGGCATCTTTGAATTTAGCGTTACATGTTTATTTACTGCTAATCCCAGCTGTCACTTGAGTCATGCTAATGATGTTCTACCAGGAGATTGGAATTGTGCATAATTGGGCTAAAGTCTCTCCCCGTGTTCTTTGTGCTTTTACTTTATTTATTTATTTACGTATTTTCCCTAGAGCTTCTGTCGGACGTGCAGGAGCCACCCAGTATTTTGCAAAGGAATGACTGAAAATGAATTTTGCAGTCCTAAATGAGCTGCTTTATAATCCTTCTATCGGCTTCAGACTGTCTCAGATTAATACTATTTGCCAGTCACTTTCCCCCTTCCTCCGCCCACAAAAAAAGGAACGTATTTTTAGCCTCTCAACAAATCTGACACACTGGAGTTTCCCGTGCACATAATCCCACCATCATCATTTCTAAGTATTTTTCAAAAATTCTTCCTGCTCAGTTTTGCATCATCCAGATGGGGGAATTTTAGTCCAATAATTCAGGCAGTCCATGGATATAGGTAGATTTTTAGTAATTTGCCAGCACCCTAGTCCCCAGAATTACACCAGGAAAAGCCTAATAGGTTTCAGCAGTTCCAGAAAGGTTCTTATTAAAGAGAAGCTCTGTGCTGTGGAATCAATGGCTCTCCTCTGCCCCCGGTTTTAACGTGCTCCGCGCAAGCCAATTGTGGTTATATAATACTGGCCCTGAAACAGATGCTCCCATGTTCAGGCTGGGAGATTATAGCTGGAATGCACAACTAATGGAAGCTTTCTGACAAATGCAATCTTCCCTGCCAGGCGGAGGAAGGCAGCGAGACAGACAGTCCTTGCTTGCTTAGTGCCCCTTTCCTGGCGCTCCGAGGTGGCTCCGGCGCCCGCCTGGACCAGAAGACCCGGCCCGCAGCGGCTCTTCCCAAGCACAGCTTGGAGCAAGATGCCAAGCTCTATCAGGGAGGAACGGGTCATCCAAAGAAGGAGGTGAAGAAAACCAAAAGCTGCCACTTTTCTGGCAAAAAATGGCATTTTGGTAGCAGCACGTGTCACCCCGAAGCGTGCCAGGCTGGCTCGCGTGAGGATGGAGCTGTGGGATGGACGTTGGGATCCGCTCTGGGATCTGATGGATCGTAACAGTTGTCAGGCACGGGTGTCTCGTTCGGAGGAAGATGATATTCCATGTCCAGGCTGGCCAGTGTGTTCACGCGGGCGAATATCTGATTGAATATTTCTTGGTGTTCCTTTGTGATTCGCCACATGTTTGGCGGATCGAGTGTCGCGTTACCTTTTTGAGCGCCGTGACTTCACGTTGTGGCATGCGCAGAGCAATGCCACCACAAAAATGGAACAGGCTCTGTGCCGGGCACAGCTCCGGATGGGTTTTAACACTTGGGTATCGGAGGCTGCATTAGCAATCCCGGATCTGCTCTAGGTCTGACCCCTTCTAGCCCCCAGGAGGAGAAAATGCAGTTTGTTTCACATCCGGATACTGTTTTAGAAATTACCCAGTTTGGTTGCCCAATAAATCTCATCCAGGCAGAACACTATGTGAGTAGGCATTTTAAAGCAAGGCCCGTACTGTCTGATTGGAGACATGGCCCATTGCTGATGCCCTTATGTAACCTTTACATAAAAAAAAGCAAGCCGGCATAGGGATTGGATCCAACTGGACCATCCTCCCAAAAAAAAAAAAAATCAACAACCCACTGCGCACCATCATATCTATTCAGAGGATGCTTCTGGGACAGCACCTGGCTGACCGCAGCTGTTTCCTAAATCCCCTTTGAGAGGGGATATTTCTTAACACCAAATGGGGATCTGAAAAGCATGCATGTCCCTTACGTTTGCCTAAGCAAGTCCCTTAAAATTGTCTGAGAAGGCACGGAGCCACCAAGGACATTCCTCCTACCTTCAAAGCTCAGCTGAGTAGCCTCTTCTCCATTTACGGTCCTGAACAGGGACATGTGTCCTAGAAGAAGTGTCAGAGACTGGGTCTAATCTTGCTGGGCTGAAGACATAGATATTAACTGCCTTCAGAAGGCCGTGTTCAACCGAACAGCTTAGTTATTCCTTAGTTTAGTTATTCCTTTTTTTTTTTTAATCCCCTTCTTCCCCCATCTCCATGAGCATACATACCCCCTCCCACTCACTTCACAGAGAAAGGGCAGCTTTCCCAACAGCATAACCCCTGGGTTTCACTTCAGGCATTTCCAGAGCTACAACCTGGTGGTACCTGAAGCCCTTTGAAGCCTCCTGGTTTGCATCAGCTCAGAGGTCAGAATGGGCTGCATAATTTATCCAAGAAAGCAGATAAATTGGGTAGTCCACGTCTCTTCTGTCTATGGTTACAGCAGCAGCAGCACCTGAGCTATGTGATGCCCATCTCACAGAGGCTACAGCAGCACCCAACATGGCAGCACCCAACGGTGGTGTTATCAGAATAAAACCTTGTGCTCCTGCCCAAACCACAAAACCTCCCTTCCCTCCGTAAACAGCAGCTGTTTCGCTTCCCAGAAGTGACCGCATTTCAGCCACGGCTGTCGCAATGTAAATGCTTTCTAGCCCACCAGAAACACATGGGCAAACTGGAACTGAGGGCTTGCATTCTTAAAGTGAGAAGTGTAAGCATAGAGTCTTACTGGGTACACTTTAGCCCCATGTTTCCTTTATTTAACAGGTAGTGCAAGAACGAGCAATGTTGTCCCTGAATTCAGCTACAAATGGTTCAACTTATGCAAGAATCTGAGGAGCATTGAACCATACGAGGAAGAGCAGTGATCCTTTCCATGACCCTAACTGCAGCAGCAGAGCATGCTGAGTGTGCCCAGACTGTGCAGCCTTTGGGGAGCCTATGCTACACCCCATCTCTGCTTGCTTTTTCATTTGGAATGCAACAATAAATGAGATTGTGAGTCCTAGGGATGGCACAGAATCTCACAATCCCCCCCACAAAAGAGTATCCAGAGAGACAATTTGTCAGTACATATCTGAGAGAAGGAGGCTATGGAAGGGATCATGACTATCATTTCCAAATGCTGCATGACTGTGGCCATTTGCCACAGTTCTCAGGAAGAACGTGTCGGAAGGGACAAAAAATATGTTTCAGCAAATAGGTTTTGGGTAACACTTGCTACTTCTCAACAGAGTAGTTCTAAATCCTCTTTTCCATATTTGCATGCAGCTGGACATATCTAGGTTGTTAACAGCACCTAAAAATATTTCCAGTTATTTGAGGAGATAATAGATGACCCTGGTTCCTTAGAGCAGTATCTACCTCGGGCAAAGACTGTCTTTGTTCATGGCCAGGGCTGGTTTTGACATATTGAGTCTAGCTCTGAAACAGCATAAAATAGCCCCATTTGCAGAGGAACACGCTAGATCTGGGACAACTCTGCAGCGAAGCCTGCACTGTGCTACACCGGAGCAGCTCACAACACTGCTCTTTGCTGCGTTACTTGTGTAGATCTTTCCTCTGGTGCTACAGAAACGCCAACTGGCAAACATCAGCTTACACCTTTAGGACATGGACAGCTTCAGGCTAGAGTGCCACTACAGAAGAATTAAAATCAGTGGCCTGTAGCACTGAGAGTGGGTCCAGGGACATCTGAAATGAGCTGGTTGCCCAAGTTTGGCCAAAGCTTGAAATTCCTTTACCTAAATTAAAGAAAAGTCTGATTAGGAAGCAACATATCCAAGGGGAAAACTGCTGAGTCCAGATATTTGCATATGGCATTTCAACATGATGTTTCCAGCTGAAGCTAAGTATATGTATAATGTGTGTATAATAAATATATATATGTTGTGTGTGTGTCTGTGTGTGTGTATATATGTCATTTTGATTCAAACAAAATGTTGAACATAAAGTTGAGCAAAATTTAGTATTTGATTGAATTGGGGCTTTTTGTTTGCTCAGCTATTGAAAGACTAACATCTGCTGCCTGTGAAAAGGTGAAAAAGCCCTAGGAAAGAACCATTAATAAACAGCGACGAGCTGGAGGCAGTCCAGAGTGTCTGGGAGGGAATGCAAGAGGAGCAATGGAGTTTCCAAAGGCTGCAGCGTGGCTGCCCATGGCATGCCCGGTGGCCAGCTGAGCCTCAAGCACTGGCCGTCCATCAGTCGTGCAGGAGAGGCTACATAACGCGACATGGCCCAAGGGTGCCTTGTGTCAGTGCTCTTCAGAAGGCATCTTTCAGAGGAAAAAGGCGATCTTTGACTTCTTCTCTCCTTTCAGAGTCCCAGGACTTGCTGAGCACGCGATCTCTGCAGAGACTCCAGGCATCAGCACAAAGTGAACTCCTCTAGCTCTGCTGCTCCTCGCACTGATTTGGGGCAGAAGATTACGTTTGCTCTACATAAAAACCTTTGTTTGTGCACAGCTGAATAATCCCTCGTTTTTTAATGTGCAGTGACAAGGACAACTAGGTCTTGGACCTTTCAGCCCCGCTGCAAGATCACTTTTAGCCTGCAGTGCAGTGCAGGCTTTCCTGCTGAGTGTGGCAGGAGACATACCAAGATTTCTTGGATGCCTGTTTCCTGCGAAGGGAGGGACAGCTGCTGTTACGAGAGATGCCCGGAGCATCCTCTGTGGATCAGCACTAGTCATGCTGTGTGTGCTGGGGGAGGAGGAAAGCCGACCGACTGCTGAGTCAGATTCATTTGTCTTATCCCAGTCTTGCTTGTGTGACGACGACGTGACTGTCACTAATGAGATGAGTTGCCTCCAGCCGACGAATCCTTCTGTCTCCCTCTGTGACTCCTTATGAACCAAAAGGAAAGGGACTTAGCAAGCAGGAAGCCACGGTAGTGGCAAGTTGCAGTGCACATCTTAGCTTGCACAGCTGCTTTTGGCAAGTTTATAGCCCAGCAGGTTGTCTCCCCAGGAGCGGAGCCTGCTGCAGCAAGACCATGCTTTGCATTCCTCGTGGTCATTTGCTTGCAAGCGAGCAGACATTTGAACTCCAGCAATATTAGATTTTGTGGTCACTTTGTTATGCAAGTGTAACTGAGTCCTTCCGTGGTTTTGGCTCTGCTAACACTGTGTTCATTTTTACAGCAAAAATATCCTATTGTCTCCATCCTTTAAAAAGAGCGTATTTTGGTCCACATAAATATACGCAGCTGGGGAAATGGAATTCTTCCTCTCCAGGAAAATCTTCCTCAAAATTTCCCCCTGCAATTGTGTGTTGTCTTATAAGCAAACACACTTTTTTTCCCCCCTCTGTTTTTATTTTTTTTGTGATAGAATGAGATTGGTCAGACTTGTGGAAAAAAAAATCAGTCTCCCATCCTCCAAAGCCCCCATTTCTTAGGAATTTGTCAGGAAAGCTCTGAAACCAGAATGTACCCTACTGTTTGGTACCTTAACCAATGAGTAGGTTTTGCAGAGTTTCCTGGGTTGCCCCCAAGTCATACCTAACCTTTGTCAATGTGCTTATTCCTGTGCTACTAAACGAGACATGGCGAGGCATAAACCCAGGGGCCAGCACGCAGTCACTTCTGTCTGAAACTGCTAGCAGCAGCAGTAAGCACCTCTTACTCCCTATAGCGTTAGAACCTACTCTTGACATCCCCAAGTCATCCCCTGTGAGCCCCCTTTACTCTCCCACCTTTTCCCTTTTCTCATTTTTTTCTTTACCATCATTCTTTTGTTTGTTTTTTTCTTTTTTCCTCAACATCCTTGAAGATTTGGCCAGGGCTGGGCCAGGGAGAAACAAGAGATGCTGGTACTGCTCTGACCTGGGCCAGCTCACAGCTCCCAAACACGTTATTCAAGGGTCAGCCTAGCCAAGGCTGCTCCAGGTAAGTGAGCTGGATGGAAAGACCCAGCTGGGATGCCAGAGTTTGCCTTATGGATATAGTTATGCCATGCTATTTGCCCTCTGGGCAAGAGATTCATCTATGGCTCATGGATGCTAGTATGGATGTAACCTCTATGAATTGGAGCCCAGGATGGGGCCCTTGCCAAAACTACTGACATTGGAGGGAGCGTGTTCCAGTTGTACCAGCCTTTACAGCCAAAGAGAAAGGGAATAACCACAAATTGGCTTTGGGAATAATTTCCATCCCTACCAAAAAGGAAATAAGTAGAAAATTGGCACTTGGAAATGATATAGGAAATCTCAGATGTTTTGAAGGGGCTGGGGAAGAAATCTGTTTAATGTTGGGTGTGAGGCAGCATATTTTGCAGAGCTATGTTGGAAGGGCTGTAAGTCAAGGAATTTTGGAGTCACATTTAAGGGACAACCTTCTCATAGGGTTCTTCAGTGACACAACGCCCTAAAGAAAATCTGTGCCTTGCAGGCAGACCTGTCTGACCCCATTAGCTGGGAAAGGAGATGAGTGTTTGGAATGGAAAGTCTCATCCTCACTCTCTTATAGCCCAATAAGACAGAGCACCAAGGTGCAAACATCAGAGTGACTCATAGCAGGCTGAGCTGAAATAGAGATGATTTTGAAGCATTAATAATAACAGCATCTTTGCACCATGGTATTTAGAAAGCCAGCTTCAGCGATGGCTAACAGACCAGAAAGCAGACTCAGAGCATAAAGAAGCTGTTTCTGAGTGGGTGCTACTGGAGAGCACAGAATTTTCCTCCTTCAGTACAGGGACTTATTTGCTGAGTAGGTTATAACATCAAACCGACACCCCTGGAGAGAGAGCATCCCAATTTAGGATAGTGTCACAAGCATGTTTTGTCAGTCACTATGAAGGTATTTACATGCATTTAATCCATGCAGTCAGCTGGTGCAAGAGTCAAAGCTCTCAAATTAGAGCTGGGTAAGGACCTTAAGCTTCAGGCTTCAGGGATTTGGACACAGCTCTGACACCAAAACTGTGATGCTTGCAAACACCAGCTCCTTGCACCGAGAGCGGAGAAGGTTGCAAGAGCTCAGATGGCTAATTGCAAATGTTGACAGGTCAAGAGGTATTCACAGGATCAGGTTTTATTTCAGCTTTTAAGGAGAAGACACCACTGGCTTTGGAGTTTGTGTCAGGAGAAACTACTAATGACACAGCCCAGCAGTCATGAACATAATATTAGGCTTTTCTTTCATGCTCTCTGTTTTGCCTTGTGCCGCTTGTAAGCATGTGAATGAAATTCCTTCCAGAGGACACTCATCATGAAGGCCTGCTTTGAATGTGCTTTGATGCTTCATGGAGACACAAAGCAGGCGTAAAGGGATGTGCTTGGCCCATCCTTTGCAACACGCTTTGCGATGTTGAGTTGGAGCGACATCAGCCAGCAAGTTACACCCCCACCTCATACCCCATAGGAACTTAAAAAACGCTCTTAGCCCCTGTTAGATTTGGACAAAGGCCACTTTTACCACCTCCTGGAACCTCAGTAGCCCTTCACGCTCTCCCTATCAGTGCCCAGGAGTGTTTCTATGCCGAACACTCCAAGAATGTGGAGGCCAACTAATCTCCGAGCCGATCTTCCCACCCATCCCACGAAGGCTGAGGTGTGAGAATATTGCAGCTGCTGGGCAACAGGTTCACGCCTTGGCCCCCTAAACAGATAAGTCCTTGAGATTCTACCCAAAAATAAGCTCTGCAGCCTTTATGGCTTAGGGTTCTCAGCGATGCCTGTGGTATGTGAAATGCAAGACCCTCCTGTGGTGATGGACAAATGCACGGATGAGCTGTGGGTGACAGATTGGGGCTTTATCTTCCGAAGGCATCCACGCACACCTGGCCGATTTCCCCCTGCACCGGTTCCTCCTGCTCTCCCAGGGGAAATGGGACTCCTTTCCAGCTGCACCAAGCAAGCCCAGGATCACGCTGAGAAACCCCACTTCACCAAGCCTGGCCTTTCCCTTCCTGATTAACCACTATGGGCTTGCAGGAAAATGAAGAAGGGCAATTGAATTGAGCCCGGCAAGCCTCTCTCTCTGAGAGAAGCTATGGGGGTTTCTCCTGCAGGCCCCTGCTTTGCTCTCACAACATCTTTACTGCGGTTTTCTTTCTTACCCTATACCCGCCCCGATCTGAGTGGTGTGCCCTGTTCTTAGGAAGGGAGAGGAGCAATATGTCACCTAATTGCTAACAGCAGTAGCAACAATAGGGTTGAATATTACAGGATTTCAGAGGGGCTTCCCCCTGTTAAGCAGGAAAAAAGAGGGCTGGACCCCAAGCCTCCCAACATAACCCTAAGATTTAGAAATGAAATAATAAAAAACAAGCTCTTGACTCACACCCTAGCCCACCTCTCCTTTTGTTTGGACTTATCGCATCTCAGCCATTTGTGACACCCTCGCCAGGAGGTGAATCCAGACCTGAGCACTGGAGACCCACTGGAGCACGGCCAGACTGCTGTTCCCTGCAGCTCCCCTCCGTCCGGAGCGATTCTTGCTGAGGGAAGATATCCATGGCTGCCTTTTGTGCAGAGAAACCCAGTATCCGGAGAGCCCAGCTGGAACATTTCTATGGGGATAAATGAATGCAGAAGCACCAGCCGTGCAGATAAGCGGTTATCTGAGCTGTGCACGCGCAGAGGCGACCGTGGCACATCTCTCTGAGCTGCTTGGAAGTCTGCATCAGTGCTGATCCTATCAAGAAGAGTGCTTCCTACTGCAAAAGATATATGCCAATGCCATCACCGCTGCGATATCTATTAGCTGCGCTACTCCATCCACTGCGCTACTCAATAGCTGGTCCTACCACAACAAATCGAGGAGCTTCTATACTCCTGCCCTCACCTTTCTTCTCCCCTCATTTTTCAACTCCTTGAGTTTCTGATGTGAAACACTTTGTAGAAGTGCATCTAGGGAAGAGGTTCACGGGCAGACTTCACTTCCAAGATGCACAGCTAACCTAGTTCCTCAAAGGAAGCATTTCTATGAAGCACAAATTCCAAAAGGCTCTGCCTCATTCATCTTCCCCTTTTCCTCAAAGCCCCAGAACCAACAGCATCTGATTTCCCGCATGTTAGATCTCATAGTTGTTAGCCCCTTATAGTTAAGCAACTGCAGTTTGATTTTTTACTTCCTTCCAGTTCAAACCATTGTAAGATCTGTCTCCCTTCTGCAAATTCTTTCCCTTTCCTTGAGATGTGAACTCTTTCAACATTCTTTCCTGTTCTCCAAAGCCGCACAGTCGTTATCTTCCCAATTGCTGTTTTTACTTTTTTACAAAAACCTGTAGACATTCTCTTGTCTTCGAGACTTATGCCCCTCCACGAAATCAAACCGGGCAAACAGCTTCAGCGGCCCAGAGACAGAGTCCGAGCATGTGGATCCTGAGACCGTGTAGGTTAGCTTGTCTCCATGGAAAGCCAGACAAGCCAATAGGCCCTCAAAGGCTTTTATTATTTTTTTTCTGAGGGCTAATGGCACTGTGTGAGTCTTAGAAGCACTTCCTTCACCCCACTTCAGCCAAATACTGCAGGAAAAAGCCTCCGTGTCTGCAGCTCAGGCTCTGCACAGCACCAGTGGGGTACTTGTATGGCTGCAAGACCCAACCTGAAACCCTCAAGAGTGACTGACTCTAAATCACAGCTGCTCTCTCTGCCACTGTCTCGGGAGGACCTTCTTCTCTTGCTCTTTCCTCAAATTTTCTTCAACACCACTGCTATAATAAGAGAAAGCTCATTTACAGCTGTCTTCTTCTCTTGATACCTCACTTGGCCTGTGGGATAAAGTAAGTGGAAGATGAAACATCTGCTCCTTAAGGCTTAACTTCGCTGGGACTGTGAGCTGTGATTTGCAGTTTTTCAAGACGGTGATAAGGAGTATTAAATCCCTTCAAGTTCAGCTAGAGCAAGCAACACAGATTTCAGAAATACTGAGTGTATCTTTCAGACATCTTTATGCTCTGTTGTGAGAAAACGCAGCCCTGCTGTGAAGGAAAGGAGAAAGGAGCCCTGGAGGTGCCCTGGAGATGTATCTGTCACAGTAGATCTCGTTCCACTCAGACACAAGCAGGAAATGCAGTGGTGAGACAAAGAACTTCAATAAAGAGGTTGAGTGCAGGCAAGCAAGGTCCTCCATATCAGGGAGAAGAGGACAGTATTGCAGGTGTTGTCCAAGGCAAAGGTGGGAGAACTGTGCGAGGAGAAGCCAAATTGTGAACTGGAGCAATGAAGCCTACGAGCCGGGAAAGGGGTTAGCAGCTCTGCAGCCCAAAGCCCAAGTTCAAACTCTCCTTCAGCCGAAGCTCTCCAGATTGGCCTGCAGCCAAGGGAGCAGGCACAGAGCAGCACCTGTAGTACATGAGACAGGTCCACAGCCGGTCCCAGGCAGTTCCAGCAAAGAGGCTGAGTGAATGGATTTTCAGTGCATACGTGGTTTTGTCTAGAAAAGCACCCATAAAAAGCAAGCAGTTTTGGACCTAGACGCCAGTTTCCTTTGTGCCAAAGGGCCCAGGGCTGCAACTGCACAAATATTTTCCAACAAACCAACTCTGTGCAGTGCAGCCACCTTCTCTCCTCAGGTGTCCTCAAGAGAAGCTGTGCCCGTGGTTTCCTTCTAATAGGGCTAGTCAAAGCTCCTTGGATCCCATGAAGAATCTTTGGCGCACTGGGCATCATGACTTTAGGTTTGTGCCTTCTGCATGTGTCCTAGGTACCTGCACAACTCGTCACTGAACTAAAAATGAGCATCCCTCTGTTTGTGCTTCGTCTACAGGCTTGCAAGGATTAAAAATTAAGACAGAGGTGAGTAGCTGGGATGGTCTGTATGAAAGACATGCTAACCTGGCTACAGTAAGGACAAAAATTACTTTTGGCTTTAATGTGAGTAGGAGTTCGGAGAAAATGCAGATTGTTAAAAATATGAGTTTGATGTTTGGGATTTGAAGTCACTTTTCAGTTGTGAGCAGGTTTTTAGCTCCTTGTATGGCCACTTTGTGTGGTTTTATCACAACTGCCCCGATCTGTCCTGCTTTTCTCCTACAGCCCTAGCTCAGAGAGCCAAGTGACATCAGGACAATCTTATTTTTTTAAGTAAATAACCTTCTTTGGGAATGCTTTTTTTAAAGAGCCAGAATCTCACTTTTTAAGGCACCCTTGTGATATACAAGCCCAGCAGGTGGTTTTTGAAGGCCTGGGGCTGTGTGGCACCCCATAGAATGACTTTTCCAGGGGAAAAAAAATTAAAAATCCCTAATGCCATGGGCTGGCAAGAACCCAGCTGTCTGACAGAGAGCAGCATCATTGTGGAGCTGAACCGGAGGGTCCAAATGGGGCTCAGGGCTCTGCCCATGGCCCCGGAGCAGCTCCGGGAGCTGCTTGTCACCTTGCTAAAATAGACTGTGCGGAGGTGCTGACAAAAGCACAGCCGCCCGCGGCCCGACACCTCCAGCCCTCGCTGGCTTATCGGTGACGTTCGACTCCGAAGCATTTTTTTGCTCGCTGCCAATAGCTATTCCCCTTAGACTATTTGCTTTCACATGCTTTCCCTTTGACACGGGTGCTATTTCTCGGCGATATGTAAACACTCGGGAGGATTTCCATGTTTGTTCTGCACCCAGCAAGGCCTGTCTTTCGCAGCTCGCCGTAAAAAAACGTGGTGTGAAGAAGCAGCCACCCGCACTCGCAGTTGGGTGGTTTAAGGGCTGCATTCCCGTGGGCTTTCGCTTCTTCTAAAGCTGCTTCTGATCTCGTCTCAGCACCTTTGGACACGGCAGAAAAAATCACCCCTGTGGTCAGGAGCATGCAGCTCCTCCTGCTCTTCTGCATGGGCATCCTTTAGTGTTAGATCCATCTAGAGGCTGTCCTTACTGAAACAACAACAACAAAAACCCCAACTTTTTTTAATATTTTCACTCTTCTTTCTGACGCTTCGTGATGATTATAAATATTCTCCCTAAACACAATACATAATGTGCGTTCCTTTTTAACCCGGGTATTTAGGGATACGATTTGCATCAAAAGTAAAAAAGGAATTGAAAATGCTACAAAACCTCCAGGGCAAATCTGGCTTTTGCAGGTCCTGATTCTGATATTATAAACTATACACAATTCATAAATTAAACAATTCTAAAGAGTTTAATATAAGGATAGATTTGTATCTCTGTAAAATCAATGTATTTGTCTGCAGGAGAGTGGAAATTTTTTACTAATTAAGGAACCAGTTCTTCAGGTTCCTTGTTAGGGTTGGAAAACAGATATTTGTCTATCTAAAATGATTGATTGAATTTTCACCTTGTCAAAAAATCTGAAAGTCCTTTAAAAGTTTTGACATGTGTACATGCAAGGAAAAATAAGGAATGCCACATAACCCAAAAGAGTCTCTAGTACAGTAACTGAAAGACATGTATAGAAATTAGGTGCTTCTGATAAAAGTCTATGCCTGGAAATCTTAGGAGGGAATACAACTCTGAATTTCATTCCCGTAGGAATTTTGATGACCAATTCTAACCAGGGGTTTCTTTGACTAGCCTGACATTTCCATAGAAAGCTTTTTTTTTCATCAAACTGTGCTTTCCAACCAAAAATACCATACTCAAAAAATTTAAAAAGTGGACTCCTACTTTCTCAATAACTCAGAAGTTGTATTATTCACTTCATTATGATCCATTTTAGTAAATACTGATTTTTGGAAAAATCAGGCTGTTCTACAAGTCAGAATTCTCCAAGTTAATGAAAAATGACTAGAAACTGATTTTATTAAACTAACTGACTCAAAGGGTGAAGCACACTCTTTTATTGCAGCCTAAGCTAGCTCAAGTTTTTTGCTGGTTTAAGGTGTAAGCAGTAATCAGAGCACCAAAACAGGGTAACCAAAATGCCGTAAATCCTGAAGATAGACCTCATTCAAAAGTGCTCGTAACAGCTAGGAGACGATCGCCAAGCACGTTCATCTCCACCTCTTGAAACTTCTAGGGCAGGATTAAGGCACGCAGGCAGCGGCAGTGATGCTACCCTCACTTCTTCATGCCTGTCTTGGCATACTACTAACCTAATAATAACCAAAATGTGAACCAATGTAATTAAAAAGGAAATAAAACCATATGAATTTTAAGAAAATCTCTCTTTTTTTTTTTTTTTTTTTTTTTTTAAATCTTTGGACAAGGTGCAATGTTTCTGGTAAAACCCCTCCTCCAATTAATCCTTCCAGGCACAAAGGGTCGAAATAACAAAGCTGGGCGGGTGCTATAGATTGAGCTCCTTGAACAGAAGCTTCTTGGTCTGCTCCAAACCTGGCTGAAGTACACAGAGGTTCTCCATTGATTTCAACAGGCTTTGACCCAAGCCTTTAAGGAAATGTAGTTAGCCTTACAGTACTTACAGTGAGCAATGAACTAGAGTGGATTTCATTGATTAGCCTTCTAAGAAGAGTTGCCACGCATTGTACAAAGGTGCTGAGCAAGAGCCAGAGAAATCACATAAATGATGGTAAGATAACAGAAAGAATTTGGCACAGGAAATATTTGTTATCCTTATTTATTTAATAAAGAAACATAATAAACTTGACTTTTTTCCAGGTACAAACGGCTTAATATGTCCTATGATATTGGCTGATATTTTCCTTGCTCTTTTTGTAGCTTGAGTGATTCATGGTGTAGCCTTTATTAAACAAATCAGCACAAAAAAAAATGGTAGCACTCACCATGCTTATAGACAGTCTGGGCCAACTATTGAGTCAATATCTTTAACTAAATCACCATACTCAGAGGCTGCATCATTGCTAGAGTTGGGTCGGTATTTCCATTAATAAAGATCTGCAAGATTACTTAATGTTTTTAAGGGGAGTTCTGCATATCATACAAAGGTAGCATTCACTCTTCAGCTCTAAAGAAAGAAAGGTGCCACAAAACAATAGAAAACCCAATAGAAAACCAATCTTCCATTTACAAAGCTTTTGCAAGTAATTTACAATTCATTTTTAGAAAGTTGTACTGTAAACATCTATAGTTAAGACCCTCTTCCAGATTTTTGTAAATGATGTTCTTTTTTTTAACAGATTTTGGGTAGAAGACAGAACCATTTATAATTGCATCAGTGCTATAGGGTCTCAGAGCAATGAGACAGTAAAACAGGCAGTAAAATGTTCAATGCAAGGGTGAAGTGACCAGTGGAAGAGCTATTACGTAATACAATCAGTGACCAACTAATCTTCCCATCACATCCTATTTGTTATTGGGCTGGTAGTCTATTATTAAAAATACCAGTTGAATGTATTGAGAAGATGTATTTTAACATAAGTTGCAAACAGTTAAAGGTATTTTTAAAACAGTATGATCAACAGAGCATAGCTGTGTGAAGGGTTTTTTTTTTGAGATTTTGACTGTTTGTCTTATATACAAAGGAATAAGATAAGAAATGCTCATTTTCTTTTTTTTTTCATTTTTGTTCTAAAGCATCAAGAGGAAAATAATTTTGCCAGTTGTCAGCCAATAAATTCTTGTTCAGCAAGTAATGTATGTACTATTTCCTAATTAGAAAGTTTAATTATAGGCAGCCTGTTTCTAATGATCAATAAATCCCATTGAGAAGAAAACATTTTAATCAGTAAGCCATGTCCTCTCAGTGCCAGCCACTCCATAAACTCACAAGGTAGATATATATATATAGTATATGTGTGTGTGTGTGTGTGTGTGTATAAATATAAAAATCTCCTACTCTTTCTGGGTGATATGTACAGAATAATGTTACATCATAAATACACAGGGAATCTGTAGAAAGTTTCTCTAACTTGAGAAGCCTTGAGCAGTTTTTTATTTTTTTTTTAGTTTTTGTTTTTTTGAAGGTGTGGGAAGGAAAGAAAAAAGAAGGTTTTCACTTTACGGAAAGAAGAGTAGTTCCCTTAAGTTGGAATCTAATTACATACAAGATTTAAAGGCAACAAAATCCCCAGAGGAACAGCCCTATGTTATATATCACAGACATGGGGTTAAAAGGGCAAGAGAGTAAGTTTATAATAATACTTATATAATACGTTTCATTCCCTTATAGCACTTTGCAATCAGTAAGCCTTACAACCCCCCATGAGGTAGGTAAGTATTATTATTCCCATTTTACAGATGGGTAAACTGAGGCACAGTTAGGTTAAATTATTTGTCGCCTAAAAATCACTTTTCAAGAATCAGGAATAGACCCCAGGAATCCTGATGGCAAATCCTCTGAATTAACCAATAAACCACTCTCAAGTGAGTGCCTGAGACACCTCTCAATGAAAGGAGAGAATATATTTGCCCATATTTACACAGATACATAGCATGTGTTCTCTTTACATATTTTGATTTGATTAGAGGACAGATAATACGGCCATAGATAAAGTTCACTGTAACATGTCACTTTTTAATTCTTTTGCCAGCCCCATGTGGATTTTGACTCCTTTACAACCTGGGATGTAAATAAAAGTCAATGACAGAACACCTTAAATACATTCTTGATAACTTTGCTTCTCCAAGATAAAAAGCAAAATTACTCTTCCTTAAAGTGCAATGGCTCATTACAGAAATCTCAGGCAGGATTTTCCATGAAGTCCAACCAAACCTAAGTACAATCAGTCTGAAGATGAAAAAAACCCAACAAAATAAAACTTGTCTGTAATGATGGACTTGTCTCTATATTCCATAAGTACTTTGTCACATTCTATCAAAGCTGAAAGTTTAACAATAAATAATAATCTATTTTAGCATGTAAAACCTCTAACACTTTTCTACAGCCACACGTCAACCTTCCACGCTCTAGTCATATCTTTGGCCTGAAGCTGATGTCTACATCAGCTGTAAATATTTCTTTGCCGGCAAGAATGAAGATATTTTTGTTTTCTAGTAGATTATTATTATTGATTCCTGCATTTCTTGTCCTTCCCCAGTTATCTGGCTGTATTAGTTGAGAAAACAAAAGAAGGACATTGAGTAGAAAGGACTCAAACCCCTCAGAATTTGTGTACAGATCTGGAGGCAATTCCCCTCCTGCCTCCTTGGTCACACCATCGCAACCGTTCTGCACAGCCCGGTTGGCATTTTCATTATTTTTTTCTTTCTTTCTTTTTGAGTGGTATTGATCCACAGATTTTCCAATAAGGCTGTTTCACTCACTGTTCCTGGGGAAAAAGTATAGCCTATCCCACTCCCCTAAAAGAAACTTTGCCAGAATAAACGGTGCTTTGGAGCACTACACACAATGTGATGCACTACGTCTATCTATGAGAGTCTGATTGCAGTATTCAAAGCAGATTCTTGAAACATACTAAAAAAATTAGTGCTTTTATTAACAGTTTTACAAACAGAATCCATTGCTGTCTAGTTTCCTGAAGGATAGAACAAGTGATTTCTCTTATTATTTGACATCATTTCCTTCTTTTTATATATATATATATATATATTTCTGCTGATGAGCAGTTACAAGTCCCAGGAGGGAGGGATTAGTGTAATAAACAATTAAAATGTTGCTAATTTAATAGTTTACTTTGCAACAACTTTCCTCTTCAAATGATGAGGATCCCGCAAGTTCTTATTACCTTGACTCAGAGTTCATCATGAAGAGTGTAAGGATCATTAATCTCCATGGAAAAAGAGACAATTTCTTTTAAGTAAAAAAATATCAAATATAATAAATTTATGAAAGACCATTCACAACATATACAGTAAGTGTTACATTTTGCTACAGCAGCTGTGATATATTTTTTTTCTTTTTAGAATGCAAGGTCATACATCGCCGTAAGTAAACACACTAATATGAGTAAGACCTTAAATGAATGTATACAGCCAGGCTTTATCTGTGGATAGATATACACTGTGTTTACTGTTTTACAGTCTAGCATATTCATATTCACGCCATTGATATAACAGCTTTGACCCTGCAGAGATTCGTCCTGTGCATATATAAATACTGAGCCGAGTCAAAAAGAGCAGGGTCAGAGGTTATATGACTTATTAGACTCCTGTAGTTAAGGGTAAAAACTCCATTGCTTCTTTTGCAACTAATGTTTAATAAGAAGGCTGCTTCAATCGTTGTGTAGTTACAGCATTACATTCTGTAAACAATGTTTTAAAGCATTCTAAACAACCACTTAAACAATTGATTCTTTATCTCTGTCCGGCGAGAGCAAACAATCTATAGCCTCATCGCTTCTGCTGGAGTCCGTAACCTTCAGCTGGAGGTTATCACTGGTGCCTCTGGTGACGCTGTCGTAGGATGGAGGGAAAGAGGTGGAGGACAGGGTCTCGGATTTGTCTATTGGCCTGCCATAGTTTTCATTCATCATGAATGCGATGAGACCCTCCTTCTCGGGTGCATCGTCCTCAAGGATGCTGCTGTCAAAAGTTCTGTGCCGGTACAGGTAGGAAGCCTGCTTCATGGAGCGCCGAAACAAGTGTCTCCTGTAGGCCCGCTGGATGACGATGGCCGAGACCTCTTCTTGTTTCCGCCTGAGAGTGGTTGTAATCGGTTCATAAGAGATCTTGGATGGATTCGCTGCCATGAACTTTTCTTCCATCTGTATTTTAAGAGCATCCATCTCTCCGGATTCTCCTAGCACCCTTTTTGTAAAAGCAAACAAAATATCCAAGCAATGGATCCTGTCTCCGCTGACCATGGGCAGGTCCATTGCTATGAGCTTAATTTTGTTTGGTTTCGCTATGCGCAAAGGTTCTGACAGTGCATCTGCAAAGTCTGAAAGTGCAGAATACTCAATAAACTGAGTGGCTTCAGGATCAAACTTTTCCCAGATTTCATAGAACATATCAAAATCATCCTCGCTTAGAGGCTCTGTACTTTCCTCAGTGGCTACACTGAAGTTCTCTAAAATAATGGCTATGTACATGTTTACAACAATGAGAAATGATATAATGATATAAGTAACGAAGAATAAAATCCCTACAGCAGGGCTTCCACAGTCTCCCTTCGATCCGTTTGCATTTGGGAGGTTTGGGTCACAATACGGTGGTCCAGTGTTTAAAATAGGATTAAGAAGACCATCCCAGCCAGCTGACGTTGTGATTTGGAAGAGACAGAGCATGCTGTTAGCAAAGGTTTGGAAGTTGAACATATCATCGATCCCATACTCCTTCTTCACGTAGGCAAAGTTAGCCATGCCAAAAATGGCATAAATGAACATGACCAGAAAAAGCAAGAGGCCGATGTTGAACAGAGCAGGCAGGGACATCATTAAGGCAAAAAGGAGAGTTCGAATTCCTTTGGCTCCCCGGATGAGTCTTAGGATCCGGCCGATCCGAGCCAAGCGAATGACTCTGAAGAGCGTGGGAGAGAAAAAGTATTTCTGGATGATGTCAGAAAGCACGGTGCCTTGAAAACAAGAGAGAAGGGGGCAAAAAGCAACTTAGTAGATGGGAAATAATCACAAACTTCCTCTTAAAGCACTCAACAACCAGGATCATGGACAAAGCTACTGAAAAGTTCCCACACTGGAAGACTTAGCGTAAAGATATTGCAATTAGGATTTCCATTCCCATTTAATCCGTGTAAATTTTGTAGGGCTATAAATACATGAGTCAATGGTAGTGGAATCTTTATAAAGGGAAACCTGCCTATTGGGAACCAGGAACAAGGGTTAGCTAAGATAGGAGAGCATGGAGATCTGCAGCTTTGGGTGACTCAGCAGTTTATCTTGAGTGGAGCTGGTGAGAACATTTCTCATTTGACAATAATTTTGTTCCTGGATCTCCTAACCAGGAGCTCACAGGCTCCCTGCTGTTCAGGAGGGAGTTTAGAACAATGGGGCACCAGTTAGTGAAGAGATGATGCTGTTTTTCTAACATGGCACATTTTCATCCACTCATTTCCATCTTCAAAGTGGATAATTTCTAAGAGTAGAAATTCATCACTGGATCAGCTCTACCCACTTCCAGTTGCTACTTTGCTCCTAGCCTCAACAGCCCACTATTTCAGCAGGGTTTGAGCTTCATGTCTGATCTGCATTTACTTCAGTAAAGTAAAGAGCACTTCACTTATGCTCTCTGGCTGGGGCTGCAGGACAGCAAAAGGCAATATGTAATGGTATGGAAGCTGCAACTACTGTTGTGCTCCCTGGTAGGATGAGGATTTGAGTGTCCAGCAACAGCTAAGCTGAATACAGCCAGCCTGCACCTTGCCAATGCTGCCCTAAAGGGCTATTTCACACTAATGTAGGTTAAACTAGTAACTAATTAATAGTAACTATATGCATCATCTTCATGTGGCTTTAAACCTCCTCTTATGCAGCAATTCAGAACACGGGTCATCTGTATGTCCAGTTCAGAACCACATTTTATGATACTTCCATGAACTTTTAAACGTACTTTGAAATCAATACTATGGCATGATAGGATGATACCTATTATTTTCTTTGATGCTCTGAGAGGTTTGGCTCTGAACTGATCTGGTGGTGTAAGACATTTCATTGTTTCCTTGATCACACAAATTATTGACAGGCAGTGTTACACTATATAATTTAATATTAAAAAAAAGATCTCTAGGATCCAATCCTAAGTAGGAAGTGCATTTGATTTCATGGAGCCTTTACCTATGCCTGAATAATTTATGCTGGCCTTTTTATCATTTGAGTTTTGGTGGAGACATTCCCCTCTTGTTCAGATTCACCTACCTACAATAGAGAGGATCACAACGACAAAGTCAAATATGTTCCAGCCATTGGTGAAGTAGTAGTGTCGCAAAGCAACCATTTTAATGATGCATTCTCCAGTGAAGATGGCAACAAAAAGCATGTTTATTTTGTGGAGGATGTTCACTTTTTCTTGGCTTTGGTCATCTGTTTCCACCATCATGGTAACCATGTTAAGGCAGATGAGAATCATGATGGAGACATCAAAGGCTTGTTTTGAGACAACGTCAAAAATAAAACCTTGGTATTTATTCTGGAGGAAAAGATAGGATTATTAGTTAGGCAATCTGGACCACATCAAAATGACAACACCATTCTCTCCTTATTGATCAGCTTCGACCCAGAGAAAATAGGCAATATACTTGTTCTAATTAGAAATTCATAAACATGAAGATGATGATGGATGGTTGGATGATGGAAGTTTCAAATCTATTAACTTCTAATGCTCTTGAAAGTACTGGAAAAAGACCTTGAACTGGGGCAACAAATTAATTCGAAACAGACACATGACTGCTATGTAACTGCATGGATAAACTGGATTTTAGTCAATATTGCAGAATAGTGGAAATTTTGTACCATACAAGTCCCTGGACCTGCAAACACTGTCCAAAACAAATCATGTAAATGTAAAGTGCTTTTTGTCTGTTTTTGATTGCCCTTTCTAGATCTGGTAATTGAATTGCATTTATCCTGTTAATTATTCACTTATTATACATAGTCCAATTGAACTACATCATTCTTACCAGTGGCCTCGGGATTGGCTTTTGAGGTTTCTTAGATCCCAGTTTTTTCATTGCGTTATAATACTTTTTCTGTTCTTCTGTCATGAAAATATCTTGTCCACCTAAGTATAGGATGAGAACAGAACTGTTACTTCGGATGAAAAATAAAATCCCACTGCTTGCATGTCTAGAGCTGCACCCACCTCTTATTTGCTTATTTTCTTTGCCATTTAGCTTTCATCAAAATATCTAACAAGGGCCTGAGAAAGTGTCGTGCTGGATGCTGCTTATTACACGGAGGTGAAGGGCAGGGGACACAGAGCAGTGTGTGCAACCAAGGGGCACCAGAAGCAGCGTCAAAGCCTGCCTGCACTTGAGATAGGTCCAGAGTGAACAAGAACTTCCCTGCTTTGTTCAGAGTAGCTGAAACAGCGAAACACCGTTCCCAGGTCAGGCTGCTCCTGCTCTGAGCCCTGGAGGCACACGGGGATGTGCCGTGTCAAGGAGAACAGGCTGCGCTGCTCTGAAGGACAGTGTCATTCACAGAGCGGGGACATCAGGACAATCTGTGTGTCCGAGCAGAGAGCCTGCTTGGCTCTGCTTCCTCCTGGGCGTATAATCTCCCAGCTAGTATTTTCAGGATACTCATCCTGTGGGGAGATTAGGGGCTGCTACAACAGTGTTTTTGCAAAAATCAGGCAAGATGTGTTCTGTTTATCTTGAGAACGTGGCAGAGCTGCTGCTTCTAAATCTATCCCTTGCTTTGCTCTCCGCAGCAATCACAAAATCATGTGGAGCATAGGCAGTACTTATCTTTTTCTTTTGTTGGTTAAAATTGTCAATAATGACACCTATGAAGAGATTCAGTGTGAAGAAAGAACCAAAGATGATGAAAATCACGAAATACAGGTACATGTATAAATTACATTCCCATTCAGGCTGCTCCTCACACTGCAAAGGTAAGAGGAAAAACATGAGAATGACACTATCTCCACAGATACGAAAAAATAAAATGCAGTTAATAAAAAGGCATCCATCAGCAACAAATATTAGGAAACAGAAAAAAAAATACATATATATAATATTTTCCCAGCAGCAGAATTGCTGATCTGTTTGAAGTTTAACACTTGTATCTGAAATGCTATGGTCATTGCAGCTACATTTCATAGTACCGTCACAGCAATCACACTGCTTCAAAAAGTGCAACTTCAGAATAAATCCAATAAAATGTGCTCAGTCTGAACCCAGAAGGGGAAAAGAATCAATCTTCTGATTACCCCTAATCTTATATGAACTGATGATACCTCCAATAACAAAAGTATAATTGCAATATAATTAAATGGTACTAAAAAAACACTGTATTGAAAGTCACTTTATTTGATAGTCTGGCCATTTCTGACTCTGAAAAGAGTAGAAATGAACTATCTGGTGGCTGTATAGTGGTAAATGCCACTTTCTTAATGGAGACCAAGTATGCAAATCATTTTGATCATAATATCCATACCAGAAATAACTCTTCCAATTAAAAAATATTATCTGGAAAATCTTGCTGTAGTGAATTGTGCCAGTGCTGGGTTTGTGTCTGGCGTTCGGAGTTTTTAACAGCTTACCCAGCCCAAAGTTGTGAAGGGAATAAATCATGGAATTCTGAAAAAGCTCAGTGACACCAAAGCAAGCTCTGACTTTTCAGACCCTCATGTTCTGCTTTTGTGGGCACTCAACTCATTCTGGAGTGCAAGAGCTGGAATTACAGTTTTTTTTGTTTGTTTGTTTGCTTGCTTTACCATTTTGTGCTCTAGGAGTCCAATTATCATTAAAAATTTATACTGGATAATGCCCTGGAACCAATTCCAAGGCCACCAGAGGTCTTGCTGAAGGAACAAACAATGCGGTCTTGTTGCCTTAGATCACAGCTATCACATTGGGCAACAACACTCAGGTTGGCCCCACCAGCTCTAGGTATCCAAGCAAGGTGCCCACACCAGAATCTCTCATCTCCCTACATGTCCCATTTTCACATGCATAATCCTGGGTTTCGTTCAGCAGCAGCGAGGATGCAAACTTGTCCAGGCAGTACAAGGATAAATCAGCATCACAGGCTATGATGTTAAACAAAGGTACTTTTCTGCACCTTTGAGTATGTGAGGTGTTTTCTACCTTTTTTTCACCCATTTACTCGCTATTACTCAGTTCAATCTGAAAAAGGTCTTTTCAGTGCTGGACATTTTGCAAGACAAAGCCCAACCTGCTCACCTCGGTGCATCTTCAAGGCCATTAAACAAAGCAGAGGCGCAGAATGAAGGCTGCTTTTGTGTTAATATCTTAGGCTAGGTGTCTATTAGACCAGTTACCATAAATGAAATTCCACAGCTGTCACAGGCAACATACACTTGTATTTTTTGTTGCTAAACGTCACAAATGCTGCAAAATTCAAGGACTTCTGAAAAGAAGGCCTTTCGTTGCAGTGACCTACCTCTCGCGAATCCACTGCTGCATACATAATATCCATCCAACCTTTAAAAGTTGCCTGAAAACAAACAAAATGTATAATTAAACATATTAAATCAGCAATTCTTAAAATGATTATATCATCCTAAAAAAAAGAAAAAGAGGAAAAGATGTTCAGTATGTTCTTCACAGTTAATGAATAGTTAATGAATTCTTCTAGAGAAAAAAAATATGCATTTTTATTCTTGTAGTCATTTAAAATGATACTGGAGTGTTTTTTGCCTGGATTCTCTCATTCACATTGTTTTTGGATTTTCTGCAGTCATAGGGATGAGGCAGAGAATTTTAATAGAGATTTTAAATAAGGAAAGGAAAAACATGACAACTAAACCTTTGGAAGTCACACTGTTGGAAACTGGAGTGTTTTGCCCATAGAAGATTTACGTAAATAAGAAATAATATGTCATGGAAGGGTCTGTGCCGGGATCTGCGTGGTACCAGGGAGACAGCAAGAGCAGAAAACAAGGGGCGCTGCTGTACTTGCTGCTGCAGGGAACGTCTTGGAGGAGGACGGCTGGGCAGGGCCGTGTCTCACGTCAGGGAGACGAAGCCTGTCATTAACACGCAGTCAAATGACAGCAATGACAGAGTCGCTGCGGCTCGCTGAGGCTCCGATTCTGACCACTTTTAACAAGTGAATAAATCAAGACAGTATCAAAAACAGGGGAGTTAGTTAGTTAATCTGATTTGCTTTTCTAAAAACAAGTGTATATATTTAGGAAAAACAAACAAAAAAAGGGAAAAAGGGATTTTAAAAAGGGATTCCTTAGAAGTCACTGAATCTTATTGTAATTTATTGCCTTTATATTAAGCTGTTTCTCATTTGGTTTTTGATACATTCTGTTTTACACTCTATTTAAAACTGGGCTGAGTAGGTAATCAGGTATTTTTGCATTAATTGATTGAATCTGATTTTCACTTGCATGTATGACAGCCCCACGCCAAGCAATTTCTAAAGCCCTCCTGACCTGTAGTTTGAGTTTCCACCGTGGAGCCTGGGCAAACAATCCTGGGTAATGCTCACTGGACTCGTGCCAGCGGCTCCCAGGAGGAACCCATGCATTTGTGTTTAGCTAGGTACATCCAGCGGTTTTAGAGATGTTCCATTATACACTCTCCATTATTAAATTAAATCTTGGAGGTAATGCTGCCATTCCGCTCTCTTTTGAATGCTGCTGAGCCAAAGGAAAATGTTGTGCAAGAGGTCAACCATATTTATTTTTCATGAAAGCATATATAAAATAGTGTTTGAAAGGTTGCATTCATTTTCATCTACTGTGTGAGGGAGATTAAGCCCTGAAAACCAGAACCTTTTGGAAAATCTATGCCACAACACAGGGTTTCAGCAAACACTTCCCAAGTGATATGATCAGCACTTTTACTGAAACAAATACTTATTTAAACCTGTCACACTCATCCTTCTCCATGGTGGTAACAGTCTGTTTTCTACTGTTTTCTATCTAATCTGGCGTCTAGTGTAGTCACAGTTGCTTGCACTTTACAGCCCAAGCTGCTATTCGGAAAGGTTGGGCTGGATAAAACAAAACAAAACAAAACAACAACAACAACAACAATAACAAAATATTTTTGCTCATGGCATAAAATAAGATGATCTTAACTT
Source organism: Crypturellus undulatus (assembly GCA_013389825.1). Classification (NCBI taxonomy): domain Eukaryota; kingdom Metazoa; phylum Chordata; class Aves; order Tinamiformes; family Tinamidae; genus Crypturellus; species Crypturellus undulatus. The sequence goes on from VWPW01016586.1 coordinate 66,834, forward strand.
GTACTTTTCTCCTACTTGGGAAGATTTTTTTTTTCTCCTGAGACATGTACCATGAAAGCAAGAGAGTCTACTGCAAGACATAGTGATTTATAGTGCTAAGAGATGATGAAATGATCTGATGAAAACGCATATTAAAAGAATGAAAAACTGCGATTATCTGCCTTCCCAAGTTGCCCAAAAGTAAGAGAATAAAAAGTCCACCAGGCTTCTGGAAAGCTTCCCTAGACATTTCATCTGCAGGGAGTAAAAGATACAGAGAATGAAAGAAATATAACACTGGGCAAAGAAATTATTTATCTGGAATTAGTAACCACTTACACTCTGGATAAGGAAGTGACAAAATCTTCATGGGAGTGTGTGTGATATTATCCTGCCTGGAAGCCATCCAGAGAAACACCATTTTTCTACTGAAACTGTCATGTGACGAGATTATCTACAGATAAACTCATCTTGGGATGGGGTTACACTTTGTTGTTTGACTCTTGGTCAGAGCTGCAATGCAGTAAATTAGTGAGGAGGAGGATAGGTGGGATGGGACTAACTGCCCTCAAGCCTTTTATCGTGCAACCAAATGGTGCCTTAAAATAAAACAGGGATTTAAAACCGCCTGGGGGGAATGTTTTTCTAGAAAAGGACGCAACACTGCAATAGAAATGGCTGCTTCGGAAGACAGGAATGGCAGTTTCACATTCCTAAAATGCTTCTTTAAGTATTAATATTATTTACAAAAACTGAGAAAAACTAGAACGGGGGGGCAGCAATACATCCAAATTACACATATTTGAGATGCCTGTACTATCTGCTGGTTCTCTGGTTTATTTTTTTGGTCTGTTTGGTTTCATTTTAAGAATAATTTTTTATGGGGTGCTCGTTTTCTGTTATTTTGGGGTTTTGATGATTTACGACAGCAGTGCTGCTGCTGGGCTAGGTAGGACATGGTAGGAGGGTGCTGCTTCTGTTGTCCTTGAGAACTGTTGTGTAAATACTGCTTGTGATGTGTGTATTCTTGTCTCAATCTAGTGAGTTTTGGAGATTACGGAGAAATCTACCTCCGCATACCAATAGATTTGATGTATATATATGTGTGTGTTTGTGTGTATGAAAACTGACTTTTAGTAATTTTTTAGCATCCTCGCTGAAAGTAAAATCTATCATGCAGTTTACAAAAGTGCAAGAGATCATGTAACTCAGTAACTTTAGACACATGCCACTGTCTCATGACCGTTTTGTGGCTGATTTATGAGCTCAGTCATGACTGTGAATCTGGCCAAAGGGACTGGTTTAACCGTGTAGCTCCTGGCTGTTGTACTGCACTAGGAGTGCTCCCGTTACCTTCCCATTCCTTACCTGGAGTTTAGGAGGAGGTTTGGATGTAAGTCTGTTCTAGTCTAGGGAGAACTTTTTTAAGCCAACCAGGTGCAGGCTAAGAGACGATTTGTTTTCTTTTCCAGACAACTACTATACTGAGAAAATATGTAGGGGTTATGACAACATGAAGGGAATAATTCTGCAATGGAAATGGAATATTTCTACTAGAAAATTTAGGTTATTTCTTTGGTCAACAGAAGTATAGATTGATGAAACGTAGGTGCTGAGATCAAAGATGAAGCATTTCTAGGAATCTAAAGACAGCATTACTGAGGCCGTAGGTTGTACTAAAAATTACTCCTAATAGATTGGGGTTTTAAGAGATTATACCCCCAGAAGAATGAGTCATCCTTCTTGGAAATTAAAAAGTCATGATAATAACGATCTTTTTTCTCTCCGTGAATGAGGCATTTCCTTAGGTTGTGGAGTGAGCAGAGACTGCTTCCTATTTTAGCAATCCGTTATGAGACAGCTCCTTTGTAAAGTGTAGAAGCTTGAAGCTTGAATGACCACTTGACACGAATGTTTTCTCAGATTCAAAGCGGTATAAGTCAAGGCATGGTATAAGCCAAGGCATCTTCAGAACAAAATGACAGATCCCAGATTAGGTAGGAAAAGACTTATTTTTATTCTGTTCTCAGCTAAGCTAACATAAAGTTTGTCTCTGGATGGTAGCTGCTGGGTCTTGCAGTTGCTGCAGTAGAAATGTTTTGTTTCTCTCAAGGATCCTGCAGCTACATGTAGAAGTGAAGCCAGAACATTAGGCAGGCAGATTTGTCTGAGGCATTTTCAGATGCATTCGGGCATCTAAAGACAACGTTGGAGTTCTTTAAAGAGCGTGCTGCAGCAGCTGAAAATGTCAACCCATCTCTTCCCTCTCAGAAACTTGTATTTTGGGTCCCTGAGGGTTTTAACCAAAATGCTTATCTCTTCGTCACTACATACAGTCTTGCTATACACAAAGACGCATCACTATATTCGTTTAGGAGAGCTGAGCTGCTAAGCGATCCTCTGCAATTCCTACGGTAGTTTGTTCATGATATGTGACACCGCGTGCAGCTGTGCTTGGCAAGGGGTCCCTGTAACCAACACTCCTCACCTGGAGTCCATCAGAAGAGAACCAGATGTTGGGTCCCTTTTCTGTGAGTGTCGTCTTAACACTTTCTTGCTTAAACTCGTCATCAGTATCATATATAAGAGCTCCAGGTGTGGGATGATGGTTTAAAGCAACCCCTAAATGGCATCTGACTTCTAATGTCCTGGATGTTGAAGGAAGGATCCAGTACCTATCTTAAAACCTGCACAGGGTTTTTAGATTCCCTCATTCATTTATGGCCATAATCAATTTGTCCAGCCTGCACAGAGCCTACATTTATGGCACTTCTGCAACTGGAAAATCTGCTTCTCTGCTATCTGTTACAGGATCATGGGTCTGAAAGAAACAAACAGGGACATCAAGTCCTTTTTCATCTGGAAAATAGCCACACCTCATAATCCCTCCATGAATATGCTGTGGTCTACTTTAATATTGGTTATGTTTTAGTTGTCCCCAAACTAGTTGTTTTTTGACATTCCAGCGATCCGTAGTCCCACCTACTGCCAGCAGTCAGTATCACCAGCATCGAGTGTCCAAGAATCAGTACAGCACAATGGTAAAAAAGACTGCTTCAGGGTACACTTTAGGTAAGGCCAATTTACCAAAAAAAAAAAAAAAAAAAGGCAGATTCACAGAGAAATCGAGCTCAGGTCTTATAAAACAAAGGTGGCTCTTTTTCTTCACAGGAACCACAATCTTAGGGTTGTCCTCTTTAGGGGATGATGATATCTGAACAAGTCTCCTTGACTTCTGGGTTCTTTGAAAAAGATTGTTCGTGTATCCTCTGATGCTTTTTTCTCACCACACAAACTAGGCTTCTGTTATGAAGCCACGGAGGAGATAAGGAGCTTCAGATGAGGCACAGCAGTTTAAATCTGGAAGTTTTTCCTCGGCTATATTGGATGTTTAAGTAAAAGACAAAACAAGCACTCTACCGAATGGAAAATCTAATTAAAACCGTTCAAAGTGAATTAATCTACCCTGCATGGGTGAACTGAATATCATAATTACATGCAAAAGATAAAAGCTCTTGCTCTCAGTTCAGCTTTAGGACACACAAAGAACCAGACATGGCTGTGCCCATTGTAATCCTGTTTTCTAGAAGGTCTGACTGCAAGGGCTCCACAGACGATGGTCAAAACATCTCAGATTCAAGTGTGTGTGCTAAGAAGAGTAAATATGAGCATATGAAATACAAAAATATGAGAAAGGAAAGCTGCTTTTTCCCTCTGTTCTGTGACAGAGAAATTGAGAGGCACTATTTACCAAAAAGCAAATGTGCCTTGTGGGAAGCAGTAGGGTTGGCAGATATGAAAGGGACCTGAGAAGGCCCATGGCCTCTTGGAAGAGCAGATGGAAGTCAGGGGTGGCACCCTATAGTATTGCAAAGGACATGCCTTGCAACGCAATCAAGAACCCCGTGTGGAGATTTTGATCTCGGAAGGGATGAACATTATCACAGATCCTTCAAGATGACAACCTCTCTGTCTATGCACATCGCGAGGGATCTGTTTCACTCTCTATGTAAAATGCAATGCAACGAATATTCCAGGCACTTATCCAGTCCTTGCCACGGCTAGGCTTCAAAGCAAAGTAAGAACAACAGGAATTAAGTGTCATTATCACTGTTTTACATGAGGGCCCCATGGAATGAGAACAAGAAGTAATTTGCCTAAAGTCACTCAGCAGCAGCACGGAAAGGTCTGGAAAGGAAGAGAGAGTCTCCTGTGGCTCTACTAGGCTGTGCTGCCCTACAACACAGTAACTCTCAGTGTATTTATCTGTGTTTCACATTTGCTGTTGAAAAAAAAGTGTCTTACTTCTGTCTTTATAGATCAAATATTGCAAATAACTTTGAACCTCAACAGTCTCTTCTCTAATATCTTGCTCTTCTTTTCCAGAAAGATCAGTCTACATGGGAATGAGGTATAGCAATCTGATCAACACTGTATTTCATGGGTTTGCTCAAGCAGGTTATGCTTACAGTAAAAATAGGGCCTTAATCTAAAGGTCCTTTACTGTGTGATAGAATAAGAAGTTAAACTTCATTTTCCAGTTCAATTTTAAAAATCTGTATCTGACAACTAATTCTTGTTCGACTGTCTCCTGAAATAAATAAGGAAGAAATAACATATTGATTGCTAGACTGCTGGATGCATAAACTGTGCATACACCAGAGAGCTATGTACAAATATATATATATATATCTTTTTGGAATGGATCCACAGCCTTAAGTTAACACTGAGGGAGTTTAACTTTCTAAATTCTTTTTTTTTAAACAGAACTAGGTGGCACTGCTTTGAAAAGCTAGTTTACTAGGAGCTGCTGCTATGATTTTTTATAGAGGGTGCTTTGCAGAGTGCTTTATGCATGTATGATTTATGCCTCAAAGCCAATAACTTCAAATGAGTAACTGTAGGCACTGTCTTTTTTTTTTTTTTTTTTTTNTTTTTTTTTTTTTTACAGTAGGGAAATAATGAAGGTCCAGGTGGTTCAGGAAGGCCAGTACATTCTGTTTGCATGAATGGTCCTTCCTGGACCATAAATTATTGTTTCAGGATCTGAACTTAGCCCTGGATTATAACATCTACAGAACGGTCTTTATCATCTCTGTAGCTCAGTCACCTCCTATCATATCATCAGAAAGTCGAAATAAAACCTAGAATCTCTAGGACACATTCATATGCCAAGTATGGATCATCTGAACTTCATGAAAGGCATAATCCTGATGGGTAAGGCTGAAAATAGGCAGAAAAGTATACAGGTTAACTTGATCCTATAAGGTGATCATTTCAATGGGTGCAAGCAGCATTAGATATCTAGTCCATTATATCTAACTCACAAGATATATTTTTGGGGGGCGGAGGGTCATACTTACCACTTGTAGCAGAGCCAGGTACCCAGCACCAACGTTATCAAAGTTAACTTTAACTTTTGTCCAATAAAACGTGCCGGATACGTTATAGAGTATGCAGTCACTCATGTTGTTAATGATTTTTGAGTCCAAAGGCATATCTCCTTCCGTCTTGTTAATGCACTTCCCAAACTTGCCAGCAAACAGGTTCACTCCCATGATGCTGAAGATGAGCCAGAAAATGAGGCAGACGAGCAGGACGTTCATGATGGAAGGGATAGCTCCCACGAGGGCATTGACCACCACCTTGGTGAAATAGGAGAGAAGGAACAGAATTAGTTGGCACTTACAAAGGCATTTTCCTGACAAACTCTTGTGCATCCTCAGTTATCTAGGCTGAACCCTCATGAGGACTCAGATGAGTAGCTACTAACATTACCTGAGAAGACACATATATTCTTTTTTCTTTTCTTATTGTTGCAACTGAAGATCTGTTCTGTTGGCATCCCACCCGTAGGAGGATGGTTTTCCAGGAAGAATCTTTCCTTTAATTCGGAAGCAATCTACCACTGATCATTACTTCCCAAATCTTACTGGATAACACACTTAAATCAGACCAACTCAAATAAATAATCATGAAATTAATTGAAAGTTACTGAGGTTCATCAAAGTGTCTCAGAATAGACCAGAAAAGGTTTCTGAAATCTTTCACTGAACTCAGCCCTCTATATCGTCTTTGGAATGTGAACTCTAGCTGAGGAAAATTTTGCTTATTTAAGTAATAAATGGTTGAGAGATGGCAGATGAAACCAAGTTCCCTGATCTGTTCAGTACAAATGATTAAAACTGCCAAACCATTCTAATCATTCCTAAAAATCATTTTATCCCATGAAATGCCATAAAGTTCCACCACACCATCTGAAGCAGGGCAGTCCTTCCCGTGCAAACCCTTATGTAAAATGATTCATAAGAATTAAATGGGAAAGGAACTTCTAAGGGTAACCATGATGGCACTGGTAAAGGGTTTAAGCCTGAAACCATCAACAGGAATAAATTCTCTACTTCTCTCAGTTTCAAACATAGCAATATACAGTATAATGCCAGTACATCAATGAGGAAACATACACATTGTTTACTGCTTTAAATCTGAAGACCCTTATGCAGACCAAATATTGTATTAAAGATATTTTTGGAGAGAAGAACAGAGCACTTTCTACATTTTATAAGTAGACTGCACGGGCCATGCAAAGCCACCTGACAGCATTTCTGCAGACAAGAAGCCTCTATAATAATTTGTTCCTTTCACAACCTCATGCTTTTGAGATTAAAATCTGGTAGGCAGACACTGAGCTCTCACTCTTCTCTATCTACATCCCTGAAACTGAGACAAAGTGATATTGATCCAAAAAAATTAAATTTTATTCAATCGTGAATCTGATTATGGAAAATGTCAGCCCTTTTTTTTCTCTCCTATTAAGGTCCAATTTTCTGACAAACCAATAATGTAATATTCGTTTCACCATCATTTTTGTATTGCTGAGGAAGAAAAACCCCCAAAGAGTAAAATGGTTTTCATGCATTTATAGCAGTAGCTTCTTCTACAATATATAATACAAAATTATGTAAATCTTTCAAAAACCCAGATTTATATTTTGTGCATTTATGAATGAAGCTAATTTTCATACAGGAAAAGCTGCTTGACCAATTTTTTTTTTCCTAGATAGGCGTATTCCTGATGACTTTTCAAAAATCTTTTTTGCTGGTTTTATTTTTCAGTTTTGGTTTTTTTTTTTCATTCCTAACTTCAGCATTTTAAGATAACATTTACTCTGCTAACCAAAATGCTAAATGCTTTCCAAAGCAAAGGCTCATTTGGATGTCTCCTCAGCCCCAGACTTAATAGCTTTCACTTGCTTCTTTGCAGGATAAGGCTTTTGTGCAAATTTGTTTAATAAGTGGCCAGCACAAAGCCACTGAAGTTATATTACATGTGGTATGAACGCACCCCCTGTACTGTGACAGGACACAGACATCCAGATTTCAGCAGTGCAAACGATGGCCATTCCTGCATCCTGGTTTTTTTTTTTTTTCTTTTTTCCTTCTGCTGAATTATGTTCAATGGCTTGTAGATAACAAAACATGATGTGAGACTGGAACAAATCCTGTAACACCTCTCTAAATGAATTATTAACAAAGGGGCTCACTCTTCTCCCGTGACTTCTGCTTTTACTCCATCACGGTGCTGTTTGGTCTCTGGAAGGACTCTTAATTTACACTGGGACAAGGGAGAATTAAAGACCTGAATATGCAGAGGCAAGTTATTTTCATAAATTCATGTTGAAAGCTTAGCTGCAGACATTGCCAAGGAAAAGGCTGAATTTCTGCGGCACCTAGAAACAGCAACATATATAGTCATATGGAATAAAAGGTTTGATATCTCTGGTATCTCTTTATTTCTATTAAGACCTTTACAGGTGAGATCACCTTCCCTGCAACTTATTTTGCAATCACCTAGAAACGAAGCCAACCTCCTTTCTGTCTGCAGTGGTGCAAATCCATAGCTCATGCCTTGTACCCAGCGTTCCTGATCTCGTTCACCATCTGCTCAGAAGGAGGTGATTCCGGGTTTATATCCGGGGGAAAAAAAAATAAATAAAGACTTGCATGGTGCATTAATTTATCTTTCACTAAAGCAGAGGTCACCAGCTTCTACTCGGTGCTTCCAGGCCAGGCTATAACTTCTAACCAAGCTTGGGCACAGATTTTGCAAAGACATCTAGTTCTCAGTATAATGATTTCAAATAACGGGCAACCACCTTATCATTAGGGAATCTATTCTGGTGTCCTTTACAATGTCCTCACTGTTAGGAACGAGTGCCTTTTTTCTATGTTGAATTTGCTGAACTTGTGACATTAGTCGTTTGGGCTCTGGGAACCTTCTGCTGGCAGAAATCTGCTTTGGTCATCTTTGTCTTTATGGTGGGTGGATTACTACTGAACATTATTTTGGATAATTAAATAAACTAAATTTTTTTCTAACTGCCATGTTTCTTTCAGATTCTGAATTGCACTCGTAGCTTTTTGCAGATTTTTTGCAGGTTCTAACATCCCATTTCCAGCAGGGATGGGGGCATCCCACAATTCCAGTGCTGCCCTCAGTAATGCTCTGTGGTGCGCTGCCCTCTCACTCTGTTTGCTCGGTTATTGCCCTGTGTCCTGAGGGATTGGACCAGTCACCTCACCTCTCCGATCACCCTGCAAGCTAGTGCCCTGCCAACCAGTTGTTCTGATCCCTAAGTCCTTTTCATCCATCGTTTTCCAAGAAACATCCCCTAGAGTGACCTACTTTCTCTCTTCCCGCTCACAGGATGTATTTGGTTTTATTAAAATGCATGTTGTAAAACTGATCTGTTTTGCCCTGTGATCCAGATCAGTCAGTAAAATTCCCTTATCTGTAATATCACTTACTACTCCGCTCACTTTATGTCTGGCCTTGTCAGCAAAGATTTTATATTTTCTTCCAGATGCTGTTAAAGTCCAGATTAAGGACAGCTTTTATTCCAAAGGCTCGCTGGCCCTGAGACACTCATCACAGAATTTACAATTTCATCACTGTTTATAATTACTTTTTTTGAGATCCATCATCCATTTTAAATTAATTTGGAGTATGTTTACTTGGCTTGCTTCAAAGCTCATTTTTTCATCAGAATGTCCTGTGGTATCAGCTTCCTTTCTGAAATCTAAGGATATTGTATCAGTGCAGTTACCGTCATCAGCATAATTTGTAATCAAAGGACCATATCAGTTTTATAAGACCTATTCCCATGAAATCATGCTAAATAGCATTAATTATGCTATTTCTTTACTGAAAGTATCTTGTAGCAGCCTCACCATTACTTTGCCTCATATCATCTTCACATTAAATAGTTTATAATCCTCCTATCTATCCTTTTAATATACTGCAATAGCTTTTTTTTCCTGGGGAGAGATTTGCAGGGAAGTGGCAGCTCTGAAATAACTGCTTGATGGACAAGGGATGAGGAGGCTTGGGAGACTGCATGACTTGGGATTGGCAGAGTGAATTTACCTGGTCCTCTAACATGGTCTGGAAGGTCACATGCACAGAAACCCCAGGGTCTGCTCTAACTGCCAGGCAGGACACGGCTCTCCTTGGGATGAACTTTGGGAAGAAACGAGCAGAATGGGAACAGTTCTTACTGTTTTTTTTGCAGACCTCCCTGTTTATTTGGTAGGTGCTAAGACTTGCTTCAAACTCGAGTCTCAATCCTTCTTAAAGACAGGGAAAGACCTGAAGTCTAATGGCAACAGATCCTGTAGACCATCCAAGTGCTTTTGCCTCGGGAGCAGCTGGTGCCAAAGCCTGGACCCAGCCTGGGCCTGGACTACACTGAGTCCCTCGCTGCTGTTTAAATGCAAACATTCTCGCTCCTGTTCTAGTCATACAGACCTCCTCGAGATCCTCAAGCAAAGGATATTATAGTAGAGAAAACTGTTATTATTTTCTTACTGTCAGGGTTTGCATCTCAACATTATCATTACCTATCACTGTGCTGGCAATTTGCCTGTGCCTTCTGGAGCATATGAACTCCTAATAATGAAAGGTCTTAGTGTCCCTAGTCATGTTAAGCATGGTTAGACATGCTAAAAATAAAATGATTTGATTTGCCAATAGCACGTATTCTCAATTACACTTTATCATAATTTACAAGCTAATTCACTACCTCTGATCGCTCAGAATGACTGAATATATTTCAGCTGCAGCAGTGGTACGGTGAAGGGAAGGGATGCTGCATCAGGCACCTGGGGTACAAACACGTTAGGAGTGAAGCTTGCTGGGCTGGGGTAGCAGTGTGCACTTACAACATGTAGAATCTCCACCAAACTTGTTCGCAGAAAGCCCCCTGATAAAGATGTGAGCCTCTTTTTGGTATTATTTCTTCACTATTTCAGTTTCTCACTTTTCCTCTGCTTTGAGCTAGTCTACCAATTTTTTTTTCCAGATTTGAATCCTATTTAGTTAAACTGATGCAAAGGCATAAGTGAGTGGTCTTATGTCAGCTTAAAATATGTTAAAGGGGTTTCACTTGAACTTCCAAATCTACCAATAGAAGCTAAGCCTCTATAAGCCAGATTTAAATTTATTATAGAGAGCCTGTGCACAAATCACTCTGGTCAAAGTGCAGCTTTAGTTGAAACCAACTTTTGTTCAACTTAGGTGTATGTTTAATGAAGATGGAAAGAGAATGAGCATCTTTAGTAACAGTGATGCAATATCATTTTGTATTGGCTGCAGATTCGCAGTGTTGCTTCTGTTTTGATTTTGTGAATTACTTTTAAAACATTATGTTTGCTGAAAGAAGGAAAGAGATCAGGTTTGAATGCCCAGATGAATAGAGTCTCTTGAGTATTTTTCTGTTAGTACCAATGCAGAGAAGTTGACCTGTAGCTAGGTTTGGCTGTACTACATTGACAGAAATTATGTAATTTAGAGAGTCATAAGGTCTGTAGGACAAAACCTTGGATCCCTAACTCTGATAATCCACAGAACAGACAGAATACAGGTTGCAGCAATAAAAAGTTCTCCACAATTGCTCTATTGCGCTAAGTTTCCTGGGTTGTCTCAGGCTCTGCGCTGTCTCACTGCAGAGGTATCGCAAGGAGGACATCTAAGTACTAAGAGTTCACTTCATGAACCCATTCGGAGCACTGATGAGTCAGGACAAAATTTGTCTGCAGAAAAGCTCTGCCCTGAAAATACCTCTGCACCATTTTCTTTGGCCTTGTAGAGACATTTGGGTTCTCCAGGCAGAATATAGGTTGTTTTACACAGAATTGTGACCACAGATCACCAAAGTGGTGCCCACAGGTTAGAGAGGAGGTGCCATGCGGAGATTTTGCTATGTGATCTGCAAGATTAGCAGAAGCCTCAGCTCACACAGATAGCAGTTGTCATCGTCTGCAAGTCATGCATGGTGCGAGGAGTTAAATAAACACAGCGTCAATCTGGGCTGTGCTTGATTAGTGCCCTAGGTTGGCTTAACAAATAAACTGGTATGTTGTGCGGATATAACCATGCAGGGAAGGCAAGGTGCAAGGGAGAGAGGCAGACACACGAGACAGAGCAGCAAATAAAAATACTGATTTTTATAAAAAATATTGAAATGCGATAACATTAATCCTGACATTCCAAAGCAAAGATTCTGTAGATTTGTTCATTTGCTTTCCATTGCCTTGGCATTTTCTAATTTTTCCTTTAATGATCAGTGAGAAAATCCTTAAGAACTTTCCCAGTCAGTCTCATTCTAATGCATGTTAAAAGCAAGGAGCAAACTTGTGGCTCTGTTATTCCCCTGCTACGTCTTATAATTGAGAGGTAATTGTTAGCCAGATGCTTCCTCAGCCAAAAAGCTGTTTTAAAAAACACAATATGACAAGTTATGCAGTGGGATTAGTTTATCGTGAAATCCACCAGAGGATAAAGCTGCAAAGATACAATTGCAGCCAAGACAAAGAAGGGATTTCTGATTTTGTTGTTTTGATGCAGCTTTATAATTCATTTTTTTTTTTCAGACAGACTAAATGAAGACAAAACCATGGGCAGCAGGGCCCTGTTACATGCTTGATGTCACACAGTTGAGCTTTGATCGGTGCTTTATTTACTCTTACCCTCATCCCTTCAAATCGTGACAATGCTCTTAATGGTCTCAAAGCTCGCAAGGTCCTGAGGGATTTAATGGGACCCATCTCGGAGTATCCAAGTGTATTAGCTATGAGGCTTATTAAAGAGACCTGTATGGAGACACAAAGGGAAAATCCAATCTGTTAGTGGACTTCTGCCATTTTCCTTCTCTTTTGCCTTTCCTTTCTGAAAAGAAACAGATGGTTAGTGCAACAGTGGAAAAAAAATCTTAAATGGAAACCATTACATTATACCAACGCTGTAAAAATGATGTTTAACATCCACACATATATAGAATTCTCTCCAACTCATCAAACATTTGCTTCAGGTTTAACACAAACTTTATAGTAATACAGACTTTTAAAGGTGTCCTTTTTCATTTAACTAAACACGCAGAACTTTTACATCCGTTTGTACAAAATGGATTAAAAAAGCAATTACTGCTACACAACCATCTCTCCATGACACCAGTGCTACAGCATTGGTTCTCTATGCACTTCACAATGTGCTTGAGCACCTTCCACTTCTGAAATATGATGAGTCACGTAAGTGTTATAATTTAAGGCTTTCCAGATGAACCATTCCACACACCTGTAAGATCTAACCATTCCTGGCAGGGATAAAAGATTTTTCGAACTACCATTCAATTACCAGCCTTAAACTTACTGATTAGAAAACAAGTCTTCAAAATTGGCAATAGATCTGACTTTATACCATTGGCTTTTTAAAAGAATTATGCACACATGACTGTTTTGTTCAGCACTTTAAACACTTTTCTCTGATTCCTAAACAGCCAGTAAAGGAGAAGGAAACCTGGCAGGTGCTCAGTGTTAAGGTTCATTTCCCCTCAAAAATAATTTCTTGGGATTAAACTATAAACTATTTTCAAATCTGGAGAAAGCGTGGAGGGGGTTCAATGCTCTTTTTGTTCTTTCATAGCGCCCAGCTGAGCAAAAATGTGGATGCTATTGGGTCTAGAACAGGAATCTGTGTGAACAGCGTCAGTTGTTGAGATAACTGGTCAGGTGAATATGGATTTTGCACATTTTGCACAACCTGAATTCACCAGGGAGTGAGAAACCAAACAGTTCTCCAGCAGCATAAGTATCACTCTGATTTGCACGTGTTAAAAAGGAACCATAATTAACCCCCATCTTTAATAATCTGTCATTTTCTCTGAAGAGAGAGATCTCGGCCTACTGCTCTTGACAGTTCCCTTACTCTCATCTTATTTTAGCTATTTTAACATGGTTATGATGGTATGTGAGTATCTGAGACTCACAAGTGTATTGCTGGCCTAAAAGAGATGTATTTTATTGACATTTAAAAGACAGAAACTAAGCCAAAAAGCTCAGATTCTTCTACCCTACATAAAAAGAGGGGCAACCAAAGGTTTCCCCATGAAGACAGTCAATTCTGGTGGGGAATTATCATCTCATCTATTTTAGGATTTTTTCTCTGAACACGACCACTGAGTGACCAGCTCAACATCGCCCATGAGGCTTGTGATAAGGTTTGTCATATCAGGATGTGACTAGATATAAGTAACTTTATCTTTACAAAACTGGCTCGATTTGTTCAATTATTTACCTACTGATGGCTTTTTTTTTTCTTTTTCTTTTTTTGTGCCAAGTAGGTTGCAGCAAGGCTAAGGGCAGAAGGTCCGAAAGACGCCAGGGCTAGGATGGATGCGATGGGCTGGATCTCTGCTGGGACCACCCAGCCTGGCTCCGCAGGTGACAAAGTGGCACAGGGGCCGGCTGTCACACTTGAACACGTCGCTCTTAACAAGGGCGACACAAACTCACCTTCCTCGAGCAGATCTGGTGGCTGATGCGGAAGGAAGGTCTGCTAACAAACACTTCCCCGTTTTAGCAGTGTGAACGCTTTAAAAACTTCACAGTTGACAATCGGGGCTGTTCTCTAAGAAAACTCTTGAAAGACTTGAACCCATGTTTGCACAGAAGAAGCTTTTTTACAGTAAATCCTACTACAGGATTCATATATTCACTGGTAATACTTTTCTTTCCCCTAAATCCTATAGTTAATGCTCAGTTAAATATGGAACTCTGTCTCTGACAGGGGGAGGTCTCTTTAAATCCACTTTAAACTTGCCGATGCTCTTAAACTGGTAGTGTGCAGCCTTGCAATATCTTCCCTAATTTTCACTAGCAGGGCTTTTAAGATTATGATCTGTACTGTGAAGTTTCATTGCCGTATGATCCAAAGTCCATGACTTTTATTTACTATTCCAGTTGACTTTAATGAGAACGGTGCCTAATTAAGGAGAAAAGACTGTAGGATTTGGCTAATAGCAGTTGGCAGGTGAGCAGTATGCTTATATGCTCGAGCCATTCTACTAGGGCCTCTTAAAATTGCAATATATTTTGTATTTTTGAGGAATCTTGTTAACAGTACCATTTTCACATATATTTGTATCCTTGGTGGAAAATTTAGTCCAGAAAATAGCATTAACTCCATGAGGTCTTGGAGCTTCTTAACCTGAAAAGGTGGAGGGATAAGAAAAATAGCATCCTATATGACAGAAACCAAGATACGCACACTCACATGTTCCACGGTGAGCTCATTCATTAAATAAATATATAGATTTAAAAGAAAATGAATCAAATACACAGCACTTGACACCCTTCTTCTTCACTATCTTCACCTACAGTGACTGAAAGTCAAGTTTTTACACTCCTTGTACAAACTTCTGCTTTCTTCCTCCCTCAGTCTCAGATTTATGCCCTCTAACTTCCCTTCTCTCAAGGCAGATGTCCTGCTCCATTTCTGCAAGACCAGACTTTGGGTCTGAGAGAGTTACCATGTTCTCCACAATGCCATAAATGTCACCCTGAAATGCATCACAGGTGCTGCTGTCCTCCTGACACAGATTTACACAGCATTAGATCCTCTATTCAGAGGATTAAGGCCATGAAGCTGGGTGATATTTGGTGATGATTTACAAGGCTGGAGTCAGAAATGAGTCTGAGACAACTCTCTAAAATGCTCGACTGTTGATTTTGAAGGTATCCCCGTCAAATATTGTTTATTGAAGAATCATTAAAGCAGAAACTTGGCCATTTCGACTTGATTAAAAGTGACCCAGAAGGTTATTTTTAGGAAAAAAATCAAGCAGTTTTCAAAATTGTTGCTGACTGCCCCACATAATCACAACAAAAAGGTGAAGTCAGCGGTTTCTATTACTTTTTTTTGCCTTGTTACAAGGCTGTGCAGCCCCAGGCTACTCTTGGTTTCTGCCTTGTGGTCTGCTTGGTATCAGAATCATCCTGGCACCTCAAAAACAATTCCAGAGTCAATACAAACTCCAGTTTCTCCGCATTGTGCATATTTCTAATTTTTCAATATTTGTTTTGCAAATTGGTTTGCAGTTTTTCTCAGGAAAAAAAATACTCAGGCAGCACCATAATATTATGAAAGGTAGTCAAACCTGAGCTGCAGAGTCCTTCCTCTTCCTCCTTTGCACATCTCCTAACACAAAAAGCCCTATTATTCTTATTCTTATGTTCCGTTTCTAGTGTATACCTGGAGTATTGCTTTTCTTTTTTTCCAGCACCTGCTAGATCTTACTAAGAAGTTTTCATAGATCCTCTGTCTAAATTTTGCTTTCCTTAACCCAATCAAGCAATAATATATGTTTTTGCTAACTATCGGCTGTTCTGCATCTCCCTTTACTTTCTGTTTGTTCTATTCCAGGCCCCAGGACAATGTCTTCACTGGAGTTTTCTATCATGGGCTCCTACTTACAACCTAGCTGGCGAGGAGGACAAGTAAGGAAGATGAATTTTCTTTAAGTCTGTGTAAGTTGTCCTGACTCCACTGACATTAATGGCTAAATCCCCATCATGAGGGGACAGGGTTCCAGTTCTTCTCAGTGTTATCAGTGGCTTCCCATTATTTCTTCCAAGGACTCAGCCTCTGGAACAGGCAGCATTTAGCACCCGGCTCATTGGCAGGAGGGTCCCAGCAAAGCCCTAGAGCTCCTGTCAAAGCCATTGCTGATACTTCTTGCACAATGTTGCTTCTTCTTGCCGTAGCAGAGAGGTGCTGCTAATGAGATTAATACTTGAAATTTCATTTTGATAATCCGATACTAGGTTAAAATTGACTCTGCCACCCAAAAAACATCTTCTCCAGGAATCAGCAGGATTTTCCAGAAGCTGTCACTTATTCAGATTTAATATTTATAGGGATCTTGTCATGTTCCTCAGATCTTACAGCACATGTTTTGCCTCCATAGTGATATTAAAGTCCTGCATGCCAAGTATTTTCTCTGTGTTAAGGAGAATGCGTTCCATGTGTCTAAGCACTCACTGTCACACCAGGGATGCAGACTGAAGGCAGGGGCCAGGCTTCTAAAATGAGAGGTTTTATGGTGTACATCTTTAAGCTCTCAAGCTATTTTAATCTCTCAAAGAACTCTACCGTGGCATTCACTGTAATTCTCAAGTTGACAAATAAAAAGCATCTTTTGCACTATTAAAACTGTTCATTCCAAACACACAGAGATAAAGACATGTAATAGGCATATATGTCTTCACTATCTGACAATGTTTTAAGAAATTGGTGATGTTAACTAATGTAAACCCCAGTAAAGCTGTCTAAGGAGAATTTTAAGGTTGCTGAAAAACACAACTATAAATTAGGAAGTGCAATAATTCAGCTTCCTTTCAGCATGCACAGGGGAAATAGTTTTAATCAAAAGATCACATACGGTTTCTCCTAAGCAGCTACTGCACTTATGTCAGCAGAGGAGTTAGTTACTTTCTATTCTCTGGTTCCTTTTTTGCATCCATCCATTTCAAAAGCATTTTAGCAGCATGCACGCACTCCCGAGCCATGAAATCTTGCTGGCTCCCGCGGTGAGAAATGCACGCTCTTGGAGAGCCGTGCTGGGGTTTCCTATGACAAGGAGATCGGTTTGAGCTGGAATAGGGTCCACTCCTTCCTTTTTCATCTTCTTTCTTGCCAGTGTAAAAACACATCGTTTCAGACAGCCAGGGAGTGTCCCTGGACCATGCTGGGAGCAAACTGGCTTGGACCAAACAGCGTGACTCCAGGCAGATGCTACCAGGTATAGAGTTAATTTGTGTGTTAACCCCTGGTAATCACTATATGCACAGCAGAGCCCAGGAACAAGGAGAGGGCAATAATAAAGACACTCCCTGGGTAATAATAAAAATGCTCCCTGTCTGCTAATTTAGAGCATAGAAGCCACGAGAGTAACAGAAACCTCTGCTAAGCATCTGCCCTCCTGCAGCACCCAGCTGTGAGTAATGCCCTTGCAAGCTGCTCTCTCTGGTAGAGAACATGAGACCTCCTTCCTGATTTGGGCTGGAGCTTATGTTTTATGTAGCCAGGGATTTCGTCAAATCAACCTGCTTGTTCAAATTAGAGCACAGGGAGCAAGGAAGAAAGGATATCCAAAAACGAGCACAGCAGCTGGTTTGAAAGCTCTGGCCACTTACTGAAATAAGCAGTCTACGCTAACGTAGGCCTCCAGTGCTTCCAAATAGCTTTTTGCATGCTCTGGGAACACCTGTCTCTAATTGTGCTTAAAAAAACAGAAAAAAGAAAGAAAAAGGAAAGAGAGATTGGATTACTTAGGGTCCCTCTTTTAAGTCCTCTCTGATTTCCCCTCTTAGTTGCTGCCACAGAGAGGAATATCCAAGAGGTGGATCTTCAAAGGCCAAGGTTTTTAAAAGTATGTCCTGTGGCTCAAAGCTGCTCCCGTTGATTTATAAAGGGGCAGAATTAGGTTTGAGTTTCAAATAGAAACAAAAACAAGCAAACAAAACACCTAAAAGGAAAAAGGAATTAGCAAATTTAATCAAAATGCATGGAATTTTAGCTCTGAAATACGGTTGGGTGAGAAAGGCTTGGAATGAAGTTGGTATTCCTTTCAGCATCTAGCATCTATGAGTGTTGATTCATTATCCTCTCATTTTTTTTTAACATCAGTCCAGTTTTTCACTCTGGTATTGCATTTCCTGCCACACGTCTGCCTTACTTTATGATTGTGTCTGCAGTTCAGATGTTGCAAATTAGGGGGGAGAAGAGTAGAGGGCAATCTTAAAATTACTGTCTTAGTGGAAGACGCTAAGGTGGCCTAAATCACATTCTCAGCTCTGATACCTGGGTGCTTGAATCTCAATCCTTGCATCCAGATAAAGATCACAGATTTTGTAATGTAGTCGTGCAGCACTGGCATTAATCTATGGCATGGAGACTAAACGTGTTAATGAAGAGCTTCCCAAACATGCAATGCCTCCATGGAGGGAGTTCATTGCTGCTTGGGAAGTTCTCATGTAATATAATGTGATGGGCTGCATGAATGACTAGATTAATTAGAAACAAAAAATTATCTCCTGGAAAGACAGACATTACTTCTCAAAACATAGTTTCCAAAAGACTTTTACATCACTTCCTCTTATGTTTTGCTCCAGGATGTTTCCTCTATATGGTAGCTTTTTTCTCTCTTTTTTTTTTTCTTTTCTCATCTTTTTTTTCCTTTTCCTTCTTTCTTTTGCCTTTATTTCTTCCTTCTTTCTTCTTTTTTTTTTCTTTCTTCTTTCTCATTATTTATTTCTCTTTTTCCCTTTTCTTTCTTCTTTCTTTTCCCCATTTAATACTCAGATTAAGCCTGTGAAGCTCTATTAATATTCCATGTTCTCAGCTTGCTTCCTGTTTCTCCCGTCAGTGCTTTTCAAGGCAATATTTCCCTTTCAGAGGGCAGCCTTGTTGTGAACAGCATGCGCCACTCCTGTTGGCTTAAATGC
The DNA here is from genome assembly GCA_013389825.1 of Crypturellus undulatus. Taxonomy (NCBI): domain Eukaryota; kingdom Metazoa; phylum Chordata; class Aves; order Tinamiformes; family Tinamidae; genus Crypturellus; species Crypturellus undulatus. The sequence continues at coordinate 85,652 of VWPW01016586.1, forward strand.
TTTTAAATAAATCATTTCTGCCTTCTAATTGCTTCCTGGCAGTTTCCAGAAGAACCTCTTTAGGTCTCGCTGTTCCCTTAATCTGTCGCCTCCTTTACACCTGTTCTGGCTTTTCTGACAACCCCAGGAAATTCCCAAGGCAGATGGCTGGGAATCAAGAATTAACCCACGGCTCATTTCCGAGGGCAAGGAGAGTGATCTGCTGCTGAGAGGCAAGGGCCTCCACTCACTGCTGCTTCTCCTGCACATCCCTTCCCAGCTGGGTTCTCAGCCTTTCTCATTTCCCCTGTCCACTGCAAACAGGCAGCATTGTCCCTATTCCCCCGTTCTCAGCACTGGGTGGAGATGGAAGAGGGATCACTGTGGCTTTCTGGGACAACACACACTTCTCCATCAGCCAAAGCTCAGCCAAGAGCCAAAGGCTTCACCTGTGTGATGGCTCCACGTGTCTGGGGAGCACCATGGTGACTGTGCGGGTGCAGGTGGCATCGAAAATCTAGTATTTCTACTAGGGGTTAGAGGAAAAAGAGAAATCCTCATTCTCAGGGAAGTTCTACTGCTCACTGTGGAGAAAACTTTGATTTATGGCAGCTGATTAAAACAGATATTTCCCCCCTTAAAAAGATCCACAAAACCACTGCACAATTCATTGCAGGGTACCTCCTTGCTGCTCAGTGCTGTTGTCAGAAGAGGACAAGACAGTGCGTTATTATTATTTACTATTTAAAGTCAGCTTTATGAAGCCAGAGTCACATGGTGGTTGCAGTCATTTCCCCAGGACTTGGCCCCATTGACTGTGTGGAGCATCAAGGTGCTGGGCTGGAAGGGCCCTCATTTCTGGGCAGAATTTGGCTCAACCTTACTTACACCTGACCCCATGCAAAAAGAAATGAGACGCAGGTTGTTTTCACAACGTGCAGTTCTGGGTTTGCTGATTTCCATAAAGCACTCATTTAATCAGATGCTCCAAATCAATTGAAAAAAAATCAATAAATAAAACAGAATTGATGTGGTTGTGTGACTATTTTATATCAAAAATTCTCTCTGTTGGATTCTTCAGCCTGAATAGATCCTGAGTTTATATTGGCTATCCTAGGGTGGGAAGGACTCTGAAATGGGTAGGATCCTGCTGCTACAAATAGGAGTCCTCACCTTCATGTTCCTTGTCACAACCCCCTCTAAAAACAGTAGTAGAGCCATGTTGAGGTACGATGTCAGGCTGCATGGCTGCAGACTATGTGTCTGATAAGTTCTCTCCTTCTTTCATATGTAATGATTTGGAATTTGCTTACATGCACAACTTTCCTTTCTCCTTCTGATCCTTTCATCCTCCATCCCTTTCATCCCTGACCATGCCAGATGGGACGGATGGAGCCTCTAGAGTGGTGGGATGATATTTTGTCATCTGCAAGAGATGCTGGTAATCTGTGAAAAGGACTGTAGGGCTATCCTCCTCCCTCTTTACGGAGAGTGTGGGATTCCACCAAGATGGTTAGATCATTGCACTCATCATCTGTGCAAGGAAAAATATCACCTTAGAAAGAATCTGGTCACTACAGTCATAGTGATAGAAAGGGCCAAGCAGACTGCATATAAGAATTCAAGAGTTTTACACTTTTTTTTTTCCCTTAAAAAATTTTCTACTGTAAAAAACAGCAAATGTTCCATCTTTAAATCATCTGAAGAAATAAACATGTTTGGTAAATCCAGTTCAATACAATCTGAGTGGAGCTCTTCATATTGCTATCATTTTGCCACATGCAGTTAACAGGCTACACTTTCTGCTGTACTTTCCTCCTCATTTTCATTTATTTTCCCTTTTCCTGCAGCTTGAGTGTGCTTCACCCTGTGATGTCTTGTCAGAAACCAAGCTTGTGCTATCACTTGGCTCCTTTTGGCATTTCTGCAAAGACTAATGTGAGGTGAAAACTAAGATAAGACAAGACATTTGAATGATTTTGCACATGTTACGTTGAGATAAAGTGTGGGGAGGCAGAAAGGAGATTTACAGTGTCCGCTGGTCTGCTAACACACATAAAAATCAGTTATCTTCTCTTCAGGAGAATTTCTTGTCCTAAATTAACCAACGTGTAGTAATACAGCATTTTTAGTTTCTTTTCTGAAAGCAATGCTCCCTGGTTTTGCGAGAGGGATTCCCTCTTGTTCAGTATCTGGGAAGTTTATGTCATCAGCCAGGGCCCAGAAAAATATGCACTGAGACATCTTTAAAAATCCCCAAAGAGCACTGCTTTGAGGCAGTGGACTAAAACCAGACAAGAACGTGCTCTGAATGTGATAATTTCCTGTTGTAACCTCTGGATTTTTGATAGCTTGCAGAGAGCACTAATAAATTCACTCATAAGGGGCTCTTCCAAATGACAAGCTATATTATTTTTACTTTATATCTTGGCTGTATTCTTGTCATACCATTCTTATGTGTTCTTCAGAACAACATCTAGATGAAATCCACTTGCTTTTAAGATAAGTTCCAAAGAACACAAATTGGGTTTCAGTGCTGTTTGGGAACAACTCATTATAGTAGATTGCGCAATTACTGGTAAAGCAAACAGAAATCACCTTGCTAATCAACAGGGAATACAGATGGGAAAAAAAAGAAAACAATTAAAGTAATCATAAGCCATCAATATTTACTTCACACATCAAGTTTTTAATTGTCATGTAAAGACAATCCATAACAAGGGCATAATTTAATATTTAATTCAATTCAACTTTTGTTCAATTCATTTTTAAGTAAGAATAGAAGGACTGTTTTAAAGTGTTCATCTCAAAACCAAGGGTTATTATCATCTGTCAGTGAAGTGCTGCAAGGAGAAATCTTAGAGCAGGCACTTTCCAGGAAACTATCCTAGAAAATGCCGTGTCTGTATTTCTTAAGCATTCAGTGAAAATGAGGAAAATGATGGTGTATTTAATGACTGAACATCCATGAGCTGTTCTCATCCAAGCAAATAGGAAGTTTGGAAGCAGACAGTTGCTCAACAGGGGATACACATCTCTAAGTACAAACTCAGCAGCTCCAGGCAAACCACAGAAACGTGTTCGGGATTCTCCATTCACAAAAAATAAAAATAAAGACTACAGCTTATTTCACATCCACCGGAGCCTTTACAAGACCCTGCCTAGTGGACTTGATGAATAACTCATTTAAGAAATCTGACCACAAAATCTGTTGCTAAGCCTGGCTTGAACTCTTTTGCTAAGCTGTGCTGCTTAACGTATTGTGAGCCTCCTGCCTCCACAGTTGCCAAAAGAGGCTCACAGGGAAAAACGGATGGAAGGAGCTATTTTTCTCACTGGTAATTCAGCTAGAGTGAATTGGTGGGATATTTGGGCAAAAACGGTGACCTAGATCATCTTCTCATGGCTGCTGCACCCCATGGTGTTTGGGCCCAGTGCTGTAGATGATCTGCAGGGCAAGGGGATGCCACCATCGTTAAGACAGCAGTCACTTAAGAAACTCTCTTTTGCCCATCATCACACCCTAAGGAAGGTGTGATAATCTCTGAAAGAATTTGCTGAGAAACCCTCACCTCCCCACGTCTCCAAAAGCAGTAAATGATAATCAGGTTCCTTTAAGCCTGGATTTGAGCTAACTTTTGGTCAATTAAAATGGACCCCACAGCTGCAATGGAGATGATGGATTTCTGATAATGGGCTTTGTGGAGAGATGACACTAGTGCCCATTTAAGAGGATTTTTCTGCATATGCTGCAGGCAATGCAACTTGACTGCGATTTTTTTTTTTCCCGAGCTTTGCTAATGAATTAGGCCTACTCCATCCCTCTCATGAGAGCTCTGTCGCAACAACTAGCTTCCCCAGGAAGGTCTTTCTTCTCTGCATACAAGGTGCAATCAGGTAGGAAAGAAGTGGTCAACGGCAACACTACCACGCAGTGGATTGCTGAAGAAAATTCTGGCTTGTATAGCCTGGGCATCAAAACACACAGTAATCCACAAACCAAAAGCTTTTGCTTGAGGGATGCCAAGCTTTGGATTGATGCCGTCTCTGAACCGATCACCGCAACGGAATAATCCATCCACTGTTAGCAGAGATTGGGACAGAGCTTGGCAATAATTGGCTCAAGCTCAAGCGAGATAAGCTCAAAATAATATTTATAGGTCAGAGGAAACAATTGAAAGGGACATCAAATGTAACACCAGCTTGCACAAACGGTGGAGTTTATCTGCTGCTTGTTTAACTACCCCTTTCTGTCTATCACCCTGCACACCGAGTTGGGAAGAGTTTTCATAAATGCTCATTTGGAATTCCATACGCCTTCATCCCAGGCCAAGCCCATGCTCCTCTTTTAATCTGCTTTGTATGAAGAGGTTTTTGATTGCACAAATGCTCGGCAAATATCTATTCTTTGTGAAAATATTTGCCTGGGCATCCTCACACAGAAGCTTGCTCATAAACACCAATCCCGAGGGTGACATTGATACCTGTCTAAACTTCAGATAAACTAGTCTCTGGGTTTTCCTCGTTGCTACAGTCTGTGATTTTTTCCTCTCATTGAAAGTCACTGTGGATTTACAGCCCTCATCACTCCGATTCATGGGCACAGAGAAGCTCTGTGGCAGTGTGGACGTGGGTTACTTCTGGCAGCGCGCTTGCTATTTGCTGCGAGATGACTTGTTGCACGTATATACATTAATGCTTTTTGTTCCAAGTACCCAATATTTCAGCAGGCATCTCATGGCATCTTTCCCACATATCCAAAGTTGAAATGAGCCTGTATTTTGTGGTTAGATTCGTCCTTGCTTCCTTCCTCTCTTCCTCCGAATGAAATCTGCTGCACTGTTGTTGATAGGACTTTATTGTGCTGCGATGTGTTTAAAAGCCTTCTCTTACTCTTCTGCTCTGCTAGCACTTGTTTGAGAAGCACAGAGGCCCATTATCAGAGATCATCCTCTAGGGATTCCACATCTAGCAAAAATAGCTTTTGGTTTGTGGATTACTGTGTGTTTTGATGTCTAGGCTGTACAAGTCAGAATTTTCTTTCGTAATCCACACTTTCGAGATGAAGTCTTTGCTGCTCCACGGGCTAAAGTCAGTTAAAGGTCTTTCAAAGAGCAGGGTAAGTAAGGAAAAAAACCCTCAAATTTTGAAGCAATATGCTTATATGCTCTCTGTATTCATTTCCCATTTAGAATTAAAGAATACTTGCAGATTTTGAGCTGGTTTTATGAATTATTCACAGTAGAAAAAGGATTCTGAGTTGCATTTATACAATGAAAAAACACAGATGATAGATGGTTTCACATGTCCAATGAAAAATCAGCCATCGCAGCTTGAATTTTGAATACCGATACCAAACTGCTAATGAATAATTTTCAGATCAGGAATTTTTAAGTGAATAATTTTAAACAAATAAATTTGAGAAACTCAGACAAGTGGTTCATCTGCTTCTTTTGGAGCATCTAATTCAGCCATTCACTCCTTTCTGCATTTCAGTTGCAGCGATTTGGTTCTCAAAGAACGGAAAAGAAAATGTAAATTCAAGTAAAAAGTACACTGTAGAAATAACAGCATGTTGCTCTGCCAATTCAGAGTGGCAGAGTGTGTGTGAGCAATAGGGTAGGAGAAGAGCATCTGCTAAATCCGCTAAAAATATAGTATGGGTTTCTCATAATCCGCATCGGGGAATGACTTTGAAGAACATAAACGGGCAAGAGGAAAAGCTTTATTAACTGGGAACAGCAGAGTCTGAGATATTTCCTAAAGTCAATTAATTAACTAAAACAACTCAAGGGTGAGGCAATTTTTGGCTAGCTTGTGGAACTTGCAAAAACAACATTTAAATATCTGCTAAGAAAACAGAAGGTCTGGGTCAGTAAGAAAGCTATTTTGGAGGGATTCACTGGGGAGATGGAGCATCTCAGGGACCTTTTCCCCCAACAGCTCCACGGGCTCTGGAGCTGCAGGAGGGGATGTGTATCCTCTTTGCCCAGCCTGGCTGTGGCTGATGCTACAGTCTGACTTTACTCTCATAAACCCTATTACTAAAACGCAAATCTTTCCCTAACGTCCTGGGTTGCATATTGACTTTGTTCTTAAGCAGCTCCTCGTCCAAGGGATCTTCTAGCACAGAGGGCAGGATTTAGCTCGATTTCCGTTTCACTCCCTCTGGTATTAATTAAATGTCATAACATAATACATGTATTTATAACAACTGTGAAGCCATTTGAAAATGTTAATATTTGAGTGGAGCAGAGCTTGAAACTGTTTCAATGAATACACTGTGCAAACCACTGTTCCTGCTAGGAAGACCCTCCTATTTATAGCTGTGACTATATTCAGCCCTCATCCAGCACTCCTGGTCTTCAGAAGCTCATCATGGACATTAACTACAACAGCAAAATCCTGGAAGCCCACATAATATTGTGGGTGATTCTTATTAGCCCCATTTTCCAGATGGAGAAATCAAGGAAGAAAAGTCATGTCACTCAACCTGGACCACGGCAAGCACAATTTTCTGAGCTGGACTATAATTTAGGAACTTGTGGTTTCCACTTTTGTGGTTAGATAATTAAACCAGGCCTTCCCCTCCTATTGAAGCTAATCTGTGAAAAATGCATGCCTTCCCTTTAAGAGGTTTTCAAGCATGTATATGAAGAGGAATTTATGACCTTCAATTTATGTAAAGAACTTCCTTTTTATAAATCAATTTATTAAAGTTCTGAAGAAGCTTCCAGAGGCTCGGATCCAGCAGTGCACTTAGACATGTCCATAACTTGAAACAAGTGAATTGTCCCATTGAAGTGCTTTTCTGGACTGGGGCCAAAGAAAGTACAATATCTCCCTTGAGTCAAGGTTCAGATGTAAAATGGGAAAAAAATAATTTCTCAAATGTTTAATAAGTTCCAGTCATAGCAGAGCTTAGACAGCCTTCCACACTTATAGCTCAAGCAAATGAGAAATGGCCTCAGGAAGATACCCGCCTCCCTTTTTGATACGTGGTGATATGCTAGATCTCACACGTTGTATTTCTGACTTTTCATGAAGTGAACAGATGCCCACGCAGGCCTTGGGAAATTCCAGACGTGATGTGCTAACCTTTTCCTTCCTTAATCTTTCCCTTTGGATGGATGTCCAAAGCGCACACACCTTTGGTGAAGAAAAGCCGGGTAGCAGCAACACTTTTGGAGCGTAGGCTCCCTTTTGAACAATGTTTACTTAATTCCAGGCTTTATCCTTTCAGTAGAACTACGCGTTGCAATATTTCAAAGATTTGGAACATTTTGTAAGGTTTTGTAATGGTGAAATCACTTTGGCAAGGGCGCTATTCACACCTTCTCCTGGACTCCTTCACTTGTAAATACTTGGGAGATGGTACTGAACATACTGTTATGCATCCCGGGCAGCCTTGCCAGGAAACTATGCCAGGGACAACTTCTCTAATCTGCTGAAAGACTTGTGTGTCGAGGTCATGTGCAGAGCAGTCGGAGGTAACCAGACCTTGTGCTAGTCCTGAGTGTGGAACCAGGCACTAAATGCTAAAAGAAAGAGTGCGTTCTTATGGATGAAAGTGCAGCATAACTCAAATTAGCAGGGTAACACCTCTGCGTAGTGACACAGTGCAGTCTTCTGCGTGCTGGCACGCTGATTCCTGGCGATGCACAGCCTAATACCAAGCCTGGCAATCTACTTTTAAGTTCACCCAGAGTTGTTACTCAGAAATAGAGTGATGGCCATTTTTTTTCCAAATGCCAACTCATTAGCAAACATTTGCACATGGAAAAATCCAACACGAGAAATATAATATTGCAAGATGATACTTACATCTACGATGAGAAAGTCAAGCCAGCACCAGGCATTGGTGAAGTACTTCTTGAAGCCATAAGCCACCCATTTCAAAAGCATCTCCAAGACAAAGATGTACGTGAATATTTTGTCAGCATATTCCAACATGGTTTTTATATTTTTTCGGTCTTCCAGGTAAATATCTTCAAAAGCCTGGAAGTACAAAAAATTGATTAAGAACTGTTCTGCGGAACTGTGCTGGAAAACAGCAGTGTTGCACTGCAGACCTATAGTAATGTTTGCTGAGACTGCTATTATTTTTGATGTATTTTAATGTTACTAACAACTGAACGAGTGCACTGAATAGGTCTGCTACTAAACAAGGCACCGCAATATGGGCTTAACTTCAGATATATTATTAACTTCAAACTGATAATCACTTGGGCATTTTAGAGTGAAATTCAGTGCATGTGCATATATGAATCTGAACGGCGTACACGGCTAAGCTCCAGTTTCAGTAGATGGAGACCTCTTCAGCCTCCTCCAGTTGACAGACGGCAGCTAACTCCCGCCTTTGCTGGCTGAACCGACCCGATGTCCCTTGCTTAGACACCCTACATCTGGGTTTGTGAACCTGTGAGCTGGCTGCTGCTTTGAAGGTCTCACACATAAACACCTAGAGCCATTTCATCTGCCCAGGTGTGTCCTCCCTCTGCTCCTGCTGGTTGTGTGGACACCTCAGACACTCCAGGGCTCTGGCATATTTCCAAGGGCATTGGATGCTCGTCTTTAAGCAACCAAATCCCACTCTTACATTTAGTCAAATGCATCTTATTGCTAAAGATGACAAATTGGGTTATTAGCATGCTGAGGCCTGTTTTACGGAGTACCAAAGTTCCCTAGCTTCTGTTCAGCCATCAAATTTCAGGTAGCTACAGATATCTGCCTCAAGACATGCTCATTATTATTCATTTAACAGAACAATTATGTTTTAAAGGTCAAGGTACCCGTCTACCCATCTCATCTGTCTCTCTAACTAATCCTCTGCACGGCATCACCAAAAGATATTCAGTATCTGTAACAGGTATGAGCAACTCAATAACCCCTTTAAAATATTTAAGATTTAAAACAATATGCCTACTAAAATAAAACATATAGTTTCATAACGTAGCTTTCACTTTATAATGTACACATAATGCATATCTTGCTTGAATATATGTCTACAAATATATGTTTGCACATATAACATAGATCTTGCTTGTGTACATACATATAAGCTTGCACGTATATGAACCGGTTTGACCTTGCTGAGTCCAGCAATGGTTGTGGTATGTTCACCCAGCTACTCAGATAACCGTCATTATAAAAACTGCTTCCATGTTCTTGTCACTTGGATAACAGAGGTTTTAATACATTATTCTTGTCCCACAGTGTGACCCGGAGCACTTGGCAGCAAGGAAGCACAATATTGTTTGAGAGGGCCTGTGCTAATCATCCTAATTATCTGCATTTACATATTTCAAGATCTGTAACTACTTTCTGAGGAACTTCAGAAAGTTAACAAACACCCGGTGCTTGCAGATACAAGAAGTGTCCTGCTTGTCACTCAACCAGTCACACTGCTCTCCTGCCTGCCAGGGAACAGTAACTAAACTGGCAAGAAAGCCTTGGCAGCCTGTGCCAAAGCTTGTCCAATTGTCCCCACACTTTAGGGTGACGTTTTCACTGCAACTCGGTCTCCTATCTTGCCTTCAAAAATGATATTTCAAGGGTGTGAAAGAGCTGTTGGAGAAAGCCACAGAAAACAATGCACAGACAGAGTGGAGTTTATCGCTTCATGTAGGGGCTCACTCACTTTGTCAGATGACTTGCAGTACTTTGCAATTACCACAAAAATAACAACAAACCATTTAAAGTGATTTCCTCATCTCCATCCCTGCTTTCCTCTCCCTGTGTTCTGGTAATTTGTCAATGATATTTGATCTATTAAAAAAAGAACCACAAGGTAGGAGGCAGCTTAAATGTGGCATGAAGAATACGCTACCTGAATGTTCTAGGTAGACTGCATTTCATCAACAACTATAGACTCTAAGAGACTAAAAACACTAAAGTCTAAACTGCAGTAGTTTGCATTTCTTTTTCATTTCAATTTATGTAATCTTTTCTGTGTAAAACATCTTTAAGAGCTATATCTGCTGCCTTATTGTGTGTTCAACAAAAGAGTTGAGCAGCATGCCTGCAACATTACTCACAACTGTTATTAAAACATACATTCCCAACCTGTATGTAGATGGTTTAAATGCAAAAGAAACGTCTTTATATCTTTTCCAGAAAGCTACAAACATATTTCGATGGTTTATCTTACAGTACAAATATACAGCAGACAACATATAAACAACATACAAATATATACTGGCATTAAACTCCCCTAGGAATTCAGCATGTTTGTTATAGGGATGCAGCCAGATGAGCTCACATTTTGGAAGAGCTAACCTCAAACTAACAGAAACATATAAATAAGTTAAAACAATCAAAAAAAAGCAGTGTGTTTTCCTCACTATCATCTCCAACCAAAATCCTGAGGCACAGTAATGATACGTGAGAAAAGGCAGCAGAATTTATTCATATAGAGAATTGCACTAGCCAAGCTGAAACCTAGGAAGAAGTAAATGATTATGTGCAGTGAAAAGTAAATGAGATTTATATCTCAGCATTCAGCATTTGAAGCATTTTTAATTACATACATAAGGAAGTGTATCTAAAGTGTACTATAGCAAGAGCTGTGATCCCTTTAAAATGTGTTAAAAAATTAACACACCGATCCTCAGACTGGTGCAAAAACATCAGAGTACATTGATTTCAACAAAGCAATGGCAATTTTCAGCAGCCTGATGCCTACTGAAGGTTTTCAGCCTCTTGCCTTTCATCATAAAATAAAACCCCTGGGTTAAGTTTCTGCCCATCCCTAGTGGACTTGGTATTTCTTTTGTTTTTCTATCAACATTTACGTATTTCAATCTTCTCATCTCCCTGCAGGTTTCTTCCTTAAACTACATAAACCGAGAACTTTGGAGTGTTCTCATAGCTCCTCTTTTATAGGCCACTGATAATTTTTGTTGCTTTCCTCTGGAGTTTCATCAATTAGCCCACATCTTTCCAAAAGTGCAGTGCCCAGAGCTGAAGCCAGTGCTCCAGCTGAGGTCTCCTTGATGCCAACTGGAGTGGAAGAACATGCCTATTTATGCAGCCCCGTGGGGTGTCAGGCTTTTGTGCAACGGTATGAGGTAGTTTACTCTTGCTCTTTTTGTTCCCTGGTCTCTCTCCAGCAATTTCTTAGTAAATCTCCTACCTTACCACGCATTCTGCATTTTGCCTTTCTGCCCTTGATGATTCCTAGTGATGCGGAGCACACACATTTCTTAGATGGCTTTCCTCCTATATGTCTAAGAATGATTCATCCACTTGGCAGAAGATAACTGTGACCTCCAGAGATGCATTTGTAACCTGTCCCGACTTCATATTGCCAGCAAATTTCAGAATCTTCTCTGATAACACAGAGAAGATAACTCCAGTATGCAGTGGGCTCTCAGGAGGACCCTACTCCTTACCACAGTCATGGGCAACAACCAACCAGCCTCCATGCTCTCTATGGATGCAAACAGGAGCTATGTATATGGGAAAGCTACTGTGATTTAAGCTAACATTAATTAAAAGCACGATGGTCACATACTAATTCTGTGGGTAGCACTCTGATTCAACTCTCACTGCGTCTTTTAAGATAATGTTTTGCTGCTTAAGAAAGAAAAAGAAAAGGAGGGGGGGAAATAAAATAGAAAGATATTCATAGAGCAAATCCCAAGTCTCCAGATGGGAACTGCCATAGAACAGCTATGGGACACTGAAGTAGCAACTCTTGGCTGCTTCCTCACACAGGCTGTCCTTAAGGGGGTGCTTTTCAAATCCTTTGTGAATCATAATTTTATGTTAAAACTCAAGAAGACTCCTCACAATAGAGAAAAGGTGAGTGAAATCAAAATAAAAAGCAGAAAAAATATATACATTTTTTAAGTATCTCACAAGTAAGGACGTGCTTCTCATAGAGCCAAGCCCACTTTCTACTGATTAGGAAATGCTATTGCATTTACCAGGGCTCCGCTGCTCAGCAGGATCATGAATATGATGAACGTTTCAAACCAGTTGTGCTCAACGATTCTGTAGCAGGTTTTCCGCAGCCTCCACCAAATTTTGCCCGGAAACTTCGTGGTGTCCACTGAGCAGCACGGGAAGAATCGGACACAAACTGAAAGAAAAAAAAAAAGGAAAGCAACTGTTTTAAAAAAATACTATTTGATGCTTAAAGCTGCAATAAGGATTCTCTTTTTTTTGCAACTATTATCTACTCTACAGAGATTTTATTCTGTTGTTTTTCTTTCCATTTCTGTTCTGCCTTCTGTTTCCCCCTTTCACTCTTTTCAAAAATACTCGAAATCACTTAAAACCTGCCCCAGTGGTCTCTCTGAGTGGTTTTTATGACACAGAAAATGTTGGCAATGAGTCACCAGTGCCCCAGGTCAACCATACTGTATTGCTAAGATCAGGCAGCACAACTAAATGAGCCTAATGATTTTAGCAGGGTATTTCCAACAGTCTCAGCATCCTTATGAAAGTAGGAAAGATGTTTTCTTGGTGTTTTTGTACCACTAGAGATAGTGATTAAAGTGGCCATTTGATAAAAGGGAGAAGAGGGGATGATGTGCTGCAGTGCAGATAGGGCTAAAGTGCTGAAAGGGTTCGCGCAGGAGGAACAGGAGCAGATTTTGACTTCTTGTGCTTTCACGAGCTTAAAGAAGTCATTAGGGTTCAATTTAGGAAGCACTTGGGTGACTAAATCCATTTTGATTTAAATGGAAATTTAGATATCCCGGCTTTCCATCTACAAGCTGGTTCCACACTGATGTTTCACAGGGTTTATATCTCAGTGACAGGGTTTATATCTCAATGACAAATATTCTGTGAGAGTTAAATGCTGTAGTGAAAAAAGGGACCACACAAGTATAGGCAAAGATGGGCAAAATTATGACAACTTTTAGTCTTTTTAGCAACAGTTTGTTGTTACAGCAAAAGAATGATGTCATTGGTTATGGACAGATCCATCCATAGGATCTTATCTGAAAAACATCATATCCATTGGTTTGTGCTGGGTAGGAGCTTAAAATTGTGATGAACACACACCTTGGTAGCTGGGACATGCCCTTGTCCAGGCTGGCGATTCAGCCATATATGACAACGCATGTTCATAGAAATGATTGTCAAAAACTGCACTATTTTCAAAAAAAGTATTTTTTTTTTAATCTTGTCTTTGCTCCAGGTATTGTAAAGGAAGAGACTTTACCATGGTATTTTATCAGCCCCATCATGTGATAAAAAATTACAGCTACAGTAGCTGAAAAGTGGCCAACGTTGCCTACGTGTCTGAAGCACAGAGCAACTGCTCAGAGGTGACAACGGAGACACTTGCTATGGCGATGTAATGCAATGCTGCTTCAAGTAGAAATAATATTTAGTCAAGGAAGCCGGGGAACGAAAGCGGGTGAATGCCAAGGTTATGCTGCTAATTCAAGGTAGCAGAACTGAGCTGCGTGTGATTTGTGAGGAGATCAAGTGCAGCTCCCGGGACGCCGGGATTGCCGTGCAGCTGGACGTGGGCTGATAGGTTTTATGAGTCCTAGACTCTGCCAGGAGGAATGGAGCTGCTAAGCCTGCTATGCTCCTGCTGACATTTTCGGTAAATTTATACTAGCCCTGGTCTTCCTGCCATGATGTGGCAGAACTACAGCGTGTTGCTAATATATTCCATATGGGACCCACTCCCAGAGCTCCTCTTCCTCTCCCAGCTACAAGATATTTGTAGGTGTATGTACATGCTTGGCTGTATAAAGTTTTAGGATGGGACTAACAGGAAAGGAAAGAATTTATGTTACGGTAAACCTACAGTGATGCATGTAGCTACCTGTCCTCTGAATATAAACATACAGATTCACACCAGAAATGTCATTATACTCTGAGACTCAGATATTATGGGTTCATCTGGAAGACACTAGATTAGATCAAACTGTTTGAGAAGAACGTAATGGTAAGTAAGGGAAGATGCTAGTTTAAGAGCAGAAGACCCCCATTTCTTTACCTCTTTGTAGTAGGTACCACTCCAATACAGGAAAGTTTTAACCCTCTATACACTTCATTCCTAAACCCGGAGAATCGTGTCAAAGGGTAAAACCACATCACGTCAGTCAGCACGTTATGCTAAAAGTGGTGCATTGCTCAGCAATGGTGGTGTGGTTATGTGTTAGGAAGTAGATGCATGGCATGGATTGCTCTGCCTGGAGCACCACGTTTTAGCCTGAAATGCCCATGCGGACTGATCAGACCAGCATGACATGACACTTAAGGCTATTGCCCTGAAACTGCTAGACTGCCTCTGGCCACACAGCAAAGGTGGCTTGCAGATGCCTGGTCCCCACTCTGCTGCTCTGCAAGTCCAGGGCTGGTTGAACTGCCAGCCCAGCTTCAGCTCAGGAAGAACAAGGACTTGGGCACAGATTCCTCATTCATCCCGTGAACACCCTAATGAGCAAGCTGCTTATTACTTAAATGTGGATTTCTCTTTTTAAGCAGAAACTCCCCTTTGTAGCAAACTACTGCTTCTATCGGAAGAAAGTTTTCATCAGTTTATCTTGCTCCAATTAATAGTCTGCATTTTGAAAAAATATCATTTTGTTCAGACTTGCATTTTTTTCCCTACTGTCATTCGCTCTCCTTTAGCTTTAAGTTACTTCTTAGACTGCTACCTGCCTCTTCAGTCTCTTAGACGAGTGCCTAGGCTCAGCCCAGCATTGGCTCCACAAGCATTGGAAAAGGTTAGGATCAGCAACTGTTGCTCCTCAGTGTATCCTGGGTTGGACAACTCACTCCCTGGAGGAGTTTGTCTCTGTCCTTCGACTACATGACTACCTAAGGGCAGGCATGGCTAGAGTTTAATTTGAAGATGATTCCTTAACTCTAGCCATGCCTGAGCAGAACACAAGATCGCAGATTTCACTTGTGATTCATAAGTTTTATAAAATGTTAAAAACCAGACTATTGCTGATTTGCTCAGCTTCATCTGATATTCCACAGGTACGGAACTGTGTTTTTAAAGATATAAAGCCATCTGAAAACCTTTTTAATTTTCTTTTTAATATTCTTTCATGGCTTACATGCATTTTTGCTCTGAAACAGAACAAAATCCTTCTGGTTATTGACAGTAATACCTTGAAAAATCCAAAATATCTTCTCAGATGAGTCAGCCCAAACTCACAGCACTATTAAATTCCATGCTTTTAACTGGATCCAACTCAAGAATATTTAGACCAGATCCTGGTACAATTACTAATGTCAAGTAGCATTGCCCTCAATAATCATGCTGGTTGAATTCAGATGAAATGCTATTTTTATATTCTCGTAAATAAAATAAAAAAGGCAAAAATAAAATATTGACCACAAATAGTTCTTCTAATGAGTAAGTAATGTCTACTTCTCTTTTGAATTTTCTGATTTCTCTCACTGATGGTTATTTAATGCCTGTGCTTTTTCTGAATTTCTCATGCTGCTTCTACCCTACTGTTCTGGTGACCTTGACACAAGCTTAAATACAGAGTTATAATCTTACATAATCCAGCAAAAAAGGTTTACCTGACATTGGTCAGTGTTCCAATATTTTTTTTTCCCTGTTTCTATGAAAGTGTCAAGAAATATGACCTGGTACCGAAAACATTCCAGTGTGTTTTAGGGATGACCTGGTGAGGGTCTGAGCAATCAAAACTCCATCTGACTTCTGCAACAAGGCAGGTGGTCAGCAGACCCCAGGTTCAGGTCTTGAAAGCTGTTTATGCACATGAAGAAGACCGTTCATTAACACCTTTTAACGCTGCAAGTGTCAAGACACAAATAACCCCCTTGGCATTTCTTGTAACTACATTACTCATACTGCCTTGTCTCATAGATTTCTTCTCTCCTCCTGAAATCAATGCTGTTAGGGAACTGGTTGCATAGAAGCAGTTTTCCACCTTTTTATTTAGTCAGGGCTCAGTTTTGCTACCCTAAGTCATGTTGGGCTACATCTTTTTGGCGGGTAAACTGACTCATTTCCACTAAAGCCTTTTGGATAGTAGGTTATTGCTCAATAGAAACATGGAACAACAGAAAAAGTCCTACACAAAAGGTCAAATTATTTGCTGGCAAATCAGTGAAGCTGAAATGAGCTAGCCTAGTGGTAGACTTATCCGAGAATGTCTGTTTTCAACTCACATCAGAATATTACATGTAATTTATCACTAAAGAGAAACCTTTTCATCAGGAAGCAATTATGAATGCATCAGTATAACACAGTTGTTTTTCATAATGGGTGAATTTTTCCCTCCCGTCACTGCAGCGACCTGCAGCACAGTCATAAACCGTAGATTGCAGTGGGTCCTAAACTGCACATGCAAGCAGAAAGGAGCACATGACAGTCAAAGCATTTACATGTCTACCACAATGACAAACAGGCTACCCTAAAAATTGGAAGAATTTAATTTGCAATACATTTTGTGTAAATATTTATTTCATTCTACATTCACTTCTTCTTGGGCATTAAAATCACGGAGTTGCTAGACCTTACTGCCTTGCCCTTGTGCATTGTGGAACAAATCTCTCTGTTGTAAATATGGTATTAACTTCCTTCTGCTTGCATGGCACCCACACCTGTTGATTTAATGCTTCTGAGTAGATCCTTTACAACCCACAGCTTGTTTACACCTCTAATATATATTTAAAATGACATAAAATTTAGATGTGTTCTGGCTAGATTAGGGTGCTGGTTCTCTTCAGTAGGCCAAGAAGACCAAATAATTTCTATACTATCATCCAGCATGTCTTCTACGTTGTGTCCAGACCACAACAGTTTTGTAGATACTATTATACAGATTTTTTCCATTGCGGGGACACTCACTTCTAGCACAAAACATATTTTGCTTGGCTTTGAATGGTGGTTGAAGCAATCCTTGGTATGACATAAAGAAAATACGCCTTCCTCACTGCAAATTCAACCTGGCAGATGTTTGTAACATTGTTCTAATATATATCTGCCAAGCTGGGTTTCTAAAGATCAGTCTGGGTAATGGTGCATACTCAAGCAAGAAAGTAAGTCTCATTATACTATCCTTGTGTACATTCCCCAAAGACTTCCCAAGCTATCGGTAGCAGTAGAGGGAACAGAATTTCTGCAAACTTTCCATATCTACCCGCCTTGGACAAGCTGATCTAGAGGTCTTGTCCAACCTGAATTATTCTGATTCTAGACATTCAATAGGTCTGGAGATACTTTCTGAGACTTGAAAACTGTATGATGCTTTTAAGCATCACCTGGTGACAGCGGCTACAGATCGGTTTAGACTTGTACAGTTTAAGCTCCTCTTCACTTTTTTATTTCTAAACAGCCATTAATAGCTCCTGGAGTGAATGTGACACAGCTTTCCACCAGGAACCAGAATAACTTCACTTTAGCGTACAAAGTTTTCTGACTGCAATACTCTCTCCTGTACAGTCACATGAAAATAAGGCTGGGGACGTCCTTGCTGTCACGAGTTGCAATCAACTGTGTGTTGAGCAAGGTAGTTCATTCCAGCACAAACATCTGATGATACTCGTTTGAACCATTTCCCAGCAGCCTGTATCTGGGGGAATTACGCTTGAGGACTCGGTGCAAATTTTCTCCTATTAGGGTCTGGGAGAGAGGAGAGTGCTGGGGCCAGGGGCTCCCTTTGAATGACCTTCTGGAGGACACAGAAGATAATGTCCAAATAGACAGCAATTTGTGATGTGGGGAGAGCACATATCAATGGAGATAACAACACTGGAGTGTTGCAAGGCATCTGGAAGAAAAAATACCCAAGAGCTGGCACCTAGGTGTTGCTTTCCCACCAACTGGCAACAAGAATGATAGCTCCAGCTCTGTAACTTTTTTTCACAGCTGCCAGAGTTGTGACTCTACCTTGGCCTCACCCAAGACCCAAGGATATTGTCAGTTGACCTTAATGAAAACTATTTTGAGATGATAACAATAAATGATAAATTAACAAGTCTCCCCAAGAAAACTGGCCTGAGGCTAATCTGGGTCACTCACCTACGGGAAAACTGTGACCTCAGCAAACTTTCAGCGACTATTTCAAGAACATGCATTATCTGCATTGCCTTTGCTATCTGAAAAAGGGGACTAAATCCTGAACATATTTGCTCAGGACACAACCCATGCTGAATGTGCTTAGAAATGCCATAGTTTGAATGTGATAATAAGTGTAGTAGTTTGAGTGTGATAATAGTTTGAGTGTGATAATAAGGTAACAACTTAACCCTTCATCATCTTTTTGTCTAATCTCTGTCTTTCACAAAGTGGTCACTTTCCTGAATATACCAAATATTCTTGTAGCTCTTTATTATTAGACAGTAAAGGCCACAATAGAGAAAATTGCTCGGTGCTTGCTGAGTAATTTCATTGTAATACTTTATAATTTTGCCATATGTTAGCTAACTAAATAGATTTTTTTTTATGATAGCTCCGTCAAGCTTCATGACATCGAGTTTAGGGAACAGCATTACATAGAAGCCTTATTAGAAGAGAATTATAAAATACTTTGTTTCCCTACATGTGAATATTAAAAACAAATATTAATGCTTTTGAAATAAGCACTGTTTTGAAATATTTGTTTTTAGCACAATGACTTTAATTTTGATGAGGACCTGAACAGGGACTGATAAGGAACTAGAAGAGATAATAAATAAAATGCAACCTACTGGCAAACCTAGGACTCAGCCCACTTGGTTGTAATTTCTACATTTCTCTGCAATCCGAATGACAAGTGGGCTTCCAAAGCAGCTTCATGTTTCCAATGCCCGTTCCTCCTAGAAGTGAAAAGCTTGCAATTGCTACTGCGTGTCCCATTAATGCCAGTGGAGGAGACCTGCTAAATGGCTTGGAATTGATGTGGGTTTGCATGATGGGGTTTTAGGGAGTTCTGCTGGTTATTTGAAGAGGAAATTATAGAGTGTGATTGCTCTGGAATTGCGCACTGAATGAAGCAGTAGGTGGGTGATCCCTACCTTGTTTCAAAAACTGGAGGGTGACCATGGCCAACCACAGCTCCAGCACTTGTGAGCTGACAGCATTTGGCTGAGAAATTTTACTAGCAACATGTTTTAATGCAGGCTTCTCTGTGGAATCATAATTTAATTTCTTGCTCTGTGGTGCATGACATCATAGATCGCTGCTCACTATCCTCATTAAGAAATATATTGTGAAAGAACGAAATCTTCAGATCTAATTTTGAAATACTACTTTATATACCAGAATAGTTACAGCAGAGCACCATGCTTTCTTCCGTCAACTGCATTAATTTTTGGCTATTGCTTTTAAACAGAGCTGCCAAAATAATGTTTAGATCCCAGGGACATTTGTAAGCCCCGCAGGGCTCCCTTCCTTACCTAATTCAATCATCTTTCTCACACATATAGAGATGCACATTTTTGCTGACTTTAGGGGCACTCATATACCTAGTAAATCATTTCTGTCTGATCCCATCTGAGCAGCTCTATTGTTGCATATAATAATGCTTGAATTTTCAAAGGAATATATTAACATTCAACTACTCCTATTTTGCCTCACCCAGATTCAAAGGAAAATGAAAAATCTGATTGAGGTATCACTTGGAATAGACCTTTGGGAAGAAATAACTTAAGATTATATTTACCTTTCAGATTTAGCTAAAGAATAGGTCTTTTGATGCAGTTAGTTTTAACACTGTGTTTTTTGGGGGTAGGATTCTGTTAATAAAATTAATAAAATGAAATCTGGTATTAAAAGTGGTTATGTAAATGTGAATTGTTGCTACCTAACATTATTAAGTAAAATTTAGCACTTTCATGGTCATATTGAAGTTACTGAACATGATAATGTCTTTTAGAACAAATAGATTTCATGTATCTCTCAAACTCTGAAGACAGTTTCTACTAAATGGCTACATTTAAGCAATATAAACAACTTGACTTAATTCCCTACGAGATCTGATCATGTATGCATTTTGGGAGGCAAAAGCCTTCATGGGCCACATTAGAAAAATCTGTTTTTTTGAAGGTACAAATCTCAAACAAACAAACAAAAAGTCTAACAAGTTAGAAGCCACACAGCAATCTAGAGCATGCTTTCAGCTTATCAAACTTGGGAAATTCAAAGAGTAATGTTTACAAGCAATTCTGAGTTGTGCTTGGCGTATTTCGGTGTATAAGAAATTAAGTGCAACCAGTGAAATATTATTGCAATATTAGAGACCTTAGTGTGAAGATAGAGACATGTTGGATAAGAGAACAAGGATTCTCACTTTGGCATTGCAGTGAAACAGGCAGGACCTTACCTTCCGGGAAGCAATCCTCAGGCTCCATCAGCTCCTCGGCAAACTCAGGGATCTGTTCCAGCAGTTCTGCAGGATTTGTCAAATCCACTGTGCTGCCTTCAGAAAGACTGATTTCATCAAGCTTGTTGTCAACATGAGCAAAGACGAGGAAAACAAATTGATCAATTGCCCTGAAGGAAGTAGCGGATTTTTTTGTTTTGTTTTTTTGCTAACCAATATCCCAGCTGAAGTGACCACAACAGAGAAATCTCCATGCACTTCTTGGGGTTCCCACTCCTCAAGGGACAGGTCTGGCTATTCTGCACTGAGTGAACAGTTGACCCATGAATAACAAATACAAAAGTTAAAATGCAGGGTTAATTTATAGTAAGATAGAAATAAAACATTAAAAGGCAGTGAACAAGCACTGAATATTAACACTAGGTGGAAGTTTAGAATGACCAAACCACCAGTATCCAGATCTAGCTCCTGAAATACTGGAGAATAAATCAGGATCTGCACTCAATTCCTTTTTTCAGAGGCTTCTAACCCATATGGAGCTGGATCTAAATTCACTCAGTGGATTTAGTCCCTTTCCTTGGAAGGACTTGTAGCTTCTCCTCCAAGATGATCAGAAGTCACCAAAATGATGGTGCGTCACCAAATGCATCTGTGAGAGGGCTCCTTCTTATAGTAATATTGCCACGTCCTGAAGAAGAGGTTGTAATATCTTTTTAAACCAGGAAGTCTCAAGTAGATCTGTGTAAACATTTCTAGGACATGGCTTATTTCAAAAATTACTTTGAGGTTGACAAAACCTATGCAAGAAATTGGGTTGACCAAAATCTGATTTCTTTTTTTAATTTCACTAAATACATTGTTCAAAATATTAAAATTATTAGTAGTAAATTATTAAAAATGTTTAAATTGATTTCCCGAATAATAAACAGAAATTTCATTTCAGGTCAATTTTTTAACAGTTTCAAAACATTATCTTTAGAAGAAAATAGGTTTTTTTTTCCATTTTTATTTCATATGACAAAAAAAAATTAATTTTGTGTTAATGCAAAATGATACTGTCCTTGATTATTCATCTTGGTCATTAAAGCAAAAGACTCAATATTTACCTATCCCTGCTCAGAGTTTGTTTTTGACTGTGTTGGAGCAGCACCTGGCACCAGCAGATGGCAACAAGGATGGGACCTTCTAGAGGTGATGGCAATGTGAAACAGCCATAGGCAGGAGTCAGGAGATGTGGACTGTTTGTTATCTGTCTTATTCTGTGTTTTCTGAATACCTACTAAATCTCTTGTGCTTTATCTTGTAATACTATTGTCTCCATTTAAGAAATGAGGACAATAATACTTACCATGCTTTTAAACAATGAGAGATAGTTATATGGAAGATTGCACTTGCACATAAATTATTATTTCCATGAGGATGATGGTGATGGAGTTAGAGAATAGGTACAGCTTTATATATGTATTATTAATGTGCAAATGGGCCCTTGGTTTTCCAGTGTACACAGTCAATGCAAAATTTATAGCTAAATTTAAAGAAATGCTGAACCAGGGGCTAAAATGGGTAAGACTGAACATTCCAGCAGTGCTTGCACATGGGGATGGATGCTACTTGTCTGCAATTAACTGCAGCATCCTGAAGGTCATGGTCTTGGTGAGGGTTTTTAATGCTCTACTCAAAGAGACTACAAAGAATTGAAAAGAGAACATTCAAAAAGAAAGTTAGAACAAAAAGCACAGGTCAAAGATATGGATAAAGCTTCTAAAAAATCCATATTCAGAATGCAGCTGTCATAGAGAGAATGGCCCATTTTCTACAAACTACAAACTGCATACAAGAATGGAAAAAAATGCCATACCAAGTTTGAGCACAGTCAGAACTTTCTGGTGCTGTTCATTAGGGAATGCATTTCTGTGAGTCCTTATCTGTGAGTTCTTTTATGAAGATGTCAAAACATACTGAAATTGTCCTAAATCATATACAGTTGTAGGATGTAGAAAATACGGTTTTCCAAAGAGAAAAGGAGTCTTATTGTACATAATTTGTAGCAATAGGAAGAAATCAAAGAAAGCTTAGAACAACGTCAGATTGATAGCATTATCAGTACGATTGCTGTATTTAACAGAGACACGTTAGGAAATCCGAAGGACACAATATTGTGCAATTATATTAGACTACAAGGAAAACATCTTAAAGAATCAAGAATGCTAGAGTTACTTATCAGGAGGAGCTTTCAGAAAATATTAGAATCCATCAGCGTCAAAGGGAGATAGGGAACATGCAGGACAAAAAGGAGAGGATTTGTTTTGAAAAGCCTTCAAGGAAGAAGAAACAGAAAACATTGGTTTAGAAAACACTAGACTGAGGGTCTGTACTGGGACTAGAAAAAGAAGGAACCATACATTAAAGAGAGAGGGGAAAGATTAGGAAAGCTCGTAGGAAAAGAAGCAAAGGTTACTCTTTGCTGCAAAGGTTAAAGGGACTAAAAAGGTTTTCATGGACTCAGTAATGGAAGGAAAAGACCTAGAGACACATTAACAATTGATAAGGGAGATGTAGCTCATCAAATTTCAATTCACTAAAATCATAAACTCTTTTAAAAAAATCCAACAAGTAGGCAATTAAAAAGGTATGGAAAACCTGTTAAAACTGATAAAACAGTAAGCAAAGAACTATCTCGAAAACCTGAAACATGCAGATCAGCGGATCTAGCCAGTGTGTAAAGGGATCTGACACACTAACTTAACACAGCATTGCCAATCAATACTGAATGCTCATGAAAGCTTGAAAAGGATCAGGAGGGCAGCAGTAAGCAAACACAGTACTGAGATTTGGGAAAAGGAAAAGGAGGGCAATCATGGGAATCACATCAGGAAATTCCTTTCTCTTGTTTGTGATTAAATAAATTCAATAAATACTCAGAGGGGGAAAGGATAGAGCTGTTTCCAAGGCTAGTTTAGTGAAATGTCATAAAGACACAAAGACTTTGTGACAGATATCTTGTTTGCAGAGGATACTTAGGTGCCAAGAGACCAAAAAGTGGCAAAAAAAGGACATAGTATGTCCTTTCCCTTTCTTGGAATAAAGAAAGGAGAGGTACCGGGGCAGATGCAACGGGATCCACCAGAAACTCCCTTCAGAAATCTTCCACTGGTGCATGGTTTTGTGCTGCAGAGGCTAATTATTTTTATTTTTTCTTGGCAGAGTGACTGTATCTTAAGTAGCTGGACAGGGCTTCTACACCCATCACTTGTGCCCATAACAGGGGCAAACATCATTGAAATCTCCTTGAAAGTTGATGTTTGCTCAAGGTTTAACTCCCTCATCTCCTTCCCCCTTTCTCCCTTGCCTTTGAAGATCAGAGACTTCATCTACCAAATTGACATACAAGATATGAACCTTAATAAAATATCCAGATTAGTATCATAGAAAAACCCGTTAAAATACATAAATAAATAAATCTCTTGGATTTGCCCATTACTGCGTGGAGAAAAATCATCCAAAGGATCCAAGTAGAGCGCAACTTTGTCTTCAGAGTAGAAGAGCTATAGGGATGAGAGTCAGCACTATCTTCACTAAAGATACAGAAGAGGTGACCAATACTTTGCCACAGCAGGAAATAACATTAAAGATAAGAGGATGTTGAAACAGTGACAGAATATAGTAAGGGGGAAATTTCAATGGAAATCCAAGAAATCTGTAACTTCAAATCACTTAGAGCAGTATTACAAAAATACGACATGATTTTGCAATGTGCTATAATGATGCAGAAAATCTTTATGTATCACGTCTTGAGAAGGAGGTATTATTTCCCCTCTTTATGGTTCTGTGGAAATTGTATTGTCTTTAGCTGTTGGCACAGAAGATCCAGACAGTAACTAGCAAGAGGGAATTGAAAAGAAAAAGGTAAAAAGACTCAGATAGAGGGAGCTGAGATATGCATTTACAAGAAGTAATGAAGTGAAAGAGCAGTGGTATATGACTTTAAGGGGGCAAAACAGGCAAAAGGAAGGTAATAACTGTGTATTAAATTAAGTGGTATTAATTTATAAAAAGGGAATGTCAGATAATATTAGAAAAAGAGAATAGTGAAATGATATTCTGGAAAGGATAAAAATTAGGCTGGTTATTAAGGCAATATTGCCAGTCATGAGATTTTTCTAAGCAGGTGAACTGTTCCCTTTGGTAAATGAAGAAAGCTAAGCTGCCTGATATATTTAAAGGTAGACTGGACAAAGTTGTACCACATATTTTATAGGGAAGTGTTACAGGGAAGTGTTTAGGCACAGAAATCTACTGGTTTGTTTTGAGGAGTTTTCCACTTGTAACATTGATTTTATTTCTGTAGTGTCTTTCTAATGATTTATATAGGATGAATTTTTAATTGTATAATGTATCCTTTACTGACATCAACAGTGTTTTATGTAGAGCACATTCAATGCGTCTTGTGACTTCCTGTTATTGACTCAGTACCTCAACATCCTCTCCATTGGGCATGCCAGGTCTGTTAAGCTCCTTGCTCTCAGTCACTGGCTTTATATGGCTAGTCGCAAGTTCTTGGGACATTCATCAAATAGATTAGCATGTCCTTATGTGTCGGCACCACGATTACTTGTGACTAGGAGGACTCTAAGTATGTAATGTCCACGCAAAATCTGGTCTTCAAAAATAGCAGCCTTTGGGCTTTGCTCTTTCATGTTGGTATTCATAGCCTCATGTGAACTTCCGTTTGATTTCAAGTCATCTCTGGATTCTTGCCATATTCCTCCACCTCTTTCTAAGCAGCCACAAATAGAATCAATTATACTCTACTATAGGAAGGTGACATTTGTGTCCCAGGATCCTTTGAAATTTGAGGGAGGAAATGGGGATTATTTCTTTAACCCAATGTTGCTGAATATATCAGAGCTAGAATGTTCCTGTGGTATTATGAAATTTCATTATGAAACTAAAAACAGGACATAGTTTTCCAACCTCCATTTTAAGGTAACAAGGTTTATTTATCTTAAAAAAAGTTTAAAGTCTGAGAAAAATTCCTAAGATGGTCTCGCGTTTGCTGCTAGTTACATTTCACCATCTTATCATCACAAGGCCTCTTTTTTTCTAATACACACAACATTTTTTTTCATGAGATTGAGATGTCAAATGATTGAGTGTCTCTCAACTTCAGGGCCTTTCCTATCTGAAGATGAAGTTCAAAATACCAAGAACTCTTCTCCTGAGGAGAATTGTTCCTGACAGAAATGCTTCATGGCTAGTTATTGTGAGTGGAATTTAGCTCACCTAAATTTAGATTTCCACAATGTAGATATAGTTACAATTGAGTTAGTTAGTTACTCTGGGTTCCCTTTATAATCAAGGGAGAGAAAAAAAAACACTTTTAGAAGATGATTTATCTGATCAAATTTGAATGCTGATTTCAATATGAGATGACACACAATTAGGTAACTATATTGACTAAAGGTCTTCATTGATTATTGAGGGGCCTCAGATGACAAGTTCGGGTGCAGATGTCTACACTTAGTTTAACAACATTAATCATCATAGACAAGATAAGCTCTGGCTCAGTGGCTCCTCCAACCATGTAAAGATTGATCCGTAGGATTGCTCCTGTTGGGCACAAGCTCCTTGCTATTTGTATGGTAGAACTGGAAAGGGTGTGATGAGCGTTTATGTTATCTTATTGTTTTACTTTTATTAATTCCTTGCTCCAAAACTGCCAGGCAACTGTTCCAATCTCAAGGAGTTCTCCAGGCTCCTAGGACATCACCCTGGTTCCTAATTTCAAAATGAGAAACCATTGCTTTCTGATTATAAAGACAATATTAGATCAAAAAAATACTGAATTTGTACATAAAGAAACCTAACAGGTCAACAATTAGGACATAGACAATTTAAAGCCTGGAGACACTCGGTGGGCAAAAATACGTACTTGTATATGTATTTTGGTATTTATGTTCACGAGTGCAATGTAATCCTAAAAGATGAAATTAAAGGTCAGTGTGCACATATTGAGAATAAATGAATAAGCTATACTTTGACTAATATCAAATAAATGACACTAGGCTTACTATTTGGTGACTACCTTCACGTCAGGTACTTAGTTTTTTTTCAAGTTTCTTAGGTCTAGTGTTCTAAGAACAACAACAACAAAAGATGGCAACCTAATGCAGTTAGCAGATGCCCTCGAGAGAAAACAAGGCATGGACAGATCTGCCAAGTTAGCAGATGCCACTCTTAGAGCTGTTTGTGAGGGAAAAAAAATAACAAAACATTTATATTTGTTCCTAAAGCGAGATAGTTAAAGTTATAGATTAATTTGTGCTTTTATTCAAAACCACTTGGAATCCCATTTAAAGTATCTTAACTTATAATGCTCATTTCCCAAGCTTTCCAGCTTTTTCATAATGACAAAATCTTCTCAAATAAGACCGTAATACCGCCTGCGCACTGCTGCTGTCCTGCCGCTTGGCAAGCACTTATTTTTACCATCCGTAAACCCCACATAAATCCGTGACATGCACTATCATCGACCTTGTGCTGTGGATTGCATGCAGTATCAAGTAGGAAAGTTGTTGCTGTTACCTCTTTTTGCCCTACTGGAGGTGGAGGCTCAGCCTTCAACTGCTTATCCACGTGCAACTCACTTAACTCTTCGCAAATCTCAGAGTTCTGACTCCGGCCTCCTGGGCTTTGGCATCGCTGCCCCCTCAGCTGCAGTTGCTTTTCCTGCTGGAAATAATCCTAGATGGGTTTATTCTCTCTTTTTCTTTGATAGCGCGCTTATTTCTCAAGGAGAACTCCCCAGCTAGAAGAGAAAATACCCTGGACTATACTTGTCAGGGAATGACATCTGAAGGAAAAAAAATGGCAAGCAACAGGATTACACAAGCTTACGTGGTAACTTTTGAGGTTTAGCAAGTGGATATGTCAAGTTGTCTGGTTGTAAAAAAAGGGGGAAAAAAATAGCCTGGCTTTTTTTCCAAGCTGTTGTTGCTAGAGGGGAAAACTGTCCTGCAATATCCGTTTTCCATTTTTGAGAGATGTTTTTTTCTCCAGCGACCTAAGGAACGCGGAAAGGTGCTCGCACTCCAGTCGAATAACGGCGGGTGCTCGGAGTGACGCAGGCAGGCGGCGACGCTCACCCTCACGGCTCTACAGGAAGGGCCAAAACGCAACGCCCAGCGCCGCGCTGAGCAGAGTGGAAAAACACCCCGGCAAAACAAGATACACACTGAAGAGGAGGAAGACCCAGAGTACACAGGAAAGGATAAAAGCTAGCTGCAAATAGAAGATGTGGAGAAATTGCAGGTAAACACACACAGGCTGCTCCTATTCAGCAAAGCATTTAAGACTACTTTGGCACCCACTGCTCTCAGGGGGCTTAACTGCGGGTGGAAAAGAGAGCAGACTCTTAAGTACTTTGCTAAAAAAGGATGGTCTAGGGAACCAGGGCCATAATTTTATATTTTTCTGCAAACACATCAGATGAGATCCCGCCACTCGCTAGCCATTAAACTCAGCCGCTCCTTCCTGGGGCTGGTGGTTACCCTGCCCTGGAAGCGCTCGCTGGGCTGATGGCATCGGAGAGGCTCTTGCTGGTGGCTCCGTGCGGGGCCAAGCTTTGCCGCTGGTGTAAATCAGTTCGGCGCTATCGATCTGTGCGCGAGGGATCTCTGTGCAAACGCCGCAGCTCATCGAGCATTACCACCGCTCACGTCATTGCTAGCGCTGCTGCTAAAATATTAATAAAACTCAAGCTGATCTCAAAGGGTTGTGATGAACTGCTTGCAGAAGAGCTTCCATGCTGAGAAAAAAATTACAAGCATAACAGGATTTCAGTAATAATTAGTCCAACCTATTTAACTTTTGCTTGTCCACTTCATTTATTTATATATTGGCTTTGGTATTCAAAGTTACTCACACACTAAAAGAGTTTCCCTTCCCTAGGCTACCTGTCTCAGTTCTCAAGCCACATCGCCGCGGGAAGACCCAGAAGAGGTATCAAGAGCAGAAAAACACTTTACTCCAAATATAACTATCTGAGATAACAGATGACACAAAGGAAGCAGTTGGTTAAGCAAATTGCTGTCTGTATAAATACTTTCAGACTGTCAAGTTTGTACCAATCCTTTCAAATGTCGTTCTGTGTTTCTAGCAAATTAATTTAAAATTAAATTACTCGTTTCCTGCTTCAGAGGGCATGTGCTCTAAAATATATTCTAGCTTTAATAAATTAAATTATGCACGTCCAAGCCTGTATTCTCTGCATAAGAATGTAGTACATGCAATTTCCAAGCAGTTTAGCCCTGATATTCACAGGCCAAAGATCACTCCATAATCACTGGGTTGCTGTTCTCTCCCTGTCAAAAGTTACACTCTAATTTAAAGTGTATCTTTGGAAATAGTGCCCTGTTCAGAGGAGAGGCTAATGTGGGAAGCACAGTGTACACAAGGCGCTCAGCCATAAATGTGGGGTTTTTTGTTTAATGCAATGTGCATACAACTTGGTACCAAGTAATCTTAATGGCAGGATATTGGTTATAGCACTGAAACAACAGAAACAATTGTTTCATGTTAAAAGTGCAGCGCGATCTGGGGCGACGTCTCAAGTTCATTTGTGCAGAAAGGTTGTGCACTCATCTTCATTAGAAACTGTGCAGCATGTGAGAACAGGCTGTGTCATTCAGCTCATCTGAAGAACATTCAAATTGTTAAGTAAATTATTATGCCAAATAGCTAAGGTGGGATCAAACACAAGACTCAAATCCATCTCTATGGAGAAATCCCTTTGCGTGGCACCAAGATCTAGGAACCTCTTCCTCAAGACCAACCTCCAGGAAATGTGATCCAGTCACCTCTCAGAAATCACACTTGTAGCAAGTACCCAAGCAGATGATGCTAATTAGTGTGATGACATATATCCTGGTAAATTATCCAATAGAGACAAAATGTCCGTGTTCTGGGACAATGAATCAGTTATCACCATGTGCTTTCAAATGTGCCCTGAAAAATTATAAGATGGGAAAAAACCTCTAGAAAAACTAGACCCTTCACCAGAATCCGCTCTTATAGGCTCGTCTGAAAAGGAGTGTTGGGGAATCAGCCACATTATTGCAAATGCCTGATGCCAGCCCTGCAAAACCACTCTCATGGGATGACGAGGAACCTGTTCCAGCACATGGCAGCAGCAGATCGTCTGTCTGTGGCGAGGTGTGTTTGTTTTATTGTATATAACTTAGGCCTGTTGTGTGTAACTCGGGCTTTTGTCCTGATTCCAGATGATTCGCTCTTCTGGCAGTGGCCATGGTAGGTTTGTCTCCTGTAAAGTTCCCCGTCGTGGGTGGTTTATGCAATTTGTTTTTAATTTTTTGTATCAAGTGCCATGTTGCCAAGGCAATAACACATTATGTTAATATTTATTGATTCATTTGTTTTCATAATTTATAAAGGGAAAACATAGAGCAGTGCAAAAACTTTGGGCGTATGAATGGGAGCCTGGCACAGAAGTCATCTCCTCTAGAGCCAGCGATGAAAGCCTGCTCGTCCTGGTTCAGATCTGGACTCCAAAGGGATGTGCTCTGCTAACCCCGTATTATCACATTGCGGACCGTGCTCCCGGAGTTGTGCCCTTGCATGCTGCAGGTCGGTGATAGCACCAGAAAAACAGCGACCAAGGCTTCAGATTGGAAATGGAGCATAATCTGGGTGACATCTCAAGTGTGTTTGTGCAGGGACCCACATACGTGTTTGCTGACACAAATAAACACAAAGGCTACACGCTGTGTCCTGCCTCTGAAAAGCACAGATCGGCTAATTGTTTCAGGCTGAAATGGGGATTAGTGCAGATGCCTGTGCTTTGGAAAGAGGACTTGCTGCTGGCAAAACAAGACAAATACCTGTCATCAGCACGGATTCGCTTTATTCCTTCCCCATGGAAATATCTTTTTTTTTTTTTCCATCGTGTGCAAACAAATTTAGAACAGCGATCCAATGGCCTCTCCTTTCAGTTGGTGATCAACTCGGATGGATTCTCCTGACACTTCACTCACTATCTGGATCACGACCCTTGCTTGTAACATTTGTTCCCTGATTCCCTGGCCATGGCTGTTGCGGGAGAGAAGTGCAAAGCCTTTGATAGCAGGAAGCTTCCTCTTCCAAGCAGGTGGGGTGGGAAGAAAGAGAACTGGCTCCAGAGCCCACTGCAACTGTCACTGCTGAACCAGCAAGACAGGATGAAGGATGTGGCACCGTGAACTTATTTAACCCGTTCTCTGAGCTGGTGGAGGGGGAAGCTCTGACTGATGGGAGAGTGCAACTGCGGACTGCCCTTTACTGAGTCCACGGTGCAATGGGAAGCTTCATCCCCGGATATCTTCTCTGCTTCCCACCAGGCTTGGGGGCTCCTACATCTCCTTGATGACCTATCTGGAGAGATTTTAGGGTTTGTTCACTTTTCAGGAATGAGGTGGTCAGGATTTACAGACTGCAATGTCTTTCCAGGTACAGATTCGGTGCACAGCAGAGGCAGAGGCCTCCTCATCTAGAAGTCTGAATGCCCGGGATCAAGGACACATTTGTCCATGCGGTTGGGGTGGTCCTGCTTTACCCCAGGACACCGTTCCCCAGAGGACGCATCACCAGTGGAGAAGGCAACAGTAACAGCGACCCTTGGATGACCAACAGCATGAATTCGAGCCTCTTCAAGGAACCCAGCTCCAATATAGCAGCAATCCATCTTTTAATAGCAGACAACATATTTTAACCTGCAAGGTTTCCTACAGCCAGTTTTGGAAGACGGAAAACGGGACAGGAATCTAAGGAGCTCTCCACATATCACACACACTGTTCAGCAGTGCAACATGTGTGGTTACAAGAGGACTGTTTACTGTGGAAAGTAACTGTTGATGTCTATGCTCCTCCTTGCAGATAGCGATGCGATGGGTTTCACAAAATTACCATGCCTGGTAGCAATTGGCATCCTCTCTCGGCAACAGTTTGCATCTAGTAACTGGCACCCTTCCTCTGCAGAGCAGCCAAGAAGTAAATGATCATGAAAATTGAACTGTTTATATCCTACCTCTACATAAGGGGAGAAGCAAACAGATTGCAATGCTGCTGAAATACAGCAAAGCTTGCATTACTGCCTGTGTGGCACCTGTTTCTTATGTAAAGTAAACAGGAGACTACAGTCTGCAGAGCTGCCAGGCTGACAACTCTCAGATATGCTGAATTCACTCTTTTTTTGAAAAGCCTTGAAAAAATCTGTCTTAAAAAGGGAGAGAAATAAAAAACCATGAACCAGGGAAATGAATTGTGGCTTCTCATTACCAGAACAGATCATTTATGATCCTGGCTCTCTTCTATCATGAGTAAATGTAAATCCTTGTAGCTCCAATAAAATCAGTGGATTTATCTTTCTGCACGTTTAGCATGAGAAGAAAAATCACCAAATATATCTGGAAAATCCCCTTGCTTCCTTAATATGAGAAGGGGAAGATTAATACCATTTATTCTGCTGGGAATAAAGGAAGGCTGGTATGCAGCTGTCAGTTTTAAGCGTGCACATTTGAGAGCCTTTCTACTTCTGTTTGAAGAATTACTCCTCTACAGCAGAGCTGCTACTACTCAGTTTAATGAGAAATTTGAGGAAAAGCTGGAGCAATAACATAGCACAGGCATAGGACTGTAGTGAAGATACGGACATAATTCACGCTACTCTGAAAATACATTTCATCAGCAGATAACACCATTTACAATATCCTGATCTGTCTCAAGTGCTGCCTTGAGTCTGTAGCTCAGCCCAACAGTGAACATGCACATAACTTAGGAACTTCAAATACATTGGAAGGGAGCAGGACAAACAGTCTAAAATGGAGTATTTGAGAATGGGTATCCCGCTTTCTGTCCCATGCTGCCAAACCCATCACTGCACTTTAACAGCAATGATTGGACTAGGTTGGCCCCTAGTTTTGTCCAGTTCTGCAGTCTTTGCCTACCCCTCTCTCTCTCTCTCTGTTCACCAGTGCAAAACCTGGCCATGCTGGTTTGAACTAGACAGGGGATTCCATCTATTTTTATCTTATTTTTTATTTTCTTAACATCAGAGGATTAATAGGGACCTATTCATAAAAATCGAAATTAGTAATATATACATGCATAAAAACTGCGTAGATAATTCATCATTAGATACCGTAGTCTCCAAATTCAGAAAGAGACCATGCTGGTATCCCGGTGAATGTACCCATAAACAACATTATGACCTTAATTTGGAAGTCCACTGCTCCCAAGAGAGTTTTCAGCTGTGCTGTCATCTGTCAGAGTTAATACCATTGTAGTCACGGCAGTTATTAGTCTGAACTTACACCTATGTAGCTAAATACAGAACTTGCCCTGCGGAATCTACGGACCTAAGAAACACTTTTTATCCTTGAAAGTCATAGGGTATTTGGGAACAAATGGCAGTATTTGCTCTAAAAGATAATGTGTCTTAGCTGTTAGTACTTAGCTGAATAAAGAAACTAGAACCTGTCCCTTAAATTCCAGAAGGGCTGAAGCTGGCCAAAAGCTGTCATTGCTGAGCAGAAGGTGTTAGCAGCAAAAACTGCTCCAATAACAGTATGTCCCACTATTTTTTATTTTGATTAAAAATGAACTAAAACTTCCCTGGATAAACATCATTGCAGTCACTAACTGCTGGTCTCTGCACAAATTCTGGATATTTTGCCAAGCGTCTTTCCTCGAGAAAGGGAACAGCATTTTAGCCGTGCTCCACTTCTGATTAATCCAGAGCATTTTAAGAGATTGAACTCTGGCCGTGGAGAAGCAGAGCGCATTGATGCCAACAGCTTCGTCCTTGCTGGTCGAAGATCTTTTTCCCACACTGGGCAATACTCTGCCCATAATGAAGCACAGATTCATTATTTGAAGGATTTGGTTTTAAAATTAGTCTAAGTGGGAGAACTTGGCAAAAAGAGCTACTGACAAAGTTAATTTAGCCCGTTATCAATTCAGAAGGTTTAAATAGGCAGTGAAAGTCTTTCGTAAGTGTTCATTGTTTAGAGTTCAAACTAATACTTTCTGCTAAATTGCATTTTGAAGTTTAATCACACTCTGCTTCATGTTTCTTTTCGTAATTGGGATCTCTCCATCATATAATGTGGGGAACTCAAGCAAATGAGTTTCTCCAATGGAAGTTAAAATTTTGGAAGTTTGCCTCAAAGTGCAGGGTGCATGGAGAGGGTGCCTGAAATAACCACAGATCTTTTTACCCAATAAGAAAAACAAGTGACCGACTTTAAGGTGCCATTATTTTAAATTGTGTTATTTTGGACTCCAATCAAGGGGAGCGATTTCTACTGTCCTGCACACGCTCACTGTCTCACTTGGCTTAGGAGCTGTTTGGCAACTGTCTGTAATTCATTTTGTCCAAAATGTTAAACATCGGCATTTTCTTTACCAAAGGGAGAAAGAGTGAGAATTGCTCATTTCTGAGCAGTGTTTTGCTCCAGGGAGGGATACAGATACTGGGAAATGGCACCCAGTAGACTGTGACTGACGCGTAGTCCAAGGTCTGGGCACTTGTCCAAATGCATGTTGTCAAGTCCGCTATGCCTCATATCAGTTCTTTCAATGCCAGATTTTTTTTCCCCTCTCTCCCTCTTTCTTTCCTGTCAGCTCCCTGTGTTTCCTGGACCCTAGGCATTATGCTGTGGAGGAATATATTTCCCTTGTGCTGTGTCCTGAATGAGCACCCTAAACCTTTGCTAGCAGCGTGACTGCTCTAATCATGTCAGCAGAGATCTGACATTGAGTCTTCTAGCTCTGCCACATCACACTGAAGCAAAATAAATACAAATGTCCTTATATATGTAAAAGCAAAGGTGAATACGCAGTTGGTTTCAATCTGCCACCTTGTTTAACAGTTCTTTTATTCTGATGGTCTTGCTGCTATTCTTTCTGACATGATAAATGCAGAAATGCTATATTTTACAGCTAAAAATAATTAGTTCATAATTGAGGCCTATGCAGTTTTCAAGAAATGCAAAGCAAAACATGCAATTTGAAAAGGGAGAAATCCAGGCAAGCTATGCATCTGGCTGTACAACATATAATAATAATGAAAAAGCATCTTACTCAATGATCAGAAAAATATTGGCCCAAATAAAGCCGTCAGCTGGAATGTTGTAAGATTTACTGTGTGCTGCATGCATGTATACACGTGGGCTCTCCTTCCTGCCAGTAAAAACAGGGGAGTAATCAACTGGCTGCAGAGGTATTTCATCTAGTTTCCCTAAAAGAGAATTTGTCGCACAGACTGGAACAGAAAACAACAGGAATATAAATATTGCTTGAAAGGGTATTACACTTCCTGACAATGAGGTGTATTTCCTGCAGTAAAAGGCTGAAATTAATGCACTCTGTCAAATATGCTTCATGATATCTCTGATTTATAGATATTAGAATTACTAGGGACATGAGACATTTTCACAAATAATTTTGTATCAAAATCTTTATGCCCTGGCATTTTAAGAGTAATTTTCAATAATTTCAGTTATGCTTATGTCAACCAGGAATCATTCCATTGACTTTTGCAGAGTTACTCCAGTTTTAGGGACGAGACTGCAATACATAGAAATCAACAATAGCATTTTCACTAAATAAAAAGGAACCAGATGTATATCCAGATGCACACAGCGAACTCTTTGCTACCTCAGACATTTAATTATTTTTCTATATCTTACCAGTTATATATCACTAAACAAAATGTATTCTTTTGCTAAAACAAAATTTATAGGCACTGTGCAGAAATTATTGTCCAAATATTTTGACTCTGTGTTGTGAAAAAGCTAACACTTGATGATCCTAATGATCCTTTCTGATCTCATCTGTTAATGATGTTGTAAATGGCAAAAAAAATCCTTAAATGAAATCAAATGAGTCATTCTAAAGTACATATGGGTAAAAAAAGAGAAGAAAAACTTAAGAGTTTCACTACAATTCAGGGCAAGATAAGAACTGTCCCAGTGAACAGAGACACACGGAGTCAATTACTTATCTAGAAGGCAGAAAACTGTTTTCCCCGGTTATGATATGACTCGGGCAGAGTCATATCTGAGAGGAGAAGTGGTGATCAGGACAAAACGTGAACATGAGCGAGAAAGCAGGGAGCTTCCCAGAGCAGTGAGTAAGTTGATGAGTGTGCAAAATCCTGGGATCCCCATGTGGGTCCAGGCTCATCCCTTTCCAAAATCCCAGCAGAGATGCTCCTCCAGCAAGAGCACATGGGGATGGTGCAGCTGTGCAGGTGGGACATGAGGACGATCCCCCGCTGCTTTGCAGACCCAGGAGGGCCCAGATCAGCCAGTGCAGCAGCTGGGATTGAGATGCTGCGACAGGAGAGGGCAGCGCTCCAGCGGCGCCCGTGCCTGGTGCAGGGGGACGTGCGAGGAGCCGCACCGCGGCAGCGGGCAGCGAGCACTCCCCATATGACCCAATTAGCCACTGCATCGTAACAAATCAATAACGGCATCCTCTGAAGAGGAGCAGGCCAGCGCTGCTGGCCCGGCACGGCGCTGCACGTGGAAGTACGAAGGTGTCATCGCAGGGGAGCACAGCAGCCCTGCTGCCTGCGTCACTGCAGAAGCGACACTGTGGATGTGACACGTCCTTCAGACCTCTGCAGCCAAGAACTACCTGCTCTTTGGTGGGTTTTCTTCTTAGCAGCCCGCTACAGATGGATCAAGGCAATGGTGGTAGCTTGCCCCAGGCGGCACATGCTCTGGACAACTTTTAATTTGTCTCAATTATATTTGAGAAGCCAGAGGAAGCAACAGCATCCCTATTGTGTTAATGTGAACGGAAGGCAAAGTGCAGAGCCTTTTTTAAAGTTGCGCTAAAAACATTTGCCAACTGTAGGAATCTGAGAAACACTTAGGTGATGACACTCCTGTGTCATCAACATAGAAGAGAATCCAAATGTCAGACGGGAAGACCTGGATGCTTTGGGGCCTGGAGTAATAGGAAGAGGATGCAGTTCAGTGGTATAAATGCATGACACCATCCTCTGGGGACTGATTCAGGATGTCAGCCCGGCATTACTCATCTGGAACCTCGCTGCAGTCTTTAATGGGATTTCTGTGGCACACAAAGCAACAAACGGAGCAGTGAAATAGGCACACGTGGTTCTCATCGATGGCTGTGGGCACCTTGAAGGCTAAGAAACAGCAAAGCAGCAATTCTGAAGATTTGAGTTTTATACCTGCATATACAATGCAAATGGCAAGAAACACTTTGGTCTCTGAAACCTTCAATGTACTTAGTTTGCAGGAAGGTTCTGTCAGGATCAGTAAGTCAAGAGACTTGAGCTTTGCACACTGAATTGCCCCATCACCACAGTCTGGTCCATCCTTCTTCAGAAAGCTGAAATGTAATGTTCCATATGAAAAATGCTCTTTATAAGAAATTACAATTACTCTACAAGACTCAAGGAATTACCCAAAGTTTAATCATCTAAAAAGGCAAACAAACTCCTTGAAAAGAGGAGAACCACCTTGAAAAGATGAAGTCAGAGAGTTACTGTCGTTGCTGCTGAGCTTTCAGGGTTTGTTTTCCTGCTCGAACAATCTGTTTCTGGAATTTTATATTTCAAAGGCACTGGGAAAACAGAAGACAGTTTTCACGTAACAGAAGATTATTTGGACACCGAGTGTTTCTGAAATATGACTGGGTATCTGATAGAGCAGTGATTACTCTTGCTGTCATTTTTAAGATAAACTTATCTTCAGATCACCGATGTGGAAGAAAACTTTTCCTTGTGGACTGGCAGGGAGAAAATACCCACATGGGCAAGTAAGGTGGTTAGTCTCACAAAGACCCAAGCAAAAATGATGCAATACTAGGCACCTACAAATATATCAGATAATAAAGACAAAGGAATTAAGTTCAAGATGGTTCTTTCCTATGTATTTTGCTAGGTCTAAGTCTCACTGTTCATCCAGCTTCTTGCATCTACATTTTCACAACTTTTATTGTTCAGATTTTTTTTTTGATTCTTTTGCCATACGTGTGGGCTACAAGCACGTGTCTCCTAACTGGTGGAGCATCTCATGTCTCTAATAAAAGGAGATTGAGAAGCACTCAGGAGGGCTTGCTCCTTCAAAACTCTCTCAATGACAGTGTCACAAACTAGTAGCTTTCAGGAAGATGTCTGCTGCCAGAGAAATCTTTGATAATAGAAACTACAGCTGAAATTTAAACTTAGAAATTTTTGTTACATTGACAAATGCCACGTAACGAGAATTACACTGTGCATTACACTGTGGGCCGCACTCCTCTTTTACAAGAGCTTTAGAGCAGTTTTGTGGCTCTTCAGAAGAGCTCAGCCTTGTTACAGGAGCTGTAAACTGAACTGATCATCACCCTAAAATACCCCTCAGTATCAACAGTTTTGTAGTTCTGCCTGAGGCCATCTTTCCTTTAGCTTCTCAGATGGCTGTATCTGGATTGACAAGAGCACATGATGAACAGAATATGGTCCAGGGCCCTTCACCTGATAGAAGATCAGAGTCAAATATAATCAAATAGCTTCACAGTATAGTTTGGACATGTTTGATATACGGAAAAAACACTTTAATACCTTACACGGGTCTCCGAGCTCCCTGCTCTGAAAAATATTTCTAGTGACTTTGCAGTGGACAATGGTGTTCAGTGCTGTAAGTCCCAAGGGAAGCAAGAGAACCTGCAGAACCATGAGTTTCCCTGTCATGGATGTTATGCAAGAATTTCTTTTTACCTCTTTCTACCTGCAATTCCACCAAGACCTACATGAGTGAAGAGGAAGGCAGGCTTTACAATATTGTCCAACGTCTGCTAAATTCCAGGTCAGCTAACAATTGAAGCAGGATATATTTTCTTCTCCCAAGAAGTAAATATACATACAGATTCTCTTTGCACATGCTAAAATATGTAAATATGTAAAAATATGGATTATAATTAGGGGAAAGTTAGAATAGATTTGAATGCTTAACGTACCCTTGGTAGTTCTTGTTTCATTTATGTATGATGCCCTGTACACTAAAAGATACTTCACCATAATTGTGCCCTTTCAGTGCAATCATGTAAATTTTGCTCTTGTTTCCCTTGTTCTTCCTCTGCACGCTGCCACGGTTATTGCAGTCATCCTGGAGGGAAGGAGCTAAGGACTGGTGGAGAGTCAGGGTGTCACAGAATTGAGCTCTCAAGAGCAAGCAGGGTAATTTATTCCTCGCTGTCCCACAAGGCTGCCTTTGATGCATAGGTTAGCACAGTGCAATGCCCCAAACTTAATATTCAGTGAACTGGCATTTAATACTGAACTCCAAGTGACATAATTTCCTTTGTAGCAACCTCTATGCTCATCAAGAGGGGTGTCTGTGGGTGCAGAGAGCACGTGTCTGCAATGGCACAATTAAAAATTGCAGAGCTTGAACCATTCAGGATCTGCTTTCTAAGGGCTATTCACCTTACTGAGCTGTTTACAACAAAGCAAATTTATTAGGATTTATGTCAGGAAAGTAAATCTCATCAGAGAATTGTCATTTCTGCTGTTGAACTTTTTTTTTTTAATTTCACTTTTTAATTGTGTTATTTTTTTTGATTCATTTCTTTTGCAGCCTCTTGCAAGCACATATATTCCTCACTTCAGAAAGTTCATAAAATTTTTTACTGGATATATGAACTTGCTTCTTGCTTGGAAGGGCCTCAGAAAACTATTGAAAACTTGATTGGGACTATGGAAAAAGGAAGAATAGTGACCTGCAACAGCTGTTTGTCAAAGCTTGGAAAACACTCGTGACAAGGCCAATAAATTTATTCCTCAACTCCTTTCCTTCTATTTAATGCGCATGCTAGCTGTGAACTGCATTTGATTTCCCTGTGTGCTTCTGAACCATGTTACACTTCTGTTAATCATGCTTCTTAGTACTGTCTGAAAGTACTGAAAAAAAGGTCCCTCAAAAAATATTCCGTTACTGCAATTCAACTTTGAAGGTAATTTGATAATGTTAATCAGATGTTTCTTGAAAAGAAGCACTGTGAAAACTGAGTATTTGATTTTGATTCTCCTGTTTAGCTTTGTTTCTTTCTTGCTTTCTTCCATTCTTAATCCTTTAATTTATATTACATATAGTAATGCTCCAACACTATTGAAACACTTTGAAGAAATGCTCTTAAGCATTCCAGATTTAATTTTGTTCTGAATATTTTATGTTATTAATGTGTCATTCTTTTAACATTAATTCTTTATCTCACAACTCTAACATATCTCACCAGAGGTGAGCATTTGCTTTCTCTATACCATAAAATGATCTTTCCCCTTTACTAACACACATGTCAGTACCTACAAGCAAACATTGTACTTTACTTTTGAATAAAAAATAACAGTTCAGGTTTTTTCAAGACACCATAACCTGTAAACTTCAAAACTTTTCATACTCTAACTGCAAACATTTCTATTTATCTCAGGAAAAGCTGAATATGATGATACGTGCACACACCCCACCACACAGACTTATGCACATACACACTTCCTTATCTTGGGCAAGAATGCAATGAACCTTTCCTATATATTATGGATGGAAAAAAAGCCAGAAAAACTAAGGAAAGCTGAAAAGCAATAACTTTGATCTCCAGAATTATACACATTTCTGCCATCCAGCACTGACTGACCAGTTAATGCTAAAAAAGCCCTCTACTATATTCAGACTTCNTCAGCACTGACTGACCAGTCAGTGCTGAATGCTAAAAAAGCCCTCTAATGCTAAAAAGCCCTCTACTATATTCAGACTTCACTTTTCAAGTGTACTCAACTCGTAGATTTAACTAATACAAGGCTGGAAATAGAAAAAGACATCAAAGAGAAAACAGATGTTATCCCTAGAAGTCAATTTTCTTATGTGCTATCACAAAATGTTTTTACATATTCTTATTCTCTGTTTAGATGGAACAGGAAACCAATGGACAGCACCTCACGGAGGTTTTATCTCTATTAACACATCCAACTTGCAGAAAGGCAAAACTGAATATGGCCACATTCAGCTTTGTGATTTTCCTCCACCTCATCAACACAAATCATTTAGATAAAAATATTTATCGCAAAAAAAAACAGAAGTATAAAAAGCCCACAGAAGTGTTTTCCAGAATTTTCAGACTTTCATTTTTGTTATCTTGATGTCTTGATGATATCCCAACCCTTTGCTTTTCGGCTCTCCAAGCAGCTGGTCAGTAGAAGTTACTAGTGATCAGATGCATTTACTTACACTGAAAAGCTTTGCACAATGAAGGAACAGAGATTAACATTTATCAGCTGATCTGTGACCACCTGCCTGGTATAGGCTATTCCTCTGGCTGCTTTGATTTATTTCTTTATTTATTTTCAGGAGAAATCTCCTTTAAGGACAGCTTTGCCTCCATTTAACCTAGATATGGGGGGTCTTTTCTGACAGCTTGATCCAAAACGAGATCTGTGATCCAGTGCCTGCTAAACTCTGCAGGTGTCAATTGGCATCAGAGGATTCAACATCAAGGCTGAAAGGTTTGGAAACAACTTAAAAAGCTACAATACATGGTACCAAGAATCAAAGCCGATGATAGAACGGGGAATAGGGGTGAAGGAGAGAAGGAAGAACATTCTCATGAAGGTTTTTCTGCTCTGTTTAACATCAACATTTCAAACCTCTAAATTCTTCTGCCATTCCTACTGAGGACTGTGGGGAATAAGCAAATTTGAAATGTCAGACCAAAACACATGGTCAACTATTCTTCCTGTTCAAGTATGTACGATTCTATATTCTCTCCTCACTTTCTCTGGCAAATTGCCATACCAGCATCTTCCTCGATCCAATTTTCAAGGGAGCCACCTGGCTCTGGGGCCCCACTACAGGGCTCAAACCAACCTACTGTCTGTTATGAGAAAGTGCCCAGCAATAGTCAGAACGCCTAAGATTCATTAATAATATTCCCGTGATTCAGCGGAAAGAAAAATACAGGCTCCTATGTGAGGAAGGATTCCGTTGCTCTTGTTAGAAGAATTAATCTAGACAAAAACAAAGACTACAGAGATAGGGAATGCCTCTTGTTAGAGAATGAATATTGCTCTTGGATATGCACACGTAACTTCCAAAGTTAACAGCATATCAAAGGCAGGATTAGGCCACAGGACATTTGCTTCATGAGCCGTGGATCCAGAGGAAGGGTGGGAAAAAGAGCCCTCTCTAGTCATATCATGCTTAGCAAACATTTTAGTTGCCTACCTGCTCCATTTCCGTAAACGTGCTCTGCTCCTCATCTTCCTCCTCGATATCAGACTCTCCCACAGCGATAGGAACACAAATGGACAGGTCAGGATTGGTCATAAAATCATCGTTGTCCATAATTCCTAGGTGTTTCTCCCCGCTTTTATTCATGCCCTCCTCAGTGTGGTTCTCCTTGTAACCCTCCATGTCTTTGCCAAGCTCAGTAGTTGTGTGGCTGTTCACGCAGTTGTTGAGAGCACCTGTGTTCTGGGCAGCAAGTTTCATCATGGCCTTTTTTTCAGCTGTTGTTTTGGGATGCCGGAGGACGCTGCAGCAAAAATCCCACGTTGTGTGCTTCACGTATTGAAGTCCCCTGTTGATCCGTGCAAAAGCAAGCTGTAGGTTGTTCATCTCTCCATCCTCATCAGGTGCCGAGAGGTTGTCAGCGCTGAAAGAGCTTAGCAGCAAGGCAAGGAAGAGGTTGAGCACCTGAAATGTATAAAATAATAATAATAATTAAAAAAATCATTTGGAGGACAACTGTTTGCCTGTTGGGTCTTGGAGGCAAGAAGATCTGAGTCTAATTTCATCTGTGCCTATGTAACACCACCAGCATTTGTGGAACTACCTCTATGTATAGGTGGTTTTGGCAGAAATCAGAATTCTGCAGAATTTTCCAAGCACATTTTTTTCATATGGGCAGAAATTCATCATGGACAATAATACATCCCAACTTTCCCTCTCCCTGCAGCACCTTGAAGCATGCAAAACAAAGTGTTAAGCTCAGAAGCAGAATAGGGGATAACATTTTCATTAGAAGATACATAGTATACATAGTGTCAGAATTCTTGTGATAATATAAAGAATTTCCTGTCATAAGTATTATTCCATGTTGGAGAAAATCATTAATTTCAGTGCTTACAGACATCCAGAACGGTGCTGCTTACATGTAGAAAAAAAACAGTCTAGGAATGATGTATTCAGGTGCCTTTTTGTTTTTCATTCAGTATGAATATTGTTATTTATACTTCACAGCATAGAATGATATGCAC
The DNA here is from genome assembly GCA_013389825.1 of Crypturellus undulatus. Classification (NCBI taxonomy): domain Eukaryota; kingdom Metazoa; phylum Chordata; class Aves; order Tinamiformes; family Tinamidae; genus Crypturellus; species Crypturellus undulatus. The sequence goes on from VWPW01016586.1 coordinate 128,222, forward strand.
ATACAGGAAACTTAAAACTAATATATTCTGAAACATTTATAAATATCTGAATGTGTTTTCATGGCTAGCCTCGACTTAAATATTTCCTGTGGTTCGTAGAAGCCCTGATGAAACTGCAAATAAACACCTAGAGAAGTAAAATAATTTCAAAACTGATCACCAGTTGCTGTGTATACGACACTATACCTGTCTGATCTGAGAAGTACTGAACTATAAATTTTATGCTGGACTGACAAGGCAAAAAGCTTATACCAGAGATGGATGCCTGGGAAAACTGGGATCGGACAGCGATTACTTAAACCAATATTTGAATACCTGAAATTTTTTGTTGTATCCTCTCCCCCTTTTTTTTCACACATTCAAAATATATGAGCTGAAATTTTGCAAAGTACCCTAGTCTGGTCTTGATCACACCAGTAGCACTTTATTTGAAGCACCTTGTTGATGCCATTTCATGAAGTGCTGTTTTGCAGTCACTGCAGCTATAAATGAAAGTGGTTGGTAGCCCTGAAATAACCAGTGTTCTCTAAGAGTTACTGAGCGCACTGCCCCTGCAATGCCCCAGCACAAGCAGACCAAATATACCTGATGTATCCTGCTATGATCAGCATTTGTGCATTTATCCTAGCAGGAGGCTGGGCAGAACAACCTGCAGGGTCTCCAGCGGCATCAGGCAACTCCTAATCCAGCCCACAATCACCATGGACAGTAACGGCAGCTTCAATGTCTTTCTCATACAAGAATACCTACATGTAGACACTCAGTTTTTCATATGTGAAGCTAAATTTCAGCCTACACTCCATTAATTCTGCTGTTTGGAGAATGACTTGTTTGAAACACTTTGCTTTTCCATATATTGGTTGAGATACAAAACAGCAGTTGCATGGGTTCATCCCAACACTTTGCAGGTGTATATAACAGGCAGTAGCATTCTTTGTGTTGTTATTTACCATGAATTATCAAGCAATACTGTTTGTTTTGCAGAAACGCTGCTGACATTTTGCACAAAGAGCTATTCGCACTTTATTCTTTTAGCCAAAAATAAATCTCACATATCATTCCTTCCTTCCTTTATGAACAGGTAACCTCAGATATGTATGGCTGGGTGTTCAAACAGAGTGAGCTGCAATATAAGCACTTTATGTTTACTTATTCCCCCCAATTTCATTGTCTTTTCCAGAAAAATATATACTTGGCACATGACACACCACATTTCCTGTAAGATGTTGCTAATAATATCTAGTCCTCCTGTATACTAAAGCAATGCTTTCAGTTTAAGTAAAAGCAAACTAGAGACTAATTCAGTTTTCAAAAGCAATGCTAGATTTTCATGTTGATATGTATCTCCTTAAAAAAAGGTCTGTTTTCCAGTGGCCCTGAGCATCTAGAATCCACAAGCAGGTCCTCTTTGAGGTTAGGACCCAAATAATTGATGTCCTCAAATAAACTCCGGCGCCTCTAGCATAATGAAACCCTAATAATAACACATCACAATTTCACAGGCCTTTTCACTCTTAATGTCTTCCCAAAGCTAGTGACTCTTGTTACGTAATTATTTAGCAGAGAGAGTAAGGAGCAAAGAGTTGGATTCATCCAGCCTAGTTTTAGATGCCTCTCTGAGGTGCTCAAGTTGGAGGAGTTTTCCTAATATACTTTTATAAACCATGGAGATAGTCTGGTATTCCTGGAGATTTAGAAGGGCCAAACCATGCCCTGGAGGTATCTACTGAAGCACAGGCTCTCTAGGGCCTTGATTTAGGTATTCCATAGTTAAGGTTAGACAGTTATGACTGCATAGCAAATAACTAAATGACTTGCCAAACCCAGCTAGAAGAAGAAGTTCTTCATGACACTCTGACCAGTGAAAGTTAGTGATTTTCTTCTTTTGTGTTTGTTTCTGATGGCAGTGGAGAGCTGCACTGCTCTCCACCCAACAGAGGAGGAAAAAATGCCGTTTCTTCTCTGGAGATCTTGATGACTTCTAGCAACCTTAATACAATATATTAATTATTTTATTTTGTTTACTGTAGCAAAATCTAAGAAACAGCAAAGAAAAACTGTTCACGAGAGGACTTTCAATATACCAAAGAAATAAGGGATCTAAGTTAAAGCCAGAGAACAGCAGTAACAGGTCATCAGTCCATCTCTCTGTTACTGGACGATTATTTCTTTCTTTGGAAGTATATTTTCCCGTCCTTTGTACATTCTCATCTTAGGGCAAAGTTTACTGAGAGAGTACTTCTGCAAAAAGCAATTTACATGATCAGTTATTTTCTGTATTCCTTTTTCTGTTATTTCAGCTATTTGTGCCTCGATAAGAGGCTTATATCCTCCCAGCCCAGTTTCTCTTTATCCCGTAGTCAACTCATAATCTGAGGTTCATAGCATTTTAGGATCTTGCTGTTGAAATGATCATGATACCCCAAGCACAGCGCGAGGTTGTCCTTGTGGCCCAGGGCAGGAAGGAGAGAACAAAGGTTGGAGAAGGATGGTTCTTCGTTACATTTTCTGGCCAAGGTCAGCTAGGAAAACATGTGAACGTGTGGGTGTGGATTTCCTGGCTTGTAGCCATATAAATTTGCTAGAGAATTGTCTTTGACTCTACCAGGCAAGCTGGCAGTCGTGGAGGAGATTTTTATGAGGCACCATATAAGCATCCTGTAGAAACAGGAGCTTTTTGTAACCAACTCCATGTTATCCTGCTTGGAGAAATAACAGATTTATTTCTTTAAATATAAGAAACTGAAATCTAATGAAAACAATGGACCAAATTCAGTCCAATCTCCATACAAGATCTGTGTGATGGTAATGAGAGCAGATGCTCTGTAGAGGAAAGAAAAATGGAGGTAATATTACAGAAAAAATTCTCTCTTACATGCAGCCATAAAACTGCCTATCACTAGTAGTTTTATATGAATTATTTCCACTTTCCTTAGAAATGAAGAGAACAAGACTTGTTTTTATCCCCTAGCTTGATAGCTACCGTGTGAACTTCCCAGCAGCTATGGAACAGCCCTAGCAGAGCTCATGCTTGAAAAGGACAGGCTGATGTTCACACGCAAGGCTTTAGGGGAGTCATCTGCTAAGAGAAGGCATCTAGGGTCCTCCTCATAGACAGGCTAAATATAAGAATTATAGTCAGAGATGCCTGAACCCAGTATATCCCATCCTATTTCTTCTGCCTGGATGTGATCCTATGCAACATGCTCTAGGTGACCCTAGATTGGACTAGACGATTTCCAGAGATCCCTTCCCACCTCAGTGATGTTGTGGTTCCCTTCTCACCTCAGTGTTGTTGTGATTCTGCAAAACAGATGGCTCCAACACACAAAATGCAGCAAAGGAACAGAACTGTCTGGTCTTTGTGTTGGCTATGAGGAACAGGTAGAGTGGCTGCTGAGGCTGTACTTATCTGCGCTGTACACACTGGAAGTCAGGTGAGATGAAAGCCCCCCACACAGCCCATCAGTATTTCTGCATATTTACCACAGGGATGGGAGTTTTGCCGACTGCTCCCCACGAGGGTTATTGACATCACGTTTCCCTGCAGTTTCGTCTGTCTCTAGCGTACCCGATCGTCTTCAAGCCGTACAAGGCAGAGCAGTAATGCTAGATGGCAGCTGTGCTCACCCGTATGTGATGGTGTTTGCATGTATGGAGGGAACAGTCACCCTACTTTCCTCCTCGCAGTTTAAGGGGGTATGTATAATTAATGGGCTGGATTCCTCAGTGCTGTTCTCGCCACTTTACATAGAAGTAAATCTGCTTGAGTAATGGACGGGTAGATTAGGCCCATTAATTACACTTCACAGCACCTCTGTGTCACATCGGAGTTTCCCTGAGGTCATTTTTAGGCTGTCATTCATCTCCCTATTTTCAGGGGGAGATACAAAGCTGGACTATACACGGGTTTATCAGACCTAACACGGGTACATCCATTTAGGAGCAGCGGGCAGGCAGGAGGACTATGTAAACATCACCCTTGCTGCCCATCTGACAGGTTGGGCCAGTCTGGAGCTCGGCAGAACAAGGTACTTCCCATTCACGCACAGCAGCAGACGTCAGCACAAACAATCCTGTCTGTGCTGATGGGAAAAGAAAGTTGGAGAGGATCAAAAAGAAAGAAGAAAATGGTAGTAAAATAACAAGAGAAAAAAATACAGTGTTAATGGCAACAATGAATGACTTCTCTTCAGCCAATGTATTTTACCAATCAGCACGAGGGAAGGATCAATCTGAGGGCAGGATCAAGCTCAGAGCCTAGAAAATTAAGTCAAAGAGATGAGAAATATTTTTTTATAAATACATACATATTTATTTATTTATTTAAATTAAGGGAATGGAGCAGCGTTGCTTTAAAAATTTACTTTCTAAGTCATTTCCCAGGTTTGCCCAGAGAAGGGAGCCTACGGTGGCAAAGAAGCAGCAAACGAACAGGAGGAAGGAAAAACTAAGATTAAATGTACTTGAAAAATGTACAAGCCCAGAAACAAATGGAAGTGCCTTTTTACTATCACCATGAAAATTCAACATAGAAAATATCAACGTTTTTTACAGTATATGTCAATCTAAACCCCAAATTTTGTCAGTTAGCAGGTACTTTACTTGCCAGTAAAATATGACATTGATTCACAGAAGGCAGAGTTCCGTACAAAAGTTAACTCAATTAAAAAACATAATGCTTTTCCACTGAAAAATCTTATAACAACTTCAAGCAGATGGAGACAGAGCACTGAGATCTGAATGCGTTTTGGGAAGGGTGAAATCAAGAGCTGTGGTGAGGTGCAGCTTGCAGAATCTGTCAAGGGAGGTAGAAAGCCAAAGTAAGTTCGAAAGAGGAGTTTTGCTCCAAGCAGGAGACAAAGAAGCCTATGATATACGTGAGGATGTCAAAGAAGTGATTATTATAATTGAGGACAAGCATGACTAAAGCGGAGAGAAAAAAAGTAGATTTCAGCTATGGAGAAAAGAGAGGGCAAAATATGAGAACTAATCTGAACAAGAATCTGGCTAAGGATGGTCCAAACAAAGCATAAAGAAGAAAATATGACACTAGAGATCAGGAAATAGAACAGCAGTGTCTTTTATAGCAGTCAAGAAACAAAATGGTTAAGAAGGGCGAAAAAAATCTAGGCCTGATTCTTCACTGGTTTATGCTGCTTACAATAATACCAAACATATGGAATATGTCCTTATCTGCTGGAGATTCTCATATGTAAATGTGGGCCAGTGATTTTATTGGACATGCTAAAAATGGATTTTATTAACATGCTAAAAGTGGGCCAAGCTGAACTTTAGCGAAGCGGAGGAAGTGTTGGACAGTGGCAGGAGATCCAACAACAAGCAGGCGAGAGAGACCTCTACCTGAATAGGATTCAAAGGACCCACAGAGGGAGGAAACTTTCATCGTATTCATTTCATTTCCAAGTTAACACTTCAGCTTATTTCCTTGGGAAGCCACAGACTATGTTGGCATGTAAGCACAAGTGGGGAAATGCAGATTCCACCTTCTTTTTATATGTCAAACACCTCTAAGAAGATGTCATGATTAGCTTATTAGTGTACATATCCCTTTTAATGAGCTATTTCTAGAGGTGACTGTTGGAACTAGCAGCTCCCTTGTTAGTTTTGGTTGAATAACTAATCAATATTTTTAACTAAGAGATTTTTTTTAACAAAAAGCATAAGCTGTTTAGAAAAAATGAATAATGTATTAAATTTGTACCAGCTGATCTATTTTAACATTAAAATATTGTCCTTGCCTCAGTGCATGCAAGGAAAATCTCTGTTGCCACTACCCTTTCAATGACATCCAGACAACTCGCACGGTGACATTAATAAAAAGAGACACATTTACTTGTACCTACCTTTGCACACTCTTGTCCAATTAAATTTGACTCAGTGTCTTTTAGATTTTTAATAACTATCCAGCTATTAGTGAGAACTCAACCACTGACAAAATCCTACTTAGACAAGGACAGATGTAATACAAAATGTAATACAAAAATGGGCAAAATGATTTCCATATACTTCTGCAGTTTACACTTGTTTTTTATACACTCCTACATAGTGAGCAGTATTTTTCTTGGAAATGCAACTCCTTGTCAGTCCCCTGCCTACAACCAAATCTCGACAGGGAATTCATTGGTATCATAATAAAATAATATACATGCAAGTTCCAATTAAAAATATTTTGTCCTGTCAGTGCTTCCTATAATGTTACCAATGCTTAAGCAGTGTTTTTAAAGAAATATCTCTGACTTGGAAACATGGGTAGTACAAATGGCATAAGGCTGATTTCCTGTGGGCAGGTTTAGTGCATCAACATTTGTCTTCCTCCATACATCTGAGAAGTCTCCTACCCACGAAGATGAATTGGGGACAGTTTCATATTTTATTCCTCCATCTGATATCCCATCGGCTCATTTATGAATCAGAGCAACAAAACCTTAAAATTCCACGGATAAATATCTCCCTGCTTGAAATTTCCTAAAGCAACCAAATCTGTCCTGAGCCATCAATGAACCTGGTTTGGACTTCTGCTTTTGGAAACGCTTACTTCACAGATGAAAATAAATAAATAAATAAATAAAGTGTATCTAGTTTTAAGCTTCACAGCAGATGCAAAAGCTCACCTTTCTTCTGTGATGCCACTTTAATTAAAACTTTTGGCTATTATATTTGAAAAAATCTACTTTTCTATGGATGCTCCAGAGAAAAGATGGTATATTTTAGAAATATATAGCATGGACACCAAATAGTGCCCAGAAAACAGGAACTGAAAATACTTGTCCCATAGTACAAGACACAAGATGCTTACTCAGGTTTAGGCATTTAAGTGCCAAAAATCAACTATTCAGGAGAAACAACTAAGCCTGTAGCAGGATGCACAAACTCATTAATCTGAAGTGACAGAAGGAAGCAGATTCCTTTTTAGGAGAGTAGTTTTGAAAGTTTCATCTGTTCCTGGGCGCATTTCCCTCGCCATCACTTTTTTGAGAGAAAGTCTCCCAATTTCTTAGCAAAGCAGTTTTATTCTCCTAGTCTAGAAACTACTCAATTTACCATATGATCGCATTTTTGGAAACAAGAATGCAATTCAGCAGCATTTGATGGTCCCTTAGAAATATTCTGAGTTTAACTCCCCCAGACTTTTAGCACTAGCACCAACATGGTGTTACATGTTACGGTGGGATACATCTGCCCGATAAACTGATAGTTGCCTACATGAGTACTGATAACTCTTACATATTTTAAATCCTGGAGTCTTAGGGAAGGGAATTTTCTTTGACTCTAACCTGCATACAATAGACACAGGCTTTTGATCTTTACTAGCAGTCATCGAAAGAAACAAGACTGATGATTGCTATCAGGATTTATCTTTTCGATTCAGCACATGAAACTATGTGTTTCTGCAACCTCAACATCCTGCTAGGCCATGCATTGCTTTTAAGGATGCTTAATCGTTGGGTGGACCCAGCTAGATATTGGATCAAAAGCTTCAGCTTCTGGGTACTCTGCTTCCCAGAAACTACTCAGATATCCTGCCTATAACCCTTAAAAAGCTCAGAGAAGTGAGGATGGAAAATGGGGCACATGAGCAGCAAAAATTTCTCTGGAGCTTACTGACTATGTGGGTACCTGGAATGAAGGCAGGAATGGGATATGAAGGGAGAAGCTGGGAAAGTCACTCGGGTTTTGGTTCCGTCCTCTGAGGTTTGGTTGGATTCTTCAGTACCGTGTTAAGTGTTCCTGCTGCCGCCATAAGCGTGTGGAAGTGGAAGCAAAAAGGACGGTAACACAGTGACAGTTGCTTGGAGTCTATTTTGCCTATGTCCCAAAATGTGCTTATTCATGTATTCTGGGCTGCTTTTCTGCAAAGGTGCATGTGAGTTGAGAAAGAAAATTTGCCCTGCTTGATAAGATGTCTAAGCTGATGGTGGAGACTCAAATGACACTTGCACTTCCCTCTAGCCATCCCTGAGGCCTCCTGGTTTCTTCTGGTCCCTCCGTAGCACCGCAGCCCCCCTCAGTCTCTAGTGCTCCCCCAGCTCTTGCTATGGTCTCTGTGGCTTCCCAGCGGCTCCCCCTCCTCCCCGGAGCCCCGCACACACTCGCCTTGCTGCTTTGCAGATTCTGCATGTCCTGACGATGACCGTTACTGACATGCCTATTCTTGCTTGTTTGTCTAGTGGCCTTCTCAGCTGATGCAACCGAAATACAAATGCACATTTCCAGAATGTTGGGCGCTGCTGAGAGAGCAGATGAGGTGAACAACTGCAACCAGGACACAAACACCAGGGAGCGGGGAGAGGGGAAGGGAAGGGAAAACCCTTGCAGGACACCAGACTAATTGAGCAATGTGAACTTCCCTCTGGAGCTCCAGTGGATGCATGTTTCCCTGCAAGACACTGCTCTTCCCCAGCTCTTTGTGCAGCTGTATCTCAGCCCTTCTTTCTTCCATTTTTGTAGAAAGAAGAACCATAGTGGGCCAAAACACTTGCATAAATGAGAATACCTGCTAGGTGGTAGTACTACAACGCGCAAGCCTGGAGCATGCAGACTGCTACTGTGGTTTGAAAATTAAAAGAAAAAATAGAAAGACTGAAATGTTGTGGCTTGTGCTTGTAACACCTCCTCCTCCACACTGCCTAAATCCATTCGGTTTCCAGCATTCAGTTCTAACCTAGTATTTGTAGTTAGAAGGCACACAATGAACAAAAAAATCCACGTCCCATCCTTCGTTTATATTACACATGAGATCTGTGAATAAGAACTGCAATATAAATGTTACATTCCCCTCCAAGGATATTAACCTTTATTTACAGAGCTTTTCAGCTGAACTTTTTGGTGGCCCCCTTGAATAAGGACATGTTTGTCATTAGAAGACAAAATAATTACTCGATTCAGGGCAGTAAGTCTGGCTGCAATTTTTGTGTTGTACGTTTCTCTAGGTATACAGCAAAAACCATGAAAATGGGCCCACAGTTGCTCTACATTTATATATAATTTGAAAATAAAATCCGGAGATCACTAGAAATATACTATCCATCAAATGCCATCAGTGTTCCATTTTTATTCACTTTTTGGGACAAGAAATTTTAATGAATGAGACCTTTGGGGTAAAACAGCCCTTAATCATCCTGTAAAAAAAAAAAAAAAAAAAAGGTCCTGAAACCCTTGGAAACCCTTGTGTAATGCTTCACATCTTCTAAAAAGGCCAGACTCTTGGTTTTGCTTTACTCAGTGACAATCCCTTCATTTCAGCCAGAAATGCAAGGCTCATCTGAACATAATCTTTGTCCACTCTAATATACTTGCTTGCATCAGCAGGGCATTTCCAACACTTTTTCAAGCCATGAAATGAATTTTATTGGGGTAAATACATCTACTACCTTCTCCCACTGGCTGATCTTGCACCATGGGCTACCAATGTGCAGAGGCAGTGGCCCCATCTGTTCCCTCTGCTGTTCCTCAAATAGAGACCAAAGGTACTAAAGCAGTAATACCAAATAGCTGACTTTAGGAAAAGGTTTTACATAGAAATAAGGCTGCTGTGCTAAAGACCATACAACCCATAGAGCAGATCTGTATCACACATCTATGCACACTACCCATCTATTATCTGAGTTTGTTTTTTATCGATTCCCTTGGCTGCAAACACAAAACTACAGGCAATATCAGCAAACAAAGCTAGTCAGAATTAAATATTTATCACATGCCTTTACTTTGTTGTTAAGTGCTGAGAAAGACAAACAGGGAGGGAAAGAAAACAATTAATCTAAGTATCCACAAACTTGCAGACACACACAGAGATTGATTTTGTTTAACTGTATGATTACAGCTGTAATTACTAACTAATTATGTGGGACCCAATGGCTCCTTGTGTCACTTAGGGGCTATCACTTAAGAGCAGGATCCTGAGTAGGAAATTCCCAGGAATTTTTTTGTCGTGGACTGAACTTCACATACATCTGCAGTCACACCTCTTTCCCACCCGAACAATCCCCTTAACCCAAATGTCCCTTGAACATCTGTCACACCAGGATCCATGCTCACCGGCCCTTCATCCATCTCACCCTTCTGTTTGTAGGACAAACCACTGGGTTCAGCTAAAGCAGGCAAGTTAAAATCTCATTTAAACCACACCGAACAGTTCTGCTGCCAGATACACATGGGAAAACAGGCCTTTTGGGTCACAAAGCTTGTTCTCCTGAACAACCTCACCGCACGGAGTCATAAGCCTGCTTTTCAATCCCAGCCTAAAGGTACCTATAGGTGATTTATATTCCTTTAGTTTGGGGTGAGTGCTGTCCCAGAAAATAAATTGCTCTCCTCCCTGCTTAGATCTGCATTACACTGATCAACTTTATATTCTTCTCTGCACTTTTTTCCAGTTTGATTCAATTGTTCTTGAGCATCAGTCATTAATGGAGCATATTATATACACAGTATTGCATATCCCTGCTCTGTAGCACTGTTACTTTCCCTGCTCCTCTGTAATTATTGGACCTGATGCATACTAGAATTTCATTTACCCTTTTCATGGCTCCAACATGTTGCTGGCCCAATTAACCACAGCGGTGTGTCTATGTAGATGTCTGCAGCTGAGTCAGTATGCCAAGAATTCAGAGACAGAAATAGCTACTTTTAGGATTTTTTTTAATTGTTATTTTCAGTGTATTTTAGATATCTTTTAGGGTAAAGTATTTTATAATTTCATGGAGTCCATTGACCAGATGTGACTATAAAAACTCCATGCAGTTGTCTCAGGTGTAGACATCCACATGACTGATACGTAGACTTTTATTGTTCTCTCAAGCATTTTATGTTGATTAGCTACTTGATCATAACATAAATTCTTAAACAGGGCTAAGTGCATGACCTTATGCCTTGTATTTCTTAATTTCATGCATGTCTATTGATTCAATAAGAATTAGGCGGTGCTTCCTAAAGGAAACTGGTGATGCTTTCTACTTCTGTAGTCTCAGAAAATGTCATTAATACTTTTCTGAGCCAACAGTATTTCCATGGAAAGAAGACAAAAAAAATAGGCAAGGATTAAAAGATCATGTTTCACCTTTCAGGCCTGTTAGAGCTCTCCTCCCTTTACCTAACTCCATACATGGACCTTACTATTATCTACCTCATCTGATAGGTGGGAAAACCTGGAAGTCACACTCATAATGTTTTGACTCTCACTCCTTATCCAATGAGGAACTTGTGTTCAAAGCAATCAAGGCATCTCCCTGTGGTGCTAGACATGTTAGTCCAAAGTTCAGTCTGGTCTGACAAGCCAATAAGTCAGTAAATACACAGGTGGTTATACCTGCAATCACACACTTAATCATTTCTGCAGAGGTATCAGTTCTGGGTTTGGGGCTAGTTGCTCCTGCCTGTGGGCCTTTGACTTCAGAAAATTGGTGGGTTTTAATCATGTATCAGTCAATCTGCTTCAGAGCTGACCTGCCTCATCTGCTTTGGTGAGCATTCCCCTCCAATAAAATGACCTGTTTTCTTTCAGAAACAGTGAACCTGTCATTTTACTAGTAAACTTATATAGCATTTTATCCCATTAGCTGCACAGGGCCACATCTTTACTTAGTCTTTCTCCTATCATCTCCTACTCGTGATAGTGGAGCACCAAACTCAAGGCAGGAGCTTTCTATACTTTCAGTATCTATACCAGGCTCCAGTCATTAGGTGCCATTCACAACAAAAAACAAAGGTTCTGCTAGGTTCAGTCAGGCCCTACTTTATCCTAAACTGCCTCTCAGGCAACTTCTCAAGTGTGCATTAGTGTAGGCTCCTTCAGACTTTGGCTGGAGAGGGAAAACAGCTATCCAGACAGTCCATTGTAATGCAAAGGAGTCAAATGTATGGGCACCTAAGCTACACATCAATCAGTCAGAAACTGCTTCATCATGAAACTTGCTTAATTAGTGTTCTGAAACAAAAGATTTAGATGAACCTGGTAGAGAAGGTACTATGCTGACCCCCAAAACTAATTGTTTGAGCTGATTTTGCAACTCATTTGACTGCCCTCTCCACTACAGCATCCACAATTGATAATGGTTGGAGAAGACCTCTGGTGGACACCGGCCCAACTCCTGCTCAGAGCATGACCAGCTTAGATACCAGCGGATAGATCCCTCAGACCTTTTCTTCTCCAAGAGCTGCCTGGGGAATCTGCAACCCAGGTAATTCCCAAATGCTTCTGGAGACTGGGACATGGGCTGCTACATTCTCATGTATATTTACTTTGTGCTAGTAAACTAAACACTTGAAGTGTGTCTACAGCAATCTAGGACTCACTACTGAGGGCGAGTTTATGCGTTGAGGCTCTGCACTTCCCTGCATAGGCTAACATGGTGAGGTATTTTTCAGATACTGTCAGTGTCACTTGCAGCCAGTTTGGAGTGAGCAGAGACGGTGAGTGACCTTGTGCAATACCTTCATTTGAAGGTGTCACAGAAGAGAGCAGAGAACGGGCTTTTTCCAGGGGCAAAATGAAAGGACATCTTCAAAGCTGAATTTCTCTTTGGATGGAGCACATCATGCACACACAAAGAGGTTTGAAAGTTATTCTGTGTGCAACTAAGCTGCCAGGTTTATCCATGCACATCATTAGTGCCCTGACTGTTCCTAGACCATTACACGCAATCATGTCCTGAGAAATGGGTGGTATCACACCGTGGTCTGCAGTACCATCTGACCCAGCAGAGGGGGAGACACCAGGCAGTGCCTATTGCCTAGGTTCATCTACATCTTTTTAATAATTCGGACTCAGTAATTTTCCCCATTAACCTCAACAACACAAATGTACATAGGAAATATGTTAACTCTCTTAGAAAACTTAAGTAAACATAATTATCAGCTAGTGATTTCAGACAATATTTCTTATAAAAGACGGAGAAACTACATTGTCATTCCCCTCCTTTACCTTTACCCTGTGTCTTCAGTGACACAAAAATGCTATATGATGGTAGCAGCACAATGTTGTTGTACAAAAGGCAGTTGCGCAGCCAATAATTTTGTAGCTATGCTACTAGTTCTTTGAAGATGACTCAAGTGTCTGCTGACCAGTAATAAACATAGTTTCATGTGGCACTGCAGAGATCTAAGGCACTTTCAGGAAATATGAAATCCAACAGAAAAAAAAAGAATTACTGAACTTCCCTTCAACTGCCTGACTGCTCTGTAACAAGGAATTTCTCAGGGCAGTTATTAATTTTCCATGTCTTTCTTCTCCTTTCCTTGAATTTGTCTTAGTGAGGCTTGATAAGACCAGCAAACCAGATCACTAAATGGATCCCAAGATCATGGCATTTGTAATCAACTTGCCTGTTCCCACGGAAGTCTGCCAACACTACAGAAAAAAAAAATCAACTTGGAGTATTTACAAAGTGGGTCTGAAGTGAGGTGCTTATTTTCCGGTAGGGAAAATGACCACAAACGCGACCATGATGCAACCCAATACTGCCATATTTGTCAGGGGAAAATATTTGACAGTATTTAATCTAGATGAGTGTGCAGATCTGCTACACAGGGAAAAATGCTACACAGTTCCCTCCATGCCTACACTACGACAGAATTTTCTGTCCAAATAAGATATACTCTCAATATTTTTCTTCTTAGGAAAAATATCAGTACTGACTCCTGGAACTCAAGTGAGAAACAAGGAGTTCTGGAAACTAAATGAGAAACTACGCTGAGAAAGGAAGCTGCACAACAGACAATATAAACAGCTTTTCAGCCTTCTCCTTTTAGGTAGTTCTTTTGGTCTTTTTGGTCACCTAAATTTCTGAGTCAGATGCTGCTTAGCAAATGGAGAGTTTGTGAAGTCAATCTACTCTCGTGAAAGAAAACAAGAATTTTCTTGCTGATGTCAGAGGGAGAAGAGAACTTTCCCTCTACCTGCTAACCAAGACCATGAAATCTGCATGGAATATGGTTGACCTCATTTTCATGATTCAGGATTTTTTGTACTACTTCCATTTGCCCAGCACTATCACATCTATGACCCATTTTCCTTTTCTTTTTTCCCTGTGCTTCTGCGTGAACCACATACAATTATTACTCCTATTTACTAGTGATTGCCACATGCTTATCAAACTTGGATGAAAATGATAAAGCTAGTATTTTTCCTTTCAACTGACCAGCAATTTCAGAATCGTCTATACTGACAGAGGTTTTCAACATCTCTTTACATCTGGAATGGTCTTTGCTGAGCACTGAAATCTAAATAGATAAGATTTTGTATTTACCAATCCTTACGCATACTGATGATTGTCAATATCTAAGGGAAACAGATGTTGCAATTTCACTTCTATCAATTATCCACTAATACGCCAAATGTTAACAATTGCTTAGGTATTTCCAAAGTACGATTTTCAGATGGTTTCATTACCATATACCAAATCTATTGTTTAATAGCAGCGGAGATTAAATTCCTGAATGTTAGGCTAAACTCCCAGAAAGTAATAAAGAACTCTAATTATTTTGATCACATAGGGTTAAAAAAATAGAAAGTTGAAGTTGGGAGGAAAAAAAAAAGTAAAGTTTTTTTTTGCCACTTTCTGAGTAATCATAGTTTAATTTTTTCATTTAGGTAGCCAATAACTATAATATATTGGTTGCTTTTCCAATCAATATTTTCAGTGCAAATCTAATTGTAAAGTTTAAATTAATGTAAATGAAAATCCTTTGCTCTGCATTTCTGTAAGTTTTTTCATGAACTTTTCAACCCCACGAGCTCAGACCCAGAGCGCTGGATACTTAAAAGAACAACCACCATTAAAAGGAAATGGTAGCAAACTCCAACATGTTTATAGCAAGATCTACTATTAAACAGCTCACTACATAAACAGCAAGCCCATTAGAGCCACAATGCCAGAGATGCTCTGTAAGCTGAATGGGCAAAACATTTCCACCATGAGAGCAAGCCAGCAATGCGTTCCATAAGATGTCAACAGGGAAATACAATTCAGCCTTAATAGGTTCAGAGCTTATGCAACCCACGCTTATGGGATATTTTACTAAAAAGGCAAGCAAGCAAGTGACAGTAAGCATAACCTGCAGCTTCCTAGAACATGTAGGAGGAATACATTCAAACACCTGCAACAGCTGCAATAATCACATGTTCTGCACCAAAAATGGACAAAAAAAAAAGAAAATAAAAATATCCCCCTATATGTGCTGATATGGTGGGGAAAAAAAAGTAGAATCACCTAACATCTGAAAATGGCTTGAAATAAAATCACTAGGACCAATTCATGTGCCGTTTTGCTACTAAAATATTACCTGTCCTGCAAAAATGTTAAGCCTAATTAGTAGCACAACACTATCAATTTTGTGCTTGGGGTATAAACAGGTTTCTTTAGTGAAAACGTGGTTCAGAAAACTATAAATGAAGAACAATGAGACACTTGCATTTTCTTGTTTAGAAAGAGGGCACTTTTGCTTATGTCCACCCGAAAAGGGAGAAGAAACGTCTTGACAACTCACCACTAGGTTTCCAATCACCATGACCAACAAGAAGACGAGAAGGCACAGTGGTTGCCCAGCTACTTCCATGCAGTCCCACATGGTCTCGATCCACTCCCCACAGAGAATTCGGAATATAATGAGGAACGAATGGAAGAAATCGTTCATGTGCCAACGTGGTAAATTGCCAGTTGTGCTTATCTTCTTGACGTTGTCCATGTAGCTTTTCCCAAAAAGCTGCATTCCCACCACCGCGAAAATAAAAACGATGATTGCCAGCACGAGGGTGAGGTTACCTAGGGCACCCACTGAGTTCCCAATGATTTTGATAAGTGTATTTAAGGTCGGCCAGGACTTTGCCAATTTGAAGACTCGCAGCTGTGAACAAGACAGAAACAACAGTGTCAGTTGACGAGCAAAACAGAAGTGTCAGCTGATGAATCATTAAAATGGTTAAACAAAACACGTTAACTGCCACAGTGTGCTGCACAAGGTGAATTCAGCAGGACTTCCTGTTAACATCACTACATCTATTAATAAAATATTAGTTATTCTTCTTGTATCAGTTGCTTTTCTTAAGTTTTGGAGAGCAATGCTCTGCCTTTGTAGACAGCCACACTTTAGAGGCTATTTCTGGGTATCAAGGTGTGTAGAGGATGGAAGAGGCGGTTTTAGCATTTCTTTTTCTGTGTTCTTTTTCCTCCTCAAATTAAACAACCTGACAGGCACCTGGGGGAAGGGGATTAGGGCTTGATCCTGCAAAGAGAGAAGTAATTCCTCTGTGTTTTAGAGCAAACCTCAGCCAGATGCTATTAGCTGTTGGCTCCCAGGGTGAAAATCACCTCCATGTCGAGGATCATGCAGTCTATGCACAACCCACGTCCCACTTAAGACCTATTTTGGGGATGTAAATGGTTCTTAGCCCTTGTACTATATTTTCAACCGGAGGTTTAATTTCAACCATATTGAACAGGGATTGCTCAAAAATTTACAGGAGACTCTCAGGCTCTAGCAGCACTGGGGAAAAAATAGACATTTTCACACTGCACCAAAATTTTTTGAAAAGAAAAAAAAAAAAAAAAGGCTTCCACTAATTGTAAGCATAAAGGCTTTTTTCCCTGGTCTTTTTCTGGCATATTATGGCCAGAATAATTAGCATGGACATCCTGGTACATGAAATGCAACACAAATGTCAGGCTGGCAAGGAAACTACTTTTCTGTTCCAATATGTCGACAGTCTCTCATTAATAGAATACCGCTATCCCATGCATAACAAAGGAGCTGACAGCTAAGGAGTTCCTGGGAAAGACAGATGCTCTGTTATGTTGATTGGTTCTAGGGAAAAAAAGTCACTCTGTGAATAATTCAAAGACATTTTCTTTTGACAACATTTAAAAGAATGGTGGCATGTTTATAACATACATCAGGAATAACAAGTTCTAAAACAACGTGTTACTAGATCTTGCGTTTCTTAGACCATCAGTTATGTGCTGCCTTTATGCTAACAGGTATATAGGCACAAAAATGGCAGATTTTCATTACCAATTGGAACTCAAACACCTTAAGTGTGCTAGAAGTACCTGGCATAGCTAGAAGTAATCAAATTGTGTTCTCATTACACTGATGTAAATCTGGAACAACCCCTTTTGTCCCATGGTCTGTAATTAGCATCTCATATTCTTCACTAGTTTGCAGCAATTAAATTCTTTATCAGTAGATGCATTTCTAAGAAAATGCATTGCATTCATGTCATCAGGTATATTTAATAGAATAAGACATATAAGAGCAGAATAAGAACATTACCAATCGAAAAGAGCGCAAAACAGACAGGTTTCCCATGCTGGATAAGCCCAGTTCCATCAGACTTAGTATGACAATTATGCTGTCAAAAATATTCCAGCCCTGCTGAAAATAGTAGTAGGGGTCCAGGGCAATTATTTTGAAAATCATTTCTGCTGTGAAAATCCCAGTGAAGACCTGCAGGAAGAAAATAGGAAGTGAAAGCAACTTTTTTAACACGTTTCTTTTGGGGACTTTCTGCAGAGATACAGGAGAGTGTAGGAGAGAGCCAAAAACATTTTACAAGCAAATGCTTCATTTTCAGGTCTGATTCTTCACCAGCATTACA
This sequence comes from Crypturellus undulatus, assembly GCA_013389825.1. Classification (NCBI taxonomy): domain Eukaryota; kingdom Metazoa; phylum Chordata; class Aves; order Tinamiformes; family Tinamidae; genus Crypturellus; species Crypturellus undulatus. The sequence continues at coordinate 145,836 of VWPW01016586.1, forward strand.
ATTCTGAGCTCGCCTAGTCTTTTCACAATGATACTTGATATTGCTGTAAACATACGATGACATCTGGGTTCAAGCTCTTTATTAGAACATACATTTCCATCTCCTTCCATCATCTGAAGTCTCAGTGATAAAAAAGAAAGTGTAAAGGTGCTTTTTATAAAGGTTAAATCTGTTCATTTCAGTGGAGAAGCCTGAATGAATGAAGCTGCAGCATTAAAGGGGTATTTTGCTTGTAGCGTACCTGTTGCATTATCCCTTTTTATTTTGTTATTTTATCAATACCGGGGCAATACAAACCTCCAATCATTTTTAGGTTATTGTTGGCAGAGAAGGTGATTACAGACTCTAATTTCAGCCTGAGCCTTTTTTTTTTCTTTTATGAATAGTCACTGCAATTTTCTCTTCACAGCATCCTCAGAACACATTGCTTATTTATGACCCAGTTCAAATGTCATATGGTGAAACTTTTAATTGGAACATTTTTCTTTAAAACAACATATAAATATTACCTGTGAGACAGAGGGAGAGGAGAAAGGAAGGCTGTTGACAGCAAACTCAGTTTAAACTCATCCCTGCAAAGCATCTAAGGGAATCAGATCTTGTACTTCCATATGCCCTCCCTAAATAGCAGTTCAAACCCACAACACAAGGCTTAAACTTAAAATGGCAAAATGTGGGCATCAAGTTCTTTCATGCCACTTTATTTCCATTCTAAGTCCCAGTACAAGGTGCATGCAGCACGGTATTTTGAAAAATTGTATATTGCACTTTTATATTTAAACAAACACATGATTTTCTATGAAACGGAGAATATCAATGTTCCATGTAGAGGGTCAGATCCAGAGCTAATATCTCAGTGACAGACATTGAAGGAGAAATGGTTTCCTTCTCATAAACTGAATATTTGTTTTCGCAAGTGTGACCACCTCTCAGCAACAAAGATGTGGAGCCCATTAAGATGTGGATTATAAAATTATTATTATAAGGATTATAAAATTAAGATACTAAAGGATAAAAATAAATGGTCATGGCCTGCGTCTGATGAAGGTTTGACTTTAACCTCTAATGCTTCAGGAGTGGATGGATAAAGTCCCCCAGACAACCAATTTATAGAATTCCTTATGCAAAAAAACTCTTTCTCATTAGGAAAATAACAACCTAATTGCAACAGTTTGGGCTGTCATTGTGTCGAAGTCCTGTCCCAAGAGCCCAGAAAAATGACCTGTCTCAGATTCCTAACAAATCAAAAATTTCTGAGTCACTCTGGTTAGAGACACCAGCGAGTCCCACCAGAGCACTGCAGTTCCCCCTAGGACAGGGAGCAACATGAAACTGGATGTCTGTGAAATTGTTCCCAGTAGACTGCCTTAAAAACTGATGATTCCACGCTGTGTGTATTATGCAACTATCTCGCTGAGAAATGACTCAGGAGGATAAAATGATTTACCTAAATCATTTTAATCAATAACTTTCTGAGAAGGAAATGTCATAGCAAGATAGCAAAGAGCTGAACCTTCCTAAAGTCATGGAGAATTTTGTACGTGCACAAGCTATGGGTTTCAGACCAACCCTGTGAACTCATTGACACCTGGTGCACAGCTTGCCGGGCTGGTACAAGAGGTTGGATACTGAATATGATCAAAACTTTAAAAAAAAAAAAAACAAGTTAATACATGGCTGGTGCTGATGTCTAAATACGCCACCGCTGACAGGGGAATTTCATCTTAAGTATTCTCTTTTAACTACTGTTGCAGGCTATTGAAGCTCTAATATCACTAAATGCATCTCAGTTTCTGAAGGAAGACAAAAATCAGGAAAATCTGTCTCTATTTTTTGAGTACTGGAATTTCATAGACAGAGGAAACATGCAAAGATATATAGGCTCCTAAGGCCTGATGATGACATTCAAAAATGTTGATTTCTGTAAGTGATGAACTAAAGGAGTTTGAAGGTAGCAGGTGCTGCATAATTGCATGAAGTAGATGATAAAATTCGAGCAGATCTCCAGTGACTGACAGCTAGATGAAGAACTGCTCTCACTCCCAGAGAAACACAGTCCATATTTCACTTTTATTTTTTTAATTTTTTTCAAAAACAATTATTTTGAGGGAAAAAATGCCAAGGATCTGTCCTTTTAATATTTCCCCCCCATTTAATGCTCCTATAATCACTTAAAGAGGGTTAGCCGTAAGGGAAAGGCTAGAGGCAATCAGCATCGGGGCAGAGAAGGCTTCAGTAGTCTGTGGCTTAGGGAAGGCGGCCACCTGGCAGCCTGCCCTGCAACTGGGACTCCCTTCCCTTCCACAGCGAACGGCGAAATTGTCCATTTTCATTACAAATGACTTTGCAAAATCCTCCAGAAAATGGAATTACCTGCCTCTGACCCCTCTGCTTGCAATCCAGTTATGGGGGAGATCAGACAACCTATCGAGGGACAGCCAGGGTGGCCTGTCCTATCTACCCATCCCCAAGAAAGGGGAGCCTGGGGCTACGAGCCTGCTACAAAAGAAAAAAGCATGTTAGTTTATTTTGCTGAAGCACAAGCAGCAGAAGAGCTCCAGGCAGTACTGAGAAATCCTCCTTATGATACACGACGCTGCTTTGCAACTTCTTATCTCTCCCTGCCCATTGTTTCTGTTTTCTTCAGCTGTGTCAGCACAGAGGTGCCAGCTTGGCCTGGGCACCAGGTCAACGGGAAGGCCGCGAGGGTCTGGCAAAAGGGAGGAGCTATCGGCCAAAAAAGGGGCAAGGAGCGGACACATTTATTCCCCATACAGTGGGTCTGAAACAGGATTTCTAAGTTTTCTGAGGAGATCACACATTACGGAACAGCCACCCCATGCAAGGGTTGGCTTGAAAGGGGAGCTGGCAGTCCCGACAGGTTGCTTTCTGAGCTGCTCTTATCTACTGCTTTCTACAGGTCAAGAGCATGTGTCGGGAGCAAAGGAGAGCCAAACAGAAGATTTTTGCTCAGCAGAATAACAGAGATTTGTGAGACACAGGAACTTAAAAACTGGAGAAAGGTCCAACAGCGTGGGGAGATGAACCACATCCTGATAGAACAAATCTGGTGTTGAGAACAGCAAGGACCGGTGAAGCACCAGGGCTTTGTACCTGATGCACAGCGTGTGCTAGGACTGCTACGAGAGGCCTGGTTATTGCTTCTGCCCACCTAAAGCTGTCAGAGTAGCGTTCACCTGATTAAATGCAGACACCCACATCTGTAGAGTCTCTGCTGACTCCTGTTACACTCAGTGGAGAGATGGTCACTACAGTCAGCAGCCTCCAGGACACAGTCCACCTTCTCCAAAAGTAAATGTCTTCCAAACATCAGGTTAATTGTGCCCTAAAATTGTCCATTACTCTCCATTGACTTTCAAGGGAGACATAGGCTACTCGCTCAGACTGACTCCTACGCTATAGATATCCAGAGTTAGGCGAGGTGAATCCCACCTCGAGGGAATGCAGCCATCATTTGGAGAGGAATAAGGGCTGCTCACATCTTATTTGGGAGCTTCTCAAATTCAGACTCAACAAGGATGATTTTCTCAGGCTTTTCAGAGTTTGATCTTAGAGGATATCTCAGCTTTTACCACCAGATTTAGAGGAAATTCTGTCACACCATAGCCAGACTGCCTTCACCTTTTCTAATACAAACTCCCCCCAAATCAAAAGGATTTTAAACATATAGAATTCTTTCCATAGGATTCTTTAACTTTAAAATAATCAGTAGTCACTGAGAAATGTCACCTGATTATCTCTTTAAAAGAAATCCCAAATAAACCTTGTTAACCTTTCTCTCATCTCGTTTCCTTAAACTGGAGCAAACCAGTACAAGGGGGCCAAAAATGTGGCTTTAATGGCTACTAATCACATTAGAATATTTTGGTTTATTAAAAAATGGTTTCATATCATTCATTCATTTCCCCTCGGATTGACAATGTTCCATTACCTAACATAGGCAAAGTCTTGTTGACAGCATATCGAAAAGGGCTTTTCCCAAGGTCTCATCCATGACTTTAAAAATCAGAAAATAAACTGTCAGATAGCATTTTAAGTGAATTTACTTACCAAATTGCCTATATAAAGCATGTGGTCAAACTCCTTTGTCATCTTATAATGCTCCAGAGCCATGAACAGTGTGTTCAGCACAATGCAGAGGGTGATGGTGAGGTCGGTAAATGGATCCATTACCACAAACTTGACAAATTTCTTGATTAAAAGCCAAAGCGGGCAGCAATCCCAAATGAGAAATTTAACAGCAAAATGGTTCCAGCATGGAGGGCATTTCTGGTGCGATTCCTCAAGCTCTAAGTCACAAACAGTAAAGGAATAGTCAATTCACGCTGAATTATATGACGAGGGAATACTTAAAGTGATTCATAGCGTAGAGAAAATCCCCTGAATTACCCTAAACTTGTTTTTAGGACACAAATATTTCTATCCTAGTCTGCTGGCAAATTATGCATTTTGGGAGCTCTAATACTTTTTTTTTTTGCCAATTGCCTTGCACTTATCAGATACTGGTCTATTCTGAAAGTTAGAACCTTTTAGAACCTTTTAAAAGTTTCAGAAGTGAAAAGAGAAAAGCACAATAATTATGTGAAGTCTAATATTATATGCAGGCTCAGATTTGCACTCTATCTTCCATTTGGTTAAGTTCAAATGGGAACTATCCTCATTCAACTCAGATTTGAAATATATTTATTCATCTTCCGGATCCCATTTTAGATGCAACTTAAGTAAAACCTTTTAAAATAGTTAAGAGATGAAAGGGCTTAAATCCAATATTCGAGCTGATTTAAGCTCTTAGGAGCCAGAGTATCACTGGATATCAATAGGGCTTGTGTTCTTACTATCCTGATCGAAAAAAAGCATTAAGTGTCCAATTTCTTTTGAAAGGGAAGATCAGGAAAGTGTAAATGGCACTAAAGCTCCAATGTGCTTTTAAAAGGTGCTTTTAAAATATTACCTAAAATATAACTTTTATACATTGTTCATTTTATTTGAATATGAAAGAACTGAAATGGCCTCATAAGTACAATTTGCATCAAATGGGGAGGAAAGAAAAAGGTCAAAAAGGCAGTTAATGGCTGGATGATAATGATTAACAGAATTGCTTAATGCTTTTCTTTTCTGATTCCTTTATGGGCAAGGAATGCTGTGTAAAGGTTTTAGTCTATATAATTAGAACCTGAGCTGATAACAGGAAAACTTCAGCCAAGCCTGTTATTACAATCACTTTACAAACAGCCTCCTCTCCTAAGCCAGGCTGCAGCCCTGCATTTCCCTTCGCTGAACAACACAACCGCAGCGTTGGGAGCCTCCTTGCAAACTCTCACGATATTGGCTGCTGTCCTGCACGTACTGCTTTTGCACAAACACCTACAGTGCTCTGAGATCCGTGGGAAGTTGAACCGCTTCCAAGAAATAAGGATCTATTTCCAGGCTCCAAACACAGAGTTTCTTGTTGGATATTTAAAATGCAAGGAGAACCATCTACAAGCAAAGTCATGGCAAAGCAAAGTCCTAATCCTGTATTTTTTTTTCAAAACCCAGCTCAAACTAATAAAGAGTTAGGGGCAGAAACTTCTCAAAGGACCCAATGTTAAAGGCAGTTCCCTAAATCATGTCTATCTGTGTCCATACTCCTGAGGAAGAAGAAGGGCTAGTTCTGGTCACTTTATACGAGAAATCTCCCTGACAAATCTCTCAGTCTTGCTTTGCCTTTTGCAGTTTGTCAGTAGTACAGAGTCAGTAAAACAGTCTGTAATACAGAGAAAGCAGAATCCAGAGTTTTCATTGCTCCACGCTGCCTACTTGACAGGTTTTTCTCAGTTTATCCTACCCTGTCTCCATTTACAGTGCAGGAGACATAAAGGGCTGTAAGAGATTCTTTTATACACCACATAAAGGGTAGAAAAGGGGTGTCTTCATATCATTTAGGATCTCTAAGTGCTGCCATAGTGTCAATAAATGGGTAAAGAGGGAAATACAAAATTCCTGCTGAGCAAGAAATTCAGACCTTCAGCACAGAGGAGCCTAATGGGCAATGGGCAGGAGACAAATCAGCTGAGAAGCCTTTGCATGGACAAGTGGGTTCTTTAACCATCATCACAAAGGGATTAGAACAGCAGCCCCTCAGACTAGCAGACTTGCAAGGAGGGGTTTGCATGAACCTGGTATCAGGTACCTGCCTGGGCCAGGCTTTGTAAAAGCTCCAGAGAGATGATTTGTGCGCACAGCAGCCCAAACCGACTGCCTGTCTGTTATGCTGCAGCTTTTTAGACCTCTGAAAGTCAAGTGCCAAGAGGACTCAAAATGTCACAAGATCCAACTTTGACCATGTAGCCAGCGTTTTGCAAGGGTTTAGGTAAGCGCTTGGGTAGCAGAATGATTATATTGCTTTTGGTTATCCTGCCTCTGTTATAGGAAATGTAATTATCTCTCTGCAATGCATCCCTGCGAAACAATAAAGGTCTCATATTTGGATCATTTGTGTCACTTTGTTCCTGCCGAACGTCACGCGCTCGGCTTGGGGAGGGGAAATGAAGGATGCGTGTGTTACCTTCCAGGGCGCTGGTGATGATGCTGACAGCACTCACTGCCCGCTGCCTCTGGAACGGCTCGTCGGAGTGGTCCACGGATGGGCGGTGGGGCATCAGGAGCTGCCTCTTGCTCGCCTCGTCGGAGGGGGAGGTCTGTTTGGAACGAACACGTTGGGTCAGCGGCATGGAAAGGGGTAGAGAAACCAAGCGGTGGGGTTGTGTTTTCAGAATTGCCTCAGCACCCCTTTTCTTGCCTGGGAAGTCACCGATTTCCCAGCCAGGCACAGAGCGCTGCTCCTGAAAACCGGCACTCTGAGCAGTTCTGAAAACTTTGCGCCCGGTAGGAAGATGTAGGAATACAGGGACTCTTCTGATACTGCAGAAACAGCCGCGCTGCTCTACCACGCTCGCTGCTCAAGAAAGATGCCCTGCTNGTTGGGTCACCGGCGTGGAAAGGGGTAGAGAAACCAAGCGGCAGCCGTGGGGCTGTGTTTTCAGAATTGCCTCAGCACCCCTTTTCTTGCCTGGGAAGTCACCGATTTCCCAGCCAGGCACAGAGTGCTGCTCCTGAAAACCGGCACTCTGAGCAGTTCTGAAAACTTTGCGCCCGGTAGGAAGATGTAGGAATACAGGGACTCTTCTGATACTGCAGAAACAGCAGCGCTGCTCTACCACGCTCGCTGCTCAAGAAAGATGCCCTGCTTAATTGCATTAATTATACCTTTCCTTCTGAAATGTGTTAACTGTTTAATTATACTACCAGGTGAGCAAAAAGGGCTGTGGGTAAGAGCTAGAGCTTACTAGCCTCCGATACCACACCAAGCAAACCAACTCAACACACAATTTCTCTTGGTCTGAAACACTGCCAAATCTCAGGAACACACTGTCATTTTGGTGATCTTTGGTCTCACAGCTCTGAAATTAGGGAATAATCTCATCTTTTTCTCTCTCTCACTCAAAAATAAAACCAAAAATCCCTATCTCACATTTCCAAGGAAAAGCTTAAAAAGAACTAATAAATTGAATATCAGAAAAATCTAACTTCCAGCATAATTCCCAAATTGTATTTATGTAACATTTCATTTTATATCAGTTTTATACTTTTTGAGGGCTTTTTTTAAAAAAAAAAGGTCAGCCAAAACCATGGAATAACTGAAGACACAAACTGTAGTTAGTATTTAATATTGTTATCTCACAAGAGCAAGAAATTAAGACTTCTATCATCTGATAAGCCTCTACTTCATACAGACAAATTCCAGGAGGGAAGAGTGGATGAGAAGTGAGGAGCTGGGAAAGATGAGTTCAACTTCACCCTCCACCACAGACCTCCTGGTGAAGGCACCTATAATTAACATTTGAACAGCCCTGTCCTGTGTCTGCAGGACCATGCAGGATGGGACATTGCATTGGAGACATGTGCTGCAGATGGATGGGCCTTGTGATATATCTCAGACCAATGTGCAAGAAGAAGTCCCTACAAGGGTGAAAATCCCAGGTTTATATGAGATTATACAGCTTTAGTTCCTTGAAAGCCAGACCAGCAGCTGGGGAAATCATCTACATCTTCACAGATCTTCAAGGGCTGAAATGCTGCTAACTGGTCCAAGCAAGGCTCTGGACACGAACCTGAGACACACATCTCTGTGGTCAGGACAGGTCAAGAGGGACCACTTGATCAACACATCTCTTCAAGAAAGGTGATCCAGCAACAATTGCATTGCCAAACCCTCTGGAGCTCTAGGACCTGCCTTTTTACCTCTCCAGGGCTGGGGACATCCTTCTGTCAGGTGTTTGCATGACAGGCAAGCAAAGTACTTCAGGTGAAAAAAAAATATCATTGCAAGTCCAGAGAAGAGTGAAGAAAACTTTAAAACTATCACTTAAAACACTAGCTAAGCCAGGAAGCAAGCAATGCTCCAAAACAACTTTTTTTTTTTTTTCCTAAAATGTTCTCTTTTGTTAAAACAATTGGATCAGTGTTCATTGAGTTTTTGACATAATCATAACAGGAGAGCTGTAATCAGAATCTATTCAAAGATAATTCTGCCTGTGCGCAATGTAACAAGAATGTAATGTATCCTTGGCTTCGGAGCTGCCGAAACTTGGGAGGATATTTTAGATGCATGAGTTCCCTTGATTTCCTTCACCTCAAAAAGGTCCGATAACAAACAAAGAAACAACAAATGTTTTATTAATGAAGAAAGCATTTATAAAATTGCATAATCGTTTGCACCAGTTTGGAGTAAATAGTAAATACATACAACAGAAAGAAATCACCACAAAAGACAAAAAATGTACAAATAAAAAACCTCTTTCTCTAGTTCCCTCTCTGCATAATGAAGCATAAGAATATCACAAATTTCAAAATCCTCTGGATCACTCAAGTTTAACTGTTCTTAAACCACACCATATCACCACCTCATCTGGTCCCAAGCTTAGCACATTGCAGCAGTAATTCTTTTTACAGCCTCATGCCCAGAAACCCCAGGTTTCTGATTGTGAAGAGAGATATTATATTCCTCTTAATGTGTGAAGAATATTCCTGTGCTTTTGAAAAACTATCAGCTGGGAGTTACTATTTGAAGGACACTTTTTGTTTATGGCTGAAAAGAAAATTTACTCCACAGATACCAAGTTGTGTGGAAAACTTATTCTGAAATTAATTCTCTCTGTCTTTGGACACAGTTAACCAGGGTAAGTGAAAGTCTCAGGTAAACAGAACTGGCATCAAAAAAAAAGGAAAAAAAAAAGAGAGAGAGAATGGACCTGACTTTTGCCCTAATTATGGGGCAGTATTTCTAATTCAATAAGGGTTTTAAGTCACCCTGCTTTTCTTTCCAGCCTGTTATCCCCAATTGCCCTCTGGAAAATCGGGCACAAGACCTCGGCATCCTGCCGTATCCAAGGGAACTGTTTGCAGCGTGCCCTCCCCGTGTGCCAAGCTGCATTTCTGCACCGTGACCGGCACCCAGCTCCTTCCTTCCTTCCTCCCTCCCTCCGTGGCCCCGGCTGCCGTCCCGCTCGGCGCGAGCGGCACGGGCTTAGCCTCGCGTGCTGCAATGTGGTATCTGCACCCGCGATGCTCCGCAGGACGACGTGGTCCGGTTCCCGTTCCCAATATAGCCCTACAGCCACCACGTGCTTGGCTTCCACTTTACCTCAAAGTATTTTTTCCAGGAAATGAAAGTTTCCACCGGGATGAAATCTTTAAAATTATAGAAGTTGCCCAGGGAAATTTATGTGCATTTGTTCTCTGCAGAGAACAGAGGTGTGAGGTGCTTTTTAATGCTTTTTATTTTAGATAGCTGATAGTCACACAAGGAACTGGCATTTTTTGGCATTCTGAGATAGAGAACGGTTCCAGGAACTGGACAAAGAAGGCAGTGTAAAGGCTATTACTGTCACATGGAGAATACATGCCATCACAGTAGTTTGTGGTACTTATATTTCTATAGAAATTAGGCCGAAGTAACAACACTCCCTACTGCTACATGGGAAATCTCCTTAGTATCCAGATGAGAAACCCTGATAGAATTAAATAAAGGAATCTCCAACAGGACAAGATTGTTTCTGAGTTGCTACTTGATTGACTGAAAATGTTTTTCATTTAGATCAGCTAAATTCTATAGGGACAAATATACTGTTCAGTAATTTGCATGTAAATGAGGATACATAACACTGCAGAATTATTTTATTCCGGGTGCCCACGATTCTAAATTATGTCAAAACTGCTGTGTGAAGATGGGCTCATACATGGCAGCATTTTAACAGAACACATTTGGGAACTGGGGCAGCTTTCATTTTTGCTGCACAGTAAAAATCTTTTCAAGCATAAAAAGAGGTGGACAGGCCACACGTTAAACAATGGACCCAGCAAAGCACAAGCGCAAATATTTAATGAGATTGAAGGTGGTCATAATAGCGCAAAGCCTTAAAAAGAAGGCATTTAATGTGGTGGCCACTTCATTATTTAAAGAGAGGCAATGCAGCCTGGAGGAGCATGCAGGATTTGTGTCAAACCTGAATGGTTTTCTGCAGGCAAAACCTGGCAAAGTTTGCAAATGAGCAGAACTTGGAGCTGCTGTGACAGTGCTCTGGGCAGCCAATTGTGGAGGGCTAGCCTGCCTTCACCCATAGGAAGTGATTTTTGTGGTGATTTTTGGCTGACTTATTTTGTTGACATTTTTCTGAATGTGGAAAGTGCTAACACTTTGCCTTTTCACTAGTCTCATGGCAAAGCAAGAAAGGAAAAAAAGAAATTTCCCCCCTGAGGCAACTTTAGGATCAACAAAAAATTCAGAACAATGTGCTCAGCAACACATTTTTTTTGCTTAGTGAGAACAAATTCAAGGTCTTTAGGCTTCTAAAACCCTGGGAGCTTGGACAAATAGCCTTGCCTTACTCCCCAGCAGTTTTCACTCCCATCAGGTTGGCAGTGTTTTTCTATTATCCCATAAAAATAATAATAAAGTGCATCCAAGAGGAAATTAAGGAGAGGCTGTGGGTGAAAGAGGTGTCCCAGTTAACTCCAGCAGATATCTGGATGAAGGATGATTTCAAGCAAAGAACTGCTCTTGCTCCCCATGAGACATGGCTGGACACCAGTGAAATACACCTGACCTTGAGAAAAGTGGCTTTAGGGACAACCCTGATGGCAAAATAGGAGGTCCTCTGGGCACTCATCTCTGTGCTGCTGTCTGTCCCACCTGGTCCTTCCTGCTGAGACACAAGTGCTTTCACCATTGTCCATCTTTGTTCTTTTCCCATCCCAAAGATATTTAATCAGTGGATCTGCTATGGGATATTCCCGATGTAGCTGGCTCCCCAGCTGGCTAGCAAGACCCAAGTGTTGACAACTGCTATGAAGCAACCATTAAACAGCTGACTGCCCCCAAAGTTGTGTGTGCTCAAGCTCATGGCCATCTCTCTGCTACTTCCAAAGATCCCTGAGATTTCCTTACTGGGAAGGCTACCGTTGCCTTTGAGAAGAAAGAAAGGTTGGGGTCATGCATAACTTTTAACGCTCAGAAAATTCTAGACAACTGCAGGTGACATCTTACTCATCCTCATCAGATTCCATTGGTAAATAGAGCTCCAGAAAACACCTCATTAATTTAATTGAACTCTGTTCAAACAGATGAATATCTTGTGTGGGAGGTGATATTCTAACCTTTTAAATAACTATGAAACACCAAGACACAACAAAGCTATCCAAATAAATATTACACGAATGCTCCAAAACATTGGCCTGTAGCATGTCTGGAAGTTACTTATGTAATGTATAGACAAAGGCTGCTCCCCAAGAACTCTGCCTTCTCTCCCTCAACCTTGTAGTTGCCCTTATGTGACACAGAAGTATCTTCAGACACAGTAAAGTATTACAAGACATCTGGCTCAGAAGTGTTCACTTTCCTCATTCTCAACTTTTGTGTTTAAGTCCGTGGTCACTCGGCACCCAACACCTTTTTGGGCTGGGCAGGACAACTTCGGTGCCGGCAGAAAGGTGCCTGGATGGATGCGCTTCTGTGCAGCCAGCACCATCTGCAAGGGGCAGGTTTGCCAGCTATTAAGACTGCACCACAAGACTAAGAGGTCTAAGCACCATCCATTGAGACCAGTTCTCTCCTGTTTCACTAGCTGTATTTAGTAATTAAGGGCAAAATACAGAAAACATAAATACACCTGACTTCTCATGGAAGTAGACTCACAAACACCTATGCCAAGCAGTCAGGTATGTCATAAAATGAAGAGCATTTGAGACCATATTTCCTAGTGTATGTGCTCTTCTCCATCCAAGCACTGGAAGATGACTCACAACAGTCACCAGCTGAATAGTCAGATAATCTGCTACTGTGCTCTGTCTTCCAGGAGGGAGCAGGGCCCATGCTGATGCCTTCATGTTAGCACAGCTGCCGCCCAAGGCCATTCCTGGAGACAAGCAGGCTGTGGGTAGCAGCTCAAATAATACAAAGCCATAAAAGTTGTCCATTGTGGCCATAGTTGCTTTGCCTGGGGTTAAAAGTGCAGCCTAAATGTTCCTAAAATTGAACAGGCCAAGATTTGCAAAAGTTTCCAGTAATTTTTCATACTTTCCCTGAGAAATCTTGAGACAACCAATTTCAAAACATCTGCTGAAATGCAGGTCTGTTTACATGCTACAGATTGGAAACTCAAAAATGGAGATGGTCTGGTTTAATTATTTGCCTTAGAAATCAAAAGGGCTTTCCAAGCCTCTCCAAAACCCAGAATTCAATGACCTCCCTTCTCAGTAGCAACCAGACAGATCTGTGTTAAGCTCACCTGGTGATGCTGAGAATCACATAAGGACACAAACACGTCTTCAAAGGCTAATGCTGTAAAATGTGCTCTGTCAGCTCCATCAGCTCAGATACTGTGATACTGTGGTACCCTCAGTGTTTTTATGCCTCTCGGAAGACTCAGTTCAGGGTTTGATATATATTAAATTGATACTTCATGGAAAAGACTGTTTCTTTCTTTTTTTTTTTTTTTTTAAGGACAATATAATAGTGCAATAGCGTCCTTTTTCATCACAAGATTACACTCATATAAAATAAATAACAGTAGCAGGGTCAGTGGAGTTAATAAGATAACTTCAGCTTCACCCGGCCACATATTTTTGCCGTCCCCCAAATCTGTCAGGAGAATATAAAGAGAAACCAGAATGGCTAACAAAGCTGATTTAATAAGTTTTGCAAGAAAACAGGAAAAATAATCAAGCAGTAAGCCCAGGGGCATGATGATTTATCTCTAGACATGCTGAGGTGTTGGATTTACAAGTTTCTTTTACATCTGACCACAGCTGAGACTGTATATTCGTGCCCAGTGCTTATGGTTCCTTAATGTGTCTGCACGGCAATGGGCGCCTTGCCAATTAGCTTTTAACTCCAGCTCACATTTTCTGGATAGATTAGATAACAAACCTGTTTTGCAGAAGACACAACATCTTTTACGTTGCATCACTGAATGAGCATCTGTTACTATAGTGCCTCGGTGTTATTTCCTAGACGACCAGAGGACTGCCAAGTGAGCTCACCCACCCAGGCCATTTAATTTTCAACATCCATTTTTTAAAAGGCAGGAAGCTGGCAAATAAAAAGAAATGCCTGCAGAGCTCAAAGCCTCCCTGTCACCTCAGGGCCCAATCCTAAAGTAAAAAAAAAAAATGATATTTTCTGTGAAGGGCTGAATGTCCTCATGGTTTGCTGAGCTTTCTGACAGCTGGGAGAGCCTCAGCAGGCTGCAGAACTATTTTTCTTACAGCAAAAAGGGGAGTATCCACAGCTCATCTACCAAAGACTTTCTCATTTGGTTCAGATTTTTATCCTCTAAGAAACACAGCAACTCTTTCTTCAATAATTGCTCTAACTTGAAGCTTGTTTCATGACAAGGTAAGTCTAGGAAGAGTCTACTGTCTACAAATGGTGTTTCTGTTACTCAGCTGTCTAGAGACCACTCTCAAGGCTGGTCTTCCTCATCTGAAGAGAGTAAGAATTGGTGTACCACAGTGCTAAATAAACAAAGGTGTGAACATCAGCCTCAAAACTGTCAACAAAACAGAGAATTCTCATACTCACATAGATTCTCACACAAAGAGCTCTCTCTCCTTGAATTTACAGCGTGTGACTGTGTTTGCTAAACATGACTAGAGGGAATGCCCAGATAGGTGAGGAAAAAAATTCAATCCAAAGCTTGAAAGCCAAGAAGCTGTCTGGCTTTAGAGAAAAAGCTACTTCTCAATTTACTGATAATCTGACACCGCGGCTAGGCTCCATCTCACTTGCCTTTCTCTTCAGGAAATATCTTGCCTAAAATATATTAGAATCTCATTTTCTTTTCTCCTCTGCCCTGATCTAAACCAATGGTGACATGTATTCAGTCTGAGTGGGTTGCATCTAACCTAACTTTAGCCACATGCAATACAGATATCGGTAGCTGAGTTAATGACCCTGGGCTCCTCTTGTAGGTAAAGGGCAGAAATAGGCACTTTGGGCCAGACAAATTTATCTGACCTATTTTAGATCTCTGAGATGAAAAGCAAGTGACTAGATCTCCAATGCTTTAAAGACTGTTTAGGGTGATGAGCTTCAGATGTTTACCTTTACTGAGATCAATTCCCACTGCATCAAACTGGAGTTGGATCTAGGATGCAACAAGGCATGACTGGCCATATTGCGCTGCTTGTTCAGAAGTTATTTACAAAATGGTAGGTCATGCTTTTCCAAGGCACTTCACACTGAGGTATAGTCTGTAATATTTTATTTGCAGCCTTACTGAGTATTTTTGCAATGTTGCTTTTATTGTTGCAATGTTGATCTTAGAAATATGAAAAAGGCTGGAAGGCTGTTGATCACTGGATACTAAACCCTTCTGGAAACTACATTTGTGCTGTAAGAAGTGCCGTCCTCAAATAGCTAAGACAGAAGACCAAAGGTGAGATGCAAACAAGCAGAAAGCCATCGGAGAAAGGCAATCTTGCGATTGAAAGAGTTGCACTGAATCATTTTAAAAGCAACATTTTTTTTAGCCACGGGACAATGTCATATTTTCAAATGCTAAAAGGAACCAACTTAAAAAATGTCCCTACGACAAAGGAAAAGAAAATTCTTATGAAATGCAAGATTTGCCTGCAGACAGCTCTGAGGAGTAAGTCTCAACAGAAGTCATGAACTCATCTCACGCTGCGCTACACAGTAGTCATTGTAGGAGTTAGCCCATCGTCCTCCCACGTTCTCTAGGATGGTGGGTTTGGGTTTCCACTGCAGATTGTGTACCATGTAAATAAATTACAGCAAACTCCAATAACATTTAGAAGGAAACAAGAGTGTGAATCACATACAAAATTTATAAAGTACTCACCAGGTCGCCTGTCCCAGGTTTTTCCATAATAACTGGGGGGAGCAGTAACCCTGCAGGAGAAGTAGGGTCTGGGTTGAGTGCCCCGATGCCTCCTCCTATCAGGGAAACCACACCATTGCAATCCACTGAGCTGTTCCTTTTGCCCGTCTGGATGCAGTTGGGAGTAGCAGGGTGAGAACTATGGCTCACTTGACTTTGCACGCTTGGACGCCTCCCAGATCTTGGAATTAAGAGAGAGCCTCGGTGGCTTTCATTTTCCCCAGCAGTGCTGATCTCATCATCGGCAAAATCTGTTTCGGAGCCAGTGTCTTTGCCACGGAGTCGGAAACTGAATATGCTTCCGTGGCTGGTTCTGCGCTTCACCAAGTTTGCACTGGGACCATAACTAATGCCAAGGAGAGTCTAGAAACCCCCAGAAAGGAAAAAGGGGAAAGAGAAACAACATTTTGCAAAACGTTTTCAGGAGCAAAGAAGGTCTGGGGAGAGCAGTAAGTTCCATTTTAAACCAAGTGTTTCAGAAAGAAAGATTTAATAACGTGTATTCAACCTTTGCAAAATTAAGAGGTTGAATAATCATTCCTAGCCATAAGTTTTTTTGTCTATATATGACAGCTAAAGATGTACTGAAATAGGAGGGGTCAAGGTGGCATTCGCCTTGCAGAGTGGTACTTCCTTCGCTTCTACTCCCTCCCCATCTGGTAAGTGCCAAAGGATGTGGGAAGGCAGCATAAGGAGTAGAAGACAGGAGCAGGGAAAGGGATCCAGCTCCAGTTTACTACTTCATCAGGCATCTTCACACAGCTAGGGAAGGAACGTTGCACTGGGAGAACAAGAGATAAAGAAATAGGGCAGGAAATAAACTTCAGGGAAAATGAGAAGAAGAGGGAAGAAGAAGCAGAACACGACGGAAGAAGGTGATAAAGGAAAAAAAAAAGAAGAGCAAGAAGAGGGATATGATTTATTAGTCTGTCAAATGATTAGCCCAATGCATATATCTGCTTTAAGGGTAGGTAACCTCAGTACACAGCAGTCTCTCTTTCTTACATCTAAATATTAACCTTGATGATCCACTCTAATGTCTGTTAATGAGAGTGAAATTCTGGTGGAGCATCAGCAAGATGTAGCCAAGCACTAAATACACATATACGCTGATAGAGTGAAAAGGATGTTCAGAAAATGCATAAGGAATTCAAGTCTATCCCCTTCCCTCATAGCTGTGAAGAGGAAATTCATGGAATAAGAGCATTTAGGCAGAACATACTTTTGATTTTATGGCCTGTATAAAATTTTCAGCTTCTTCAGAATTCTTTGATGAGCCAGGCATATATATGAAGACAGGTCAGATCTCCACAGTATCCACAAACCAGCCAAACCAAATGAGTCTTATCTCACATCACTAAATTATGTAATAATGCTATTTTGTGGCACTGGTACAAGGAAGAGTACAAAACCCAGGTCCTTTCTAACTAAAAACAACTCATTGGACTGCTACCAAATTTAATTGGTCAAAAAATCCATGCCTGGGTTTCCATGATACAGCCATTGAGACTGATTCCTGATGGCAACACACTTACAGCTGCTCAGATTGCATCTGAATGATGACTCAGCCTCACTCCCTCCAACCATGCCAGACACAGCCTTACAAAGAAGATTTACTATAAGCTTTGAAATGTGTCTCCCGTGTCTCTCATGCATATGACATCCAGGGGCGAAAAGTGAAAACAAGAAATATTAATCTACAAAACAAACTTGCAATGCAGAGCTCCAATCCATGCTCATTCTGGTATGTGGTGCCTTCAGACCCATCCAGAATGAAGCTAAAGAGCAATTCTAGCTTTAACAAAGGTATAATTAGTAATGCAACACAGTCACCCAATAAAAAAACAACAAAACCTATTAAAAAACACGTAAAAATACATGTGATTTACAGAAATCCAGCTCTATGTAAATTTTGTGAGCTGGGGAGTCATTAAATTGGTCACATTTACTTACATCACTTGCATGTTTTTTATGAGCTTTTTATGGCTGCCAAATATCCCTAAATTCACTGACAACAACATATTAAAAGACTTAGCCCATTACATGGCTATTCAAAAAAAACAAATAAAATGATTTAAACTTTGCCCTCAGTTATGCAAAGACAAATTATCTGAGGCTATTTACGATCATTTGATACATAATGTGCAAATTCATATTCATGCATGTCAATAATATTTATTTAAACCCTATTTAACAACAGCCTCACTCCATTTTTTCCCTTGAAATATAAAGTAGAAACAAGTGCCACAAAGTTTTGACTTGAAGGCAACTAGCTAAGGAATAGAAAAATGTTAATATCTTCTTTGTATATAATTAAAAATGCCCTCAGAGACAAGTTTCCCCCTTTCTCCTCTTCCTTTTCCTTTTTAAGTATTGCATGTTTCTTCTAAGAATATTTTAGTCCTGATAGGGATAGGATAGGTATAGCCAGATGAGTGAAATTAGCATAAGAAAATAAATCAGGTTGTGGGTAATCTTGAAGTGAAAAAAAAAAAAAAAAAAGCAGAATCAAAACAAAACAGATTCATAAGAATGTTTAATGGGTATTTTTAACTCATTTTGAAAATAAAGTGCTAGTGTGTTTCCTTCTATCTAACACAGAATGTCTGCAGTTATAATGTCAAATATCGGGTTCTTCTTTACGGCTGGAAGTTTCATCTTTAATTGCCTATTTGGAGTCTGGCCTATGCAGCAAAGTACACAGCAAAATAAGTGACATTTCAGACCATGACTTACCATTCTTCTCTGACCTTCGTCGTATTCAGACTTGGGATTCCTTTGGTCTTCCCCATACTCTTCTGCCCCCAAAGACTTCTTTTTCTTTCGCCTATTTCTTCTTTCTTTAGCATTTTTGGATGCTAAAGGTGACATTTCCAATGAGCTAAGTGACATTGAATCAATTCCTTTAGCAGCTAGAGCCTAAAAGAAAAGATGGTGGGAGGTGCAAGATGTATCATTTGGGCTTAGGATGCCAGTGAGAAATAATGATTATTCTGTTCAGCAGTTATTTTTCATGATAAGTTTTAAGTTGTATAGAAGATAAATTAAAAATTCTAAGTGGTCATTCATCATAAAATTATCTCGTGTGGCTGGAACTCGGCTTAATGTTTCTAACCTCTCCACTTAGCCATGAGGAGAATATGCAGTAAGTTAGAGTAAGCAGTTAGAGTTCCCGGTGTAAATACAAATGTGCAGATCATGCTACAATCCAGATCTACTCCAAACCTATGAAGGAGCATTAGGAATAGCCATATAAAATCTTCTGATTTATCTACATAAATCAGAACAAGGACAAGGTTCTCCTGAATTTTACTGGAGGAACAGCCTGTGTGTGCACATCTGCATGTGTGTCCTGCACTCCTACTCCCCAGAATGACACCTGGGTTTCCAGTAGAAAGTTGTTGACTTAGAGAACAAGGTTAGCCTCCCCGTGAACTTCAGCCCCTCAAATTGAGAAAGTTGGACAGGAATGGAGCCATCCTGCTATTTCCCTCCTACCACAAAGGGATACTGGTAACTGCAGGCAGTTCAGCTTACACCTTTTTGTAAATGCTTATCCCAAGCAGCAGCACAGACAGATATGATCAGAGATCAAGGAGAAAACCATGGGCTTAACTGTAGATAAGGTGGACTTTGCCAGCCATGTGCTTCAGAGCTGTACTGGCTATCTTACAGAATCGCTGCAGGAACTCACTGATAAGGACAATCTGCTGGAAACCCAGCAAAAGCCAAATTCAAAAGCCTGAGCACAGAAAGGAAGAGGCTTGAAAGCAAATGAACAACCAAAAGGAGGAATCCATGTACACAGAGAGGAAGCCGCAGCCTATGCCAGTGTGTTGGATGAACGTTCACGGTATAGGTGGGAGGAAACTGAGGGTTCCTCTATCAAGTCGTCTCTGAGCACAAATATCGAGGTCAGGTTTGGAGAAATAACCACTTCAGACCCAGAGAGAGGCCCGTTTCAGAGCCCCAATTCAGAATACATAAAATTATTGAATTTATATATATATATATATAAACCTTTATAGACTCCCAAGAACAGGAGAAGCCCATGAATCCTCAGTGCTATTGTCTGTAAGCTGCTACAATCAAACAGGCAATCATCTCCCCGCAACAAAATACTCCCTTCCTCCCACAGGCATCAGTCCAAGGAAAGTGAAGGCACTTAACAGCCGTGTAAAGAATCAATCATGGATTTCAAGGAGTAGCGGTAGCTCTATCAAGCCGAGAGAGAAGCAAAACTTAATTCCTGGGAGAAATACCCTTCACGAGCAAGCTGCTTAGAGCAGGGAAGGGGGGTTCAGACGCTGGTCTAGGCTATCGTTCTTTTATTGAGTCAATTGATTTAATTGCTCTGCTGAAGTATTTTCTCCTCATAAAGATTCAACTAGTCTTTTGGTGTTAAGTTCAGGTTTAGGAATGTGTTGGAGCAATTGTACAAATTGACTGACAGTCTCCAAGCAGGCCTATCAATTATATTTGTGTTCCCTTTGAACTGCACAGTGTAAAAGCTGATCAAACAACTTTCAGTTTTTCTTTCTGATTGCCATCATATTTTATTTATCTAGAAAATAGTGCAGATTGTGCTGTTTGGCTGGTACCTCTCACTGTTAATCAAGATAATTTTAATTTTCTTAGCATTTTCTTCCCTGTTGTTTGGGTTGAAAAATTTCTACCCTTCTTTACTTGTTAAAAAAAATAGTCCAAGTAAATTTTTTTTGAGGCAAGAGCTCAGTGCTAGGGCAAAATAGGCAATGCTAAAACTTGGGAAAAGGCCCTTTGGGTGAGACAGCTGAGAGACTAGCCCAGACCAAAAGGGCTGGAGAAGACAGGGAGAGGGCTGGGGGAAACAAGTGGAAGTGTTCCTGCCCATTGCAACAACATTCTCCTCTGAGCGTGGAATACAGGAAAAGTGTCTTGGATCCCACCAAAGATCTTCTGTTCAGAGACAGTACAAAATTATCCCAGTCAGGAGTCAGCATGCCGGATGCCTGGAGAAGTCATGGAGAACTGTATCTGGTAGATACAAAGTGACAGGCAATAGTACCTAGGCATCCCTTGACACCCCCAAACCAGTGAACAAATATGTTAGACTTTAATCCCTCTTTTCCAAAGTTTTCTCTCCAAAAAACTGGGATAATATTCCAAGACTATCGCAAATACACATAAATCTTTTTGAAGCCCACAAAGTTTATATGGTGACAAAAGCCACTGAAAAGCCTGTGAAGATGTTAGTTATTTTCTCTCTGAAGCAGACTTTGAACAAAATGCCTGAATAAGGAACAAGATGCTTGAGAAGGCCCAAGGCTACCCAGAGAATGATGTGAAAGTGAAGAGCTGCTCCTGGGTCACGCACTGCCCACTGTCCATGTACTGTGCAGGGCCCAGGGAAAATTAGACATGATCGTGTGAGAAAAGAGTCTGCTATAATGCATATGCATAAAAGGAACAAATTAGGTTTGCATGAGCAACCTTTATTTTGGCACATTCTGACTTTCAGGACTTATTGTTCCTTTGTGTGTGTGTGTGTGTGTGTACATACATGCAGGTTTAACTGAAATCAAAGCCTTCAAAAGGAAATTCTTAAGTATCTTTAATTATAGTTGGGGCTACCAGAATTGACTGTTATTAGGAAGAGCTCTGCTGGAGTCAAAACACATGAAAATGTGCATAAAATAGGTATGAGTTGGAGTTCAGTTTACTCCCTAAGGTTATGGCAGAAAGTTATTCTCTTCAAAGCACCTCCGTATGGACTAAATTGCCTCTACCTATTGCTTAAACCATCAAAATAGATCTTTAAATGGACTTAGTTGATGCATAAGCCTCTACTAATACTTTGTCAAGGATGAAATGTATTTTCTATTTTCTTTCCAAGGGTTTAAATGGGCTTTGGATTAGGCCCTGAAGCTATACGTACCCAAACGAAAATTATGTATATTAGTTTATATTGTGTATCAAGCATTTATTTCTCTGAAATACCGTGTTGCATGTTATTTCAGACTCATTTTCTTATTGTCTTCTTGTTCACAACACCTAAAATGTTCTCTTTGGTTGGTTAATAAAGACTTTCTATTCCACACAAACCACAGGCAAATTAACTAGTGCTATTAAAACTATGTTGCTTTGACTTCCCTTTTTTCTCAAACTTACAACGTGACATTAAAGCCATATCTTTTGCATAATGTGTGAAACGTAACCTCGAGATCTGCCTGTTCATTTGCTTGGGTACAAAGACATGTATGTTTCAAACTGGTTGCCCTCCACTGCTATCTTCTTTATCAGGCAATTGGGTGTTAATGGTGTTTTAAATGAAACAGCACGGAAATGAACATGAACTAAAGAGCTGAAGGAAGAATATTCAGCCAGGCCTGTGAAGGAACTACCAAAATAATTGGTCTGTGCTCAATGCGTATGTAGTTATATCCTCATGAAAACATCTCTTATGTCAATCAATATAACGTCTTCTGATGGCTTGGTCTAATACAGTTAAAGCAGTACAGCTGTGTACAGGTTTATATGTAAACCCTAAATGCCCCCAGTTCTAGCAGGAAGAGCCATTATTTTCTTTTAGAAAGGACTGCAATACCTCTGTCCTGGACAATAAACAATAAGCTGTTTTCAAGAAAACTCTTATTTCAGTGATCATGTAAATGCAAAATAATGTGAATGTCAAGGTATTGGCCATTCAAATTACCCAATTCTCATCATGTCATAGGTTACAGACCTCCTGCTCTTTCTTTAACATCTCCATAGCTTCCCGAAACTTCCTTTCCTTCTCCTCTGTTTCAGCAATAGTGGCTTGGTTCTGCTCTTCATAAGCCATGGCTACAACAGCCAGAATTAGGTTGACCAAATAAAATGAGCCCAGGAAGATGACCAGCATAAAAAAGAGCATGTAGATCTTCCCTGCAGATCTGAGAGTCTGTAAATACAAAAATTAAATGGTTAACACTTGTTCACAGTACTTTTAAAACAAACAAACAAAGACAACTTTCATTTTTTTAGGACTTATATTTGCAGTATTTCATTCTGTAATTGCTAATATCCCAAACAGAATCCCTTTCAGGACAAAAATCATATCCAAGGAAATAACCTTCTCTTAAAGAAATGTTTATGAAGCAGTAAAAAATTCCATGTGCCTTGCAGAAAGACACAAACATGTTTTCCTCCTTTGTCAAACACCTTTGCTGGTGTTTGGCAAAGGAGAGCAGATAATCTTACAATCAGCTGCAGTGAAAGCTTCTGTCACATACCCAATCTATTTTTGTCCCATGCATAGAGACTTTCTAATCAGTATTCATCTGGTTTCCCTTTAGGTATCTACAGTCTACATCCCTTTATAGTCAGTGGGGAAAAATGGATACTTTCAGGGTATCATTCATCTGAACTTTTTAGATATCTACTTCAGAATAATGAACCTGGGCTCTATTGACTGTGTTGCCTCATTCTCCACCACATTTAGGGACATTAAGGAAGTTTAGGGTTACAGATTGAGCTTGTTATGGATATCTACCATGGTCAAGAATCTGATGCTCGTGGTAGAAACCACTGTCTGATATTACAGGGTCAAATAACAAAAGAGCTTGGTGATATTTGCAGTGATAGTTCCAACTTGTCCCAAGTTGTACATAAGTTCTCTATCAACGAAATGATTACAGAGGTTTGAAAGATCTTTGATTTCATTCTGTTTTTTGTTCTCCTGAAACCAAATTGTGGAACCAACAGCACGTGAAGTTGAAATTCTCAGTACCTTCAAAGATGCCTACATCTTCAGTACCTTCAGAGTAGTACCTGGCAATCCTAGCTCTGCTGATTTCCTTGAGAGTATTATTCAGTTTGTGTCTTTTTGAGATGCAGAAGTAAATCATGGACAGAGCAAGTAATTTGGTTCTGAATCTGAGTTCACACACATTTCAAGAAACATATGCTAAAATGACTGTTTACAACCAGACAATCTTGCAAACAGAACCATAATTTAACTATGACTCCAACAGCACCTCTAGCTGTTAGACATCCCTGGTGAAAAAATTTCCATAGGGAGAACTGAAAGGATGCCAGGTGGTATCATTGTCCAGGGATTTTATGGCCATTGTCACATCTTGCAAGAAGAGATATGTAAGTACACAGGAGCTTTTCTAGACTTTTCTTTTGAGCTGGACAAAGAAGATTAGTTGATGTTATACCAGCCACCAACCAACCATTCAGTGTTGATATGCTGATCTTTATTAAGTGGCAAGCTTCATTCAGATTTAGATAAATTACCCATTCAAAACTTCTTTCTCTATGTAAGTACCAAGTTTACCCTTTCTCTCCATACATCCAGTTTAATGTCTTCTGGTATCATCAGTCCTAAGAAATTAGTTGTAGCAATTCATCAATTCTTGCCCAGAATACGGTGATCTACTGATCTTTTCTTCTTCTTCTTTTTAATGATTGGATATTTAATTGTAATTTGTAATCAACCAGTGTGTTTATTTTATATTTTTAAAATTTTACAAAAAAATCTCATACCTGTTGATAGAGACGTTCCCAATAATCCTGAGTCATGAGACGGAACAAAGAGAGAAAGGCCCAGCCAAAAGTGTCAAAACTCGTGTAGCCATGGTCAGGGTTTTCCCCAGCCTTTAGGCATATATATCCCTCAGGGCATGAGCTGAAAAATATGAGACAATAAATGGTACATATTATAAATGGCTTCAGTGTAGAGGAATTGATTTCCAAGGAATCATACTGAACCCTTTCAGTTACAGGCTTATAGGTAAATTTGGTAAAATTGAGTGAAAACACAAGAGACAAACATAGGTGTATAGCTAACTTCATAGTACCAAAGACATTTGTGAAATATTTTTTTTCTTTGAAACGACAAACTGAGAAATAAGCTTGAGCTGCAATGGCAAACAAGTGCCCAATATACCAGGTTTTTGATATAGACAGGAGTTAGGGGTGTAAGCAGGAGTTGTGTTGTTGTTTAAATATCTTATCCTGGCAATCATTCCTAGTTAAAATCATGAACATCACTTTTAAGACAGTTCTGGGTACCATTGTGATGGCAAAGCAGCGTTCCAGGTTTCATGATCTGTTGCTATTTGGACTACATCAGTGTATGATGTCCTCCGAGTACCTTCCACCCTCACACTGCTTACCATGCATGCACCCTCTGGAAGGACTAAATCTTTAATCTAAAATACCCAATCTTTTGTTTGAGTCATTAAGGTAGTCTGGGATTGTAACATCTTTTCTGTTTCCCCCAGGAAAATTTTCTTCAGGTGCATCTTGCAGATTCCCTTAATAGATGGCATGCAGGTTGGCATGATTATCATTGATCCTCATTGAACTGTGACACTCTTTACTACCAATTTTCTAACCCCTATGTCAATTAAAAAAAGAGAGAGATAGAGAGAGAAAAGAGAATCTTCTGCTTTACAGCTAGCTATGGTTCTATGTAAGTACTCAGTTGAGTTATCACATGAATCGTAAGGTGGAAGGGACAGCCTTGCTCTGACTGTCATATAAAATAAATGTTTAGCCAAAAGATCTACACCACACATCCCCTGCATAGCGCGAACCACCAGACACTTCCCGATTACAAGGACAGATCAGAGGCTTTGGCAGAAACCGACCGCCAAGCAGGAGGTTGTTAAGAGAGCAAAAGTCTCTGCTCTGGCAGATGGTGAGCTTGAAACTCCACCTGCCAGGAGGAGGAATCGAGGTTTTCTGAACTGCCTGCAGACAGACGGGCTACTGAGAAATACCCAGTCACTTGAGCTCCAATGACACTTCACCTGTCACATGGAGTGTGCCCAATGTGCACAGCTTTTAATTTTTTCCACCACTAATAAGCCTCAGAGTGCTTCAGCCACTGTTATTTTTTAGCAAAGCAGAATATTGCCAAAAATCAAACTGAAAACTGTCAATATAAATAATGAAAAGTAATAACACTGAAATAGTAATGAAATGCCACCCCTCTTCCCCCCCCCCCAAAAAAAAATGAAAAAAAACCAGTTTCTCGAGGAAGTAGGGTATTTCAGTATGAAAATCAAGGAATTTTTGAAAAGACAGAGCAAGTATATATTGATAGAGATCAAATCTTTACAGCACAGGGCAGTAAGTAACCCTGGATTGCATGTTCAGATGAGAATACATTGCTATAGGTTTTGAAGCTACAAATCTCCTGCAGTGTCAGCCACCAACATTAAACACTCAACAACACTTTAAGAGGCTTATTTTAATATCATTAGTCAAGCACAAATTTTTAAATAAGTCAGCTTTGAACACTGAAAGGGGTATGCTGAAGCACTGCAAGATATTGCCCTATCCATATTTGCTGTTGACTGTAGAAAGAACAACAAAATGAAAAAGAACTGTTTATGTTTAATGAAATGTAATATACAAGTATGGATATAATAAGTCATTTTGTCAGCTAGGTAGAGCCAAGTAAATTTAAACCAGTTGAGAATTTAGACAAGAGTAAATATATCTCACAAAGACAGAAAATAGAGAAACTTCATTTTTTTCACTGTTGGCCTAAAAGTGCCTCCTCCCAGAACTTTCCTACTTTGGCTTCATATTATTTAAACTATCATTATTGAGGTAAGAGAGAGAAAAATGCAGAAATTACAACTGTGGATCTTTTTTCTTTCTAAAATAAGCATATGCACTCTGAATTTCTGTGGTATATCTGTGTCCTTGTTTGCAACAGCCTTCAATTGAAAATTACTATCTCCTAAGGGCAGGATCTGCTGTCAGGATCTGCTATTAGGCTTCTGTCTTGCATTTGCTGCTACAACCTACAGTGTCCATGACACGCTGCTGCTGTTGCTGAAGAGCTCCAAGAAATGGATCCTTTGGATTCCTAAAAAAAATAAACTTGCTTTGCTTACTTGTGCTAAGACTTAATGCCCAAGCAGGACGCAAAAATCCTTGTAAGATTTGTTTTTTCCGTGAGAAAGTGCCTGCATTGATACAATGTATTTGGCTGGAAACTCAGTCCAAAATCGGACTAAGATGGATTATGGAGAGATGGATTGTGTCCAGATATGGAGAGATTTTCCTTAGTCTTTCACTAAACACCTATCCCAAATGACTCCTCTGAGCTGGTCTCACTGCTTGGACTTTGAAATTATAACTAATGGTTGAGCACATTCATGATGATAGGCTTGAGAGATATTACCTTAAAGGTGAACTTAAGCAGGTTGGAAACTAAGTTACACCTAGCACAAGTTAGGAGGCAAAATGGAAGTTTTGCCATTGTTTTGAATGAAAGCAAGACTTTATCCTCTCAGTTTCTTCATGCTGTTAAATCTCCCCAATCACCAATCTGAGTAAGTGAGCACTGTGGTCAAAAGAAAGGGAAATAATGGGAGTGAGAGCCCTCAGATCTACTCTCAAGTGAACCTCTTGGCACCGCAAGATCAGAGTCTACAGACTATTACAGTCACTGTCAACACTGCAGACTCCAAAATGGAGACTCCATTGAAGTAGATTAGAGCAACCACTAAAAGTAATTTACTACAATTGCTTGGAAAGCTCTAGGAAATGGAGATGCAACTCCTCTTACTATGGAAGTGAACAATGGTATCTCAGACTAACATTTTCTGTTTCATTTAGTATTTTTTCATGTTTATTTTTGTCTTTATGTGTCTCTAAAACCTTTTCCACTCAGCAATAGATTGCTGGTGTGAAAAGAACTGTCTGACTCTGCAATGACTGCACATGGTACTCTAATATCACTCTCAGCTGTAAGAGCATTCAAACGAGGTGTTTTCATCACGAAAAGCATGAACTTCACCTAGAAAATGCTATTAACATTAGATCACAACCCTCTTATGAAGACTAGACACTTGAGATAAAATCCTTTACTTTTCTACCTCTTACTCTTGCTCGCCTTCCTTGGTAGCTAATAAAAGTGATAACTCATAGGTTGTGGGAAAACTTTAGAAACACTATGAGTAAAAGAAAATGCTACTTCCTACAAAAAAAATGCTTTACAGAAACAAAGGCAAAAGAATCTCACATAAAAATATTATTCTGGAGCTGACACCTTTTCCTCCTTTTTTAAGGACTTTTTAAAGGAGTCTCAGGATTTGGCTGAAGTATCTTAGATAAATAATATTAAGTCATCCCCTTTAGATGTTTGAGCAAAGCCTTTAGCTTCTGTTCCCTACAGGAAAACATTTCACAGGATTGCACTCTCCTCTGATGCACAGGAATGGGCGATGACAGCAAACTACATAAATACAACATCCTTCACAGGAGCCTCGCAGGATGCCATTCAATTAATCACAATAAAATTAGTGTCATTGATTCAGAAAAGTTAAAAGCATCAGTCTACCTACCTATCCATCAGGCTGTAATCACCATTTTAAGCTGGCATTGGTACAGGGAATTAAAGAACATAAGGAACAGCTTTGTTTTAAGTAACATAGATTGGGAATGCCAGAGAGCTGTAGCTGAGGGGCATAATTACAAAACGCTCTGGCTTGAGAGTTTAATCTCAACAAGCCAAGGAACCTGCTGATTCAGACTGCAGTGGCCAATACCCTTGTACAATAAAAGAAGATTTTTAAACAACCATGTGCTGGATTGTGACATTGGGTTCCTGGAAATGTAGCAAGTGCTGCGTATGTATTACTAGGTGTTAGCAATAAACAGCTGTTAATGTCAGCTATGACATCTGTAAGGTAAAGTCCACACTTTTATTTGATGTTGCTTGAAGAAGCACACTATACTTCGCTGCATAGAATTGCATATAAAGGAAGAAAAAATGGAAAGGGAATCTCCCTGCCAAAAGTAAACAAAACCAAACAACAACAAAAATACACCAAAACTCAAAAAAAAAAAAGACTTTCAACCATATTGTGGCAAAGGATTTTTAGTGTTTCTGCTGAGGGCACAGCCGGAGGCCAAGAATTCAAAATAACAATCTGAAAAGTTTATAGTTGAAATATTTGACACATGGCTAATTCTAATGGAATGAAAAACACCCTTGCATGAATACAAGGGGATTTCAAAGCATGGAAATAGCAGCTAGAAGGAGAGTGGGTACCCATGGCCTCCAAGGCAGGCTGATGCTCACAGCATGTGACCTGCTTCTCTGTGCTGAAGTCCTCCGTGACACGAAGGAGAGGCCTGTGTCCTTTGGGACACGGTCCCAGTGCTTCTCTCTGCACTTTCAGTGTTTTCTTCCCCTCCCTCGGTTTGAAGGGAGGAAACCAGCAGTCATGCAAGGAGTCAAGGAATGCAGTAAAACAAAATACAGGTCTTCAAGCTAAATTTTATTCTTTTAAGATGAACCTGCCCTTTCTGAAACAGAGTAAGATTTTTAAATAAAGGATAGCCTGAGGACCACTAGAGAAAGGCAGTGAGCCCAGCACCATCCTGGCCATGGCTGGGCATCATAGTTGATGGGGTTTGGTCTTCCTAAAGCTCATAGGTTGCTTTTCTTCTTCTGTTCTTTCTTGTTTTGGTATATTAAAGCTCTTCACTATTAAAGGGTCTGGCTTATAGCTCTCCATTAACAATGAAAACCAAGTGCTGAAACTAGAGGAGCAAATGGAAAGAGGCTCACATGAGCAGGTTTGCTTACAGGTTCACGGGTTGACCTGTGCATGGCACTGGCTTGCACACATAGAACAACTTTCAGACTCCCTTGCTGCCTGCATGTACAGGCACAGGGAAAATCCAGTTTTACACTGAGATATCAACCCCTTTGTCCACACATGCAAACATGCAAGAGGAAAAACTCCATCTGACCCAGTATGGCTTTTTCCAACTCATGCAGCAGCAAGTAAGCAACTTCTCATGAGTCCTCAGGCAATCAGGTGACTGGACAATGAATTTACTGCTGACCTTATTAACCAAAATGTTGGCCAACTGTCTATCATCATAAACAAAATAATAGATTGTTCTTTAATGAAAAGTGCAACCCATCAGCTCCTCTCATGTTGCTGATGAGCCTATTACATCTTTGACTAAGACGTAATGGCTACCCATCCTTAAGAACTGAATGGATTTGGATTTAGTCCCTATTGCCACTATTTGACTAGGGATGTGATCTTCCAAATACACAGTCTGATCCCTAGGAGTTGAGACTATTAATGTTGCCTCTAAAATCTGTATCTATACAATAGAAAATGTTGCCCCCTATAGCCACTGCATCATCTTCCAACCGACATATTTGCTTTTGTGATTCCTACCTGCATTGGAGAGGTTTTGTCACCATGAGCAAGCCACCTTCCTCTTAATATCATTGTAACCGACATAGAGTAGAGAGAAAAGCTTATGCTATTTGCATCGGAAATCTACTTAAACTCATTTAAGATATACTGCCCAGTCTGAAGGACTGTTACTGCTTATTAAACCAGGGTGTAATTGGATAATGGCCCCTAACAGTTTAAGCAATACAGTTCACTCCTTACAAAATACCATCACTTTGGTGATGACAATTTTAAGCAGTCGTGTTTGGGAACAGAAGCCTTCTCCTTATTCTACAGGTCTTTCCAGCCTTTCCCACCAGCCGCCTGCCCCATTGGACTGAATCTGGTCAGCACTACGAGCACATCGGTCCATGAAGCACATGCCTACGCTCCCAGGTAGCCCATTCCCTACAATAGGCCTGCTCTTGCACTAAGTTGAATGTGAGCTCTACCAGACTGAGCCCTGCCTGACAAAGCTCATCCTTTCAGAGGTGACTTTTGACTAGTTGTTTCCCCCGGACCTTTCCCATTTCTGACCCTTCCCATCAACACAATATGTTCAACTATAACGACAATGCCAGGTCTTCATCCCGTCTGGTTCGTGGGCTGCTCCTCTGCAATACCAGCCCTTCCAGCCCAGCAGTCTCTTCTCACCCTACTTGCCCAGCACCAAGCACAACGAAGCCTTCACTGAAGGCCTTTCAGTATTCATAAAAATGATAATAAAACTGGCTTTGGTTCAGGAGGCTCAGAGCTGCAGCACTCCTAACTGACAGCAGCAGAATAAACGTAACTCTGGGCAATATTCCCCGTAGCAGGTCCATAATGTCCTGGGGTTGTGTTGTATGGCACACCAGCTTTGCAGCAGGGACTAAGGAGGGTAAGAGAGCACTCTGTCCAACTCACTCTTCTGGAGGGCCCTTCATGCAGGTTTCTGCAAGCAGAGGACCAGCGAGAGCAGCAGATATACACAACGGTGGTGGGGAAAACAAGGAGGGTGTCTGACAGCGGCACCACTCCTCCATGCAGAGCGCGCTTCATCTCCAGCCTTGAAGGGTGTGATAAGCCTTTGCAAACAGCTTTAACCACCGCATGGAGGACATATGAAAGCAAAGGAATGTTTTTACTGCAGTTGAGAGAGATCAAAGTGCTGCATCGCTACACGCGCTGTGAGCACTGCTGACAGTGTGTTGGCTTGGAGTACTGAGCATGGAAATGCTGCTCACCATAACTAAGAAAATAGGTATTTGGTCGGGTTTTATGTGCTGGCATTAATTACCTTAATAAAATGTCCCAAAATGCCACAACAATTTTTTTTTTCCTAGTGGTGTTTTAGAAAGAGTTAGGACTCCCTTAAAGACTTTGTGGAGCATTGTATCACATGGTCCCTTCCCTGTCCCCTACACACAATGAGCTTGGTGACAGCAGGATTTACAAAACCGTACAGAATCTTACCCCACTCTGTATATTACATTAATGTCCCTTGTTAAGAAAAATCAAGGTCATAGTGAGGATAAAGGTAGCTAAAGTTTCTATAGCAACAGTTCCTAGGATGCAGTTGCCAAAGGTGCTTTCTTGTTACATCCTGAAGTAGCTTTGCTGGCTGCTTTTCCTTCCTGCTCACTAGTCTTTTTGGTAATATCAGTAGAGACACGATGCAAATGTGCTTCCATTGTCAGTACGATCTTGTAGACTATTCCTGCCCATGAGCTGAATATACAGTTCATATCATGTGAGAAGGGAAAAAAAAAGAAATTAAACAGCCTGACCTTGACCTTGAGATCTGAAGAGGATACAATAGACTTAAAACACTCACACTTTTCTGAAAGAGCTGGTTCCCTGTTGTAGTTATGGGTGAAAAAAGTGAAAAGAATGAAGAGGTAAGTAGCTCTTTTTCTGCTTGTTTCATAGCATTTCTGCACGTTCATAGCATTTTGCCCATTTGTGTTTCTTCTAATGGAAAAATTTCCTTGCTATTGCTGTTCCGAACCTTCAGGCTGAGACGGAAGAAAAACAGCAGTAGGAAAATGTCCTGGTGAAATTATAGCAGCATTGTATTTCAGCTTTAGAGCTGAAATATATCTTGCTTTCCTGTGGACAGATAATTCCAAGCTGCTTCAGCCCCCTTAAGTCTGACAGGAAGCAAGACTCCATGGTATTGGGCATCTTATCAAAATGAATGGTTAATATTCAGCAATAAGGAGCATGTGCTAATTGTACTGGTGGCACAAGTCCGGTTGGTGCTGCATGATGCATAGTGCTTTGCACAAACTACTTGCTAAGAGATTCATTCAGCAATTAGAGCAGGGAAATACCTGGAAGAGGGGCTCCTGGTGCTCAGTTGCATCTAAAATTAGGGATCAGACCAAGCCATCCTGACATATATGCTCATTCTAGTTATTTTGCATGGTGCTGGCCATGTGCCGTCAACTGGGACAGGCATCAAGTACTCACAGGTCCCTGAGCACATTTTAAAAGGCTAAAAGAAAGGTCCAGCTATAGGCTTTGCCTTTGGTAGTGTCGCCCAAGAGCTCCCCATAAACACCTTCAGCTATACGGCAAGTTGGCCCTCGAGGATCGCTTTGACGTCGTAGGACAATGTGCTGCCTGCTGGCAAGGGCCAACTCTACCACCTCCTCTGCCTGCAGCCCTTGCAGACTGTGATGCTACTACTGGGTTTCACGATGGCTAGAGCAACTTCCACCCTCTGCTTCTGGCTAAGGTCTTCTAGCCATTTGGTTGTTGTACTGGAACTTTTCTCAGAACTTAAAACAGGTGTCCAAAATTGCACGAGTTACTAAACCAGTAATTAAATGGCAGGGTAGGTTAATAGGAGAATTTGTAATTCCTTTGAAAAATCAGAGTGACAGAGCTTTCTCCATTTTTTAACCAAATCAAATCAAAGTAGCTGAAGTGGCAAAAAGAATCAACAGGCATAAATCTGAGGGCAGCCATATCTAAAAGAGCAGCCAAATCTAACCCCAAAACTAAAACTAGAAATGTGAATAATTCTGTAAATATCACACTCCATTTTTTTTTTATTAAAAGAGGCTTGCTGTCAGCACCGCTTCCAGTGTCTGACCAATCTGTGACACATGTCTCAGAGCAGAGGATTTTTCCATTAACGTAGTGCTGTGAATGTGCCTGTTGTGAAACACTGAGCACGTGTCACCAGCATTCACTTTGAGCCAAAGAACATCTTTGATCACAATCATTTGATTTTCTGTCTACTCCAAACATTACTTCTTGTTTCTACTGGACTCTTTGTTCCTTGTAAATACAAAGCAAATTCTACTTGTTACATCAGTACATCAAGGGGAAAAAAATGCAGTTGGATAAACAAAACCAAAACAACACAAAAGTTCTATTTCATTAAATGAAGAAAAATCAAATTGCAGGCATCCGGAAGAAAGTTTCTGAGGGATCACATGGGAAACCCCACAGACACGCTGCCCTTTGAGCAGCTGAGGATTGTGCCCTCTCCCCAACAATCCTGTCATGTCTCTGCAATGTGATTTTTAAAGCAGATCCTCAAGGGTGCTTGAGCATACCTGAAAAGATAAATAAACATATTTTTCCTTCCATCTGCCAGGTAAAATACTAGAGATGCATGTTATGTTTGCTGCTGCTGAGTGACATCCATCTATTCAAATCCCTTCTGAGCTAAAATCAATATTAGCTAGATCCATTACCTCCTGCTTTATTGGCAGTTTGGGTGCTTGTTCAGAAAACAGTCCCTCCTAGTAATGCAATAAAGCCCCCACCTTTGGGATAATTAGGTTGCCTGTGATATAGCATCCACTGATGATCATTTCCCTGCTGATTTTGGCCTGCTGTTTCAGCTCAGGTTGCAGTCTCCATCACTAAACACTCTTACATCAGACCATCTGAGTCTCCTCACCTAGTAATTGCCATAGTAGATTTATTTAGATTTTTTTTTTTACTCTTCTATAATAACAGCAGCCAGCCAAACCTCAGAGTGTCATTAACTTGCTTTTAAAAATGCACTAAAGTGGTTTTGTCAATTACCTTGAGATTTAATATCTCGGCCACAACACAGATATCCTCACTCTAACAGCAAATCCCTCCAGGAGCATGCACATGACACCACCCTTCCCCACATTTCCTCAGTGTGCCCCAGACGCTAATAATTCCCAGTTATTCCAGAGAAGGGGCAGCAACAAGATCCAAAAATGCTATGAACTTTCAGACTCTGCCCTGTCATATGTCTCCTCTGCTTGACATGGTAGTGGATTCCAAACTGAGACCCCCTTACTCATCATTAATTGCATCTCTAATAAATAGTGGAACCAAAGTCTGATGAATCCATTCACTCTTAACTGACCTCTCCTGATCCTGTGGTGTAACTCTTCAGTCGCGTGGGGTTTTGACCATGAAAAGATATGGAAAACAAGTCCTACTTTGTTCGATATGTCAGTGGGTAAATGATAGTCATCATAAAAGATACAGATACATGACTTTAACTTCCCTGATGCCTTCATATCATCTCAAGTATCTTAATTTCTTTAAATAATGAGAGTGGATGATAGGCAGGGACTTACTGCAAGGTATAGCAGAGGAGAAAAAACTTTCTAACCCTGAGATAAACAACAGTAGGGATATTTGTTCTCATTTTTAGGCATTTAAAATGAGTCCTTAACCTATGGTATGAAATATCTAAGTCAGCAAGAAGCTGAAAAGAACTGATGAGCAAAGGGAAAACTGGTTTTCCTTAATGGCACAAACAGTCATGGCTTTGATGAAGTGCTAAGGGGTGGCCTGGGGGTGACATTTTCCTCATGGTGGTCTGGAAGTTCTTTCCTTGCTATCTTGGGCTGTGACTCCCTCCCAGGCCTAGGGCCTCCACAGGAGGTTTGCTGTTTGCTGACATGTCCATCTAGGGAAGGAAACAAGATTGGTTTGGCTAATATATCTTGCTGGAACTCGTTTCTTAAATCCATACATCCTTATGTGATTTGGACAGTTCTAGAGCAATAATGCTTCAGCCGTGATTCGCCAACTACACATAACATAATGAGCCCTTTTGACATTGCTCGTGGCATTAGCAGCCTGCCACCGTCACCATGCAGGTCATCAGGGCGAACAATGTATAATATTTCATGATGTGCAACATATTGTTGCCATGTTGAACATTTCTTGCTCAGTATTACTGTCAATAAGCTAGCAAAGACTGAAGTCCACTGGCATAGGTAGACTGCCAAATCCTGGGATCCCCAGGAAATATCCCAGTAGGCTTGGAGTCCAGCCTGAGCCTGGATAAATGCAATGTATTACAATCAACAAAGCACTTAATTAATGAATGCTGACATTGTACCTTCCTTGGAACAAACAAAAAGGAAAGCATGGCCCTCTGCCCAAGGAGCTTACAGTCTAAATTAGACTGGCAATAGAGATCAGACATGCAAGACATGCAGAGGGAAGGCTGACACTTCAGTTTATCCTTTGTTTTGTGTAAATACAGATATAGACAGTGGCAGCAGAAAGCAAAGCTTCTCTCTCTGGCACCCCATGACTTTTCTCCCAGTCCTGACCATAAGCAACTTTATATTTTTTTTCTTGCTTTCATCTGTCTACTATGTCGTGCGTGTATACGTGTTTTCACATTAAGTTCTTCCTAATTTAATCCCTAACTTTTTCATTCATTTTCATTTAATTCGACCACTTTAAAGCATTGTCGTCCGAAATGAGATCATTTTGTCTTCTTCCCTGCCATGACACAAGGCCTTCCCTCCACCCCTTTGGTTCAGACATGCTCTCATGTTCAGAGCAAAAGCTCATCCATCCCACTAGTCTAAGGTTTATTCTCATCCTTCTTCTACAACTTCCATCATCCAGGAATCTCTGCATGGATTAGAACCTCCTCTGGCCCGCAGGACACTCCATCTCTCCCCACCTCGGCTCATCTCTTCATTTTCCATCAGGATCTCAGGAACCTACAAGATCTCGTTGCTTACCCCAGACAATGTGCTTGGAGACTGAAGTCTGCATGTAGAAGGAGCAGGTGGCAATGACACGAGGGAAGTCCTTTACATAGAACAAATTATTATACTACAGGAATTATTCTGGGTCTCTACTGCCTATGCTTTGGGAAAAGGAGACAAATTCTAACTAAATTATGCACAAATGTTTATGCACCTTCCCCTTCAAAGGCATTTGGAGACTAATGAGAAACTTCTGTTTACTAATTTGTTCATTCTCCTGTTGAATTCATCAACAATCCTGTATCTTCTTTGTTTCCTTTTGACTTCAATTTCCTTTAAAATACTCTCCACTTAGCCAAAGTATTACTTAGTCTTCACTGCTTTTTAAGGAGAAAATTAAATGCATTGAATAAAGAGCTGTAATAACACCCCTAAAGATTTTAGACCTGAATAAGTGACACACACAAACTCCTCTTCCCTGCTGTTCAGAAAATCATTTTACTATATATAATATTGTCATTATCTTTTCTCTTATTACTACTGACACTAGTAAGTGGAAATGTCTACTTTGTGCTGCCGAGAAGTGGACAGAACTGAAAGAAAATGTGGCAAAAATAAAACAGAAGTGAAGATATTTTTAAAGCACTTACCCAGCATCAGTGCTATTGCCGCAAAGTAACACATCTTCTGTACCATTTTTTATGAAGTAGTTCACTGAAATGGAAATAAAGAGACTACTTTTTAACAAGTACTTTCCCAAAATTATAACATTCACAAATATTATCCACCAAACAGCATATAGAGTAGGAACAGTAATTGAGAGATCTGATGAATTCAATACTTTTGCCTTGTTTTGCTTATTTTAACTTTTATCACTTGTAAACAGTTTTTGAAAATATATTTCTCTTTTTATGTAGCTATCTTTTGTATTTAAAAACACCTTATTAGGTGCAACATTGTAGGTCTGAAGGAAACATCATATAGGCTTGTTCTAGCTACTGTGAATGAGAATGATAATATGCATAGCAATGCCTAGTGAGACCAATACATTGATTTGCCATAATTTTTAGACTCTAAATGATGAGATCTATGTTAATTGAAGTTTATGACAGAATTTCTTGACTCATAGATTAAAAATGTAACCCCCTATAAGATAAAAGGTAATATTAAAAAGGCATCCCATTCCCCCAGTATCAGGAGTTCTGTTCAGCATAGGAAACAGACAGTAAAAAATCACCCTTTAAAGATCAAACAAACAAGGAAGTATTTATAAATACAAATATTTATCTATGCAGCCTTCCATAATGCCAATGGAGAGAGACAGACACTTCTCGAGGGAGACTGAGAGCAGCAAGCTAAATTTAAGTGCTTTGGATCATTCCCTGGTTGACTATCAATGAGGCTTAAGAAAATTAGCATCCCAAGGCTAATGAGAGCCTTTGCGTACATCCTCCTTCTCCTATCCCCCAGCAAACAGAGAAGTCTGAAATTCAGAGAAACAGAACAGGAGCCAATCTTCCCAAAAAGATTATTAAATACAGTTTAAAAGAGAAGATCTTAAGAAAGCATTCTAAGCAGTATCTCTAAAACCTGAAGGATAGCAAAAAAAGAGAGGATAAAAGCATTGATTTAGAAACATAACAAATGCAAGACAGGCCAGAAGA
The DNA here is from genome assembly GCA_013389825.1 of Crypturellus undulatus. Taxonomy (NCBI): domain Eukaryota; kingdom Metazoa; phylum Chordata; class Aves; order Tinamiformes; family Tinamidae; genus Crypturellus; species Crypturellus undulatus. The sequence continues at coordinate 183,101 of VWPW01016586.1, forward strand.
TTCCTGCTAGAAGGTAGATATACTGGTGTGCTTTATTGAAGCAGGACGCGATGCCCTGTTGACACAGGACGTGCTGGTGACAGCTTTACACAGCATGCGTTTGGGAACCGAGGGGCCTCTGCAGATGATGCTCAAAAGAGGTTCTCCATTCCAGGCTATCCCTATGTTGTGAAATGCTTTAAAAAATCACAAGTGACAGCTTATCCAGGCAGGCTATGCAAAGAATGCTCCGTGGCTCAAGCCATCGAACAGATGTGCTGTGGCTTTCTGAGTAAGCTGCGAGCAGTGGAAAAGCCCTGCCCTGATGCATGCCAAGAGGGAATTACTGCCCATGAGCTCTGTGGTTATGAGGGCATGTGATGGTGTTCACAAGTCATCACAGTATATACCCTGCTTAGACTGTATGCTTTTCCACTTCGTCTTTTCTATGGTCTTTCTATCTAAACATCTTGATTGACGGTAACATAAAGGTATTTCATATGGTTAAAGATCTCTGAACCATCTCCACAGGGAGGAGGAGTCTGAGGAGCTGCATCTGCTATCACTCCTTAGTTCTGCTGGAGAAAGACTTCTGCTCTTCTCAGGACAGACGGTGTCTTATTTGGGATATGTACATATTTGGGATATGTGATACAAACCCAACAGCCTCTTGGATAAGAAGAAAATATGGCACAACCTTGCCATAGACAATAGACTGCAGTGGTGCTATACCTTGTAGAGATGCTATATGGAATATCCTGAACTTTGCAAACAAACGCTACTCTCTGGGAATTGCAACTTTTTATACATTAAATGTTAAGACTGGGAGGGACCATAGAGGATCTAAGAGGATTTGCCCCACGGCAAAACCTAAAAATTTTACTTAAAAATTCCTGCAGAACACCACGGCCTCTTGTTTGAACAATGGCATTCTTCTATACAAGGAGCTTGAGTCTGATTTAAACTTGAATCCTTGAATTCATCACATCCCTAGTTATGATTTCTGTGCCTTAAGCTTGTCTTGTCTTTTTGCCTTATTTATTTATTTTGCTTCAAGTCCCTAAGCGATGCTGTACAATTATGTGCACTATGTGTCGAGCTCTTTCTTCTAGGTGTGACTGCAGCCTTCGAGTATAGAGTCAGTCCATGGTCAGTTGAACCAGGAGATGAGCACGATGTCAAAGGCCAGGAGTAAGGAAGGAGGGGAGATATGTGTGCAAGCAAGAAACAGTACTGTGGGTGAGCTTTCATATCTCAAGAACACACAAAACTCTGTCATCTGCTGCTAACTTAAACATTTACATTTTTAAAACAAGCAATGTAGTAGGTGCCAAAGAGCTCTATGAAAGGCATGCTGAGGAATCAGTGCTTGGATGCTGCTGAGAGAGAATATCTATGCCATGAAGTCTGCAACTGCATAATGAAGTCTGCGGTGACCATGCCAAGATGCAGTCTGAAGAATAACTAATTACTGATTCCCCACTGATAAATGAAAGGGAGATTGAAGAGAAAAATTGCAGTATTTTCAAAAAGGCTCCCAACAATCCATTTGTCATTCAAAGCAAGTTGGTTTGGACTTCTATCAGATGTGCAACAGAATCAGAGGTATTTAAGAAGCAGCCACAACTCTTGATTTTAGGGAAATCTACCTTGGTACCATGTTAACTCATAGCCTCTGCTTCCTACAAGTTAACTCTAACATGAACAGACAGCACAAAACTCTTTTTTTTTTCATTCACAGTAAGAGTTTAACCCTGAAGCATAGACTGCCCAAAACAATGAATGCCTTATAAAAAAAAAAGAAAAGAAAGAAAAAACACACCCAGTGACTTCTAATTGGGTGGCTTAATTTTTTTTCACTTAAAACCTTCTGCTTGTTTGTTGGGAATAGAAGAAACAAAGCAGGAAAAGGAGAGGGAGAGAACAGAGAAAATACAAAACAGAAACCTCTTGACTAGATTTCTCTTTTCAATGTTTTAAGTAAAATCAAGTCAAAATAATGAAGCTTTCATGTATCTATGTGTATACCTAATCTTTACACAGCAGCTCTTTTTTTTTTGAAGCGAAAGTTTGATATTTTCCACCTGCTTTTCAAAAATGTTTGTGTCAAAGTTATGTTGTATAAGATGCCTTTTAAGAACTCTTCTGTAGGAATTTATAGGTTAAGATATCAAAATATGGTACTTATCATATTAAAATAAAAATGTTCAGAATTACACTGGCTTCATATCAGTTTCTGGTTGGTCACATATTATTTACTCCACTGATACCAGATAAACCTATCTATTTTTCAGTAATATGAAACATTTTCTGGCAGTACTCAGCAGTCAAAAACTCAGCAGAAATATATTTTTCAATAACCAGATGCTATCTTTTCCAAAACATATGCACATTTTTATCACATCTGAGCCCTACAAAAACATACTAAGACTCCATATCCCCTCAGCTCCTGACTTAGTATTACCTTTTTCAGTCTGGTTCCGTTGCCCATAAATATGAAGCCCATTTTGCATCTAAATGTCACTTACCTCTTCCTTGGCATTGATGTTATCTAACATGAAAACAACTGCAGCATCAGAGATAGCACTAATGAATTCCCTTAATTGTTTGGGAGGAAATAGTTAATACAAGTATTAGTCATCATGCTTGTTATACCTACATTATTATTTGGCAGAGCCACTGCTGCTGTTTATTGTTTTCTTTAGATGCAATACGGAGCCCAGACAGCAAAACATGATGACTGTGGAGGCAGGGGAATGTCTGCTCTTCCCCTTCCCCAGCACAGGGACCTAATACTAGACACAGCCCGAGCAATAATGGCCACTAATGCATCTCCCACTTACTTACATTATTTTAATCTAGAGTGATTCAGTTGGATGATGCTTTACTGGGCTGGCATTGGCATAAATGAGACTGAGAATTTCAAGAATCTCAATGTCCCCTTACTCCCAAGTGCTCTAGTCTGAACATTAAATTTTACCCCCTAATAACTCTAATTTCTCTCATGTCATCAGATTCCCAGGGACACCAAGAAACTTGCTAGCACCCCTAATATAACCATGCCAATTAGTGGTACACTTGCAATAGGGCTAGGAGCATAAGTATACAAAAAGACTTTTCCTTCCATGTGACACCATCAGTTGCTTTTTCTACACTTTTTCTAAAGTATCAGTATCTTGAAGTTTCTTCACTCTTCCCTTCCATGTATACGTGGAATGCAATGCACAGGATAAGGTAACCAAACAAGTTCTAGTAGCTGCCTCAGCAAATATTCAAACACTTCCATCTGCCAAGCTTTTTAGTTTGTTTGCTACTCAAAAAAAAAAAAAATCCAGAAAAAAAGGATAATTTATAGCAATTAAAAATAAGCTCCAGGTTATACTTTCCAGAGCCACATTACCCCACTGGACAGACAGATATTTGTGTACATACAGCTGCAGGATAGAAAGTCCTCCTCATTTCTATCCAAAGTAAAGTTATATGTTTCCCAGTTCAGAAAAATGAAAATGGTTAATGCCAACTTATAATGCATAGAACTTGAGTCCAGCTTCTGTTCTTCAGTATAAGACTCAGTTTAAATAATATTTTGATTCATCTGGCAATTTTTTCAATTCATTCTGATTTGAAAAATATATATATTAGCACAGTTGTTGCATAATGAGTAGCATTCACATATTATTAGTCACTGCCCGGAGCAGAGTCCTCTGGCTGACTTTCTAACAAAAATTTCAGAGAGGTGTCTGTTATCTTGGACTATTTGTTCTAGCCACACGGGTGCATGCTGGCTCAGAGACTTTCTCCCTGCACTCCCAATGGCACAGAGCACTGACAGTCACAAATGTCCATATTCTCCATCTAAAATGCAATTCAGACAGCCCCAGCCTCTTAAGAGTTGTGATATGTGACACAGAAACAAAATAGATAGCACCCGCCTCCTTGCCCTTTCGCCCACCGGCGCAAACACACAGTACCTCCTGGTAATCCATAATAATTAAAATGAATCCTTACTGCACTTGCTGTGCACACTGTGTCACACGCAGTGAAATCTCGAATAAATGAAATTGAGTTTGAAGATGAAAAACATGACTCTCACAAAAGCGATGGAACATGCTGTAATAAGGGTACTATTAGGAAAGAATGCTTGGGAATAAATGGCACTGCCAGTCAGTTCTTTCTTGCTAAAAGGGGTTACAAATAATTATAATAATCAGTTATTCTCCTGTTGCTCACCATCTGACAGGCGATGTGCCTCTCCCCTGGCATTTGCTGATGTCTTCACTTCTGCCTGGTGCTGCTTGCTCTGGGGTTCCCTGCTCTTCCTTATAGTTTCTCATCCCAGTGTCTCCTTCCATCCCTCTCCTCCAGCCATCTCCTTCCATTCCAACTCCTGCCACTTAACCTCTGCAACTGGCTCGAGTGACATTTTCCAAACTTCACATAAGAAAGGAACACGAAGAGCTAATCACAAGGACACAAGGCAGGTGGCAGAGCCCAAGCAGCTGGCTTCTTCCGAAGGTCTCAAATACAATGTCCTTATATAGGACAATGTCCTTATTAAGTCCTTATACAGGACTTTATGGTAGCTATGGAGCCCTGAATCTAGGGACTTCTCCGCACAAGATGCAGCCCGCACAAGATACAGATATGATGCGGGAGGTCCTAGGAAAACACACAGAAAGTTTCTGGTGGGAACTAGTCTGCTCAAGTTGGTCAGCTCCCGTCATGGTAGTAGCACTGCTGCCTCCACACTCAACACAAGCAGAGGACGTAATTTTCATACATGATTGAAAATAATCATGTAGGAAATGATGATGACTTTTTGATGACTTAGGTTGTCCCTTCTTTTAGAAAAAGACAGTAAAAAAAAGTCAAATCAAACCTTCTCCTATAGATCACTTCAGCTCGCTAGTACAGAGCAAAAAGCCTCAAAGATCCTCAATATCTAGAAAATCCTGTCAGTAAGGGCCAAGGGAAGGAAATGTATGTCAGGAGCATTTGGAGCTGAAGGTCATAGAGGAAACAGAGAATGTGAATGCTCCACCAGGGCCGTCACACTGGGTTGGGGACCGCGCAGTCCCCAGCTGCAACTGGGCCTCAAGATGCCTCCTATTAGGTTATGCCAGCCCACATCTCCATGGCAGAGAAGATGAGACAGAACAACCAGCAATAAATATGCATGCTGGCTTTTAGGAATCTTCAGATAATCTCATTCCACATCTCTGTTGTTGACCAGTCACGCAGACCTACACTTTAGGAACTGTGGGCTGTATAGTACATAGCTAAAAGCATATTCAGTAGCACTTATTTAGACATATGCTTCACATCAATAGCAGCAAAAATGATTAAGTGCGCACCCTGGAAGTTTTGTAGGTTTCCTTTGATAGGTTTCACACAATGAAATTCAAATAAAAAGCTGCAACGAGGGTTGAATGCATTTATGATCACTGACAGATGCTTAAACCCACCATGAAAGAGAATACTCCAGCTTATACTATGGTAAAAAGAAAACAAATTAATTGGATCAAAAATTGACTGAGAGATAGAACACAAAGGTTAAGGATGAAAAGTCACTGTGAAATATCTCAGAAGGTAAAGTACTGTGTCTGCATGGGTTTATTACATTTGTAAGGGCAAAGAAAGAGAAAGTGAGCAGAGAGATGACAAAAATCTATTGATATTACATTATTTTCTAGATAAATCAAGTCTAAGGTCATGACTGAATGAGGAACATTAGAGAGGCCTATCCTTTCAAAGAAAATGAGCAGCAAAATGCAAATGGAATATTCTGTTGTAAACAAATGAGAGGAGGAGAAAATCTGAACCAACTTCTCAGGTTCTAAATTTCCCTTCTCAGTCCAGGCAAGACATACAGATGTTTTTATGGACTCTCAGCCAACACTTCCACTGTGAGACTGTGACTGAACAAAAGTGTAGCTGAGATGCACAAGGAACTGGATGCGGGATAATGCAGGAAAAAGTTGTACAAGCCTATAAAAGAGCAGTTTCTCACAGTTGGACGATAGTACACAGAACTGCTCTAGATAGTGTAACTGCAGGATCAGAGTGTTTTGAGAAGTGGGTAATGAGAACGGCCAGGAAACTTTAATATGAAGAGCGATTCAAAAAATGGAGATTGTTTATCTTAGAAAAGAGGTGGCTACTGGAGTCAAAAATAGTATTCATTCTGAAAAATGAGAACAGGTCCCTTCTTTGTGTGCTCCTGGACACACAATGTGATAACAATGTTTTTTTGCCCCCAGAAAATAAAAAAAATAAAAAGAAAGAAAAAAAAAAAAGAATGCAGAACTAAAGATAAAGGAAATATTATTTTTCACTGCACTTGCATTTTAGTTTCTGTGGTTACTGCCACAGACTCTCCCTTTGGTCAGAATATTCAAAGGCAGATTTGTTGCTTATGCAGATAAGGATATCCAGAGATATAATAGTTAAGCTAATAAAAAATCAGAAAAGTATCTCCTTCAAGCTGTACTGCTTTCTTATGGAGCGTGTGTGGTGCCTCTCTATGCCTCAGACACCTTAGGTCAGATTGAGCCTGGTAATTCCCATACTTCCTCATCACCTCAGTTGGGCAAATTCAGTGTTGATGAAAAGTATGAATTTTACAATAATGGAGAAAATAGTTCTTTATTTAATCCTCAAAACTACTGCAATAAGTAAAAGCAGTTTCTAAGCAGTTTCCTGCCGGTGGGCTGACTGTGCAGCTGGATGGGCTGTGGAGTTCAAAGCAGGAGCTAGTTCGGTTTCCAAGGCTGGTTATTGCTGAGCTTGGAGCCAACTGAAATCTATGGAGAGATTTTGAAGGGCATGGAGCAGTCCTTTTCAAATGGCTGTGAACCACACACCAATTCTTGCGAGTCAAGGGTTTTATTAATTTCCTGGTTTATGAACACTTTGAAGGTGCAGAAAAATTCTGGAAATGTAGTTTTATTTCTCTATGGCAGATCTTTCCTCAAGTAGGATTCTCTTCCCTGAGTGAGCATTATGTAATGCAGTGATAAGAGTTAAAGAAAAATAACTAGAGGATATGGCTTCTGTTTTACAAGATGTTTGAAGATTAGGAACTTGCTCTTCCACTATAAGCACAAAAAATATACTGAATTGTGGGGAATTATTGTATTGGATACAATGGTAGCAATCCCTATGTTTCTCTGATTTTTGCACTGTTTCCATTTTGCCTTTCTTTTTCTATGTGGCTTAAAATATTAAAGCACACAGGTACAGTACCCATGTTAATAACACATCACGGCATTAACATTTGAGCATTTATGAAGCTATTTAGCAAAAGATCACTGCACCCTAACAAAGCCACAATATTTACAATTAGCTGTGGAGTATCATGAATAGATTCCACACTGATAAGCACAGCCTGGAAGCCTGGAGAGGTTCTTTGTCTTAATCATTAGTTCAAATACAATCATACATAATAAAACACCTATTTCAGTCTCAACGTGATTTATCGCTTCCCTCTTTCCTCCCACCTCCATAATTACTCATCAAAAACTCACTGTCTTCTATTACCACCTCAGACGACACCTCAAACACTTCATCTCTCCTCAGTCTTGCTATATTTATCATCTGACTTATACATCACTTTTTTTCTATTTAGCCCCATGGTCGCATAATTCTAGATGATCTGTTCATACAGCTCCATTTCAATGGTGTGAAACAAAAAATGAAGCATTCTTTAAGACACAGCTGATAATGAGGCTCAGGAGATGGGTATGCACGTGCACATGAATATATATGCATATTTTATATATATTTATATATACACATATATAGTTTTATATGTACACATATCTCTATATGTCTCACAACATTCATTTCAATATTACTCTACATCTAGGACTTCTGGCTCTTGCTTTGCCAGCTCTGAGCAATAAGACTAACTTGGTTGCCTAGGCGAGATTTTTTGGGGCTTTCTGAGTCTTATTCTGGCTAAGGTATAAAATGAAACAGCTCCTCCAGAAGGAACTTAAAAGGTTCCTTCTCCAAATCGCTGCTATTGCACTGTTGGATGTAATTGTAGGCTGTAAAGATTGTGCACCTAGGGGATCCAGGACTCCTGAGACCTAGACTTGACTTTAAGTCAACACATTTATACACATTTCTAAATAGAGTCTGTTTACCAATAATATCAATCATCTTGGTCTAACTAAAGATGGAAATGCAGATGCTATATTCAACTCTACTTGGATTTGTTTTCCTTTTTTTTTTTTTAATTAACCCTATGTTTCAGACATAGAGCAACTTGGGCAACTACACAAGCTTCTAAAGAGGAGGAAAATTACTGCCATGAAACAAACACTAGAACATAATCTGGAAAACAAGTAAGACATAAGTTCTCTGTTAAGTTATAAAACTGGCAGTTAACTCTCTCCAGTAAACAACAGGTAAATCCTTAATATTCTAGCTTTTATTTCAACATCTGAGACAGGGTTGTCTAAAAGTAATCACAGTTTTTTTCATTTCACCTTCCAAGATCCTGATTTTGAGAAAAAGAATAAATAGCACTGTTTGAAAACAAGACACTATTTAAACTCAAATCTCTACATACTGACTAGTCAATAATCTATTTTACTAATGGCATACATAAATTATATTAAAGACTCTATAATCATCAGCCATGTGAATCAACTATATTTGGTCCATTGGTGCATCTTTTTCTGTCTCTAAATTAGTGATAGGTCTGATCTCATATACTTTTTAATCTTTGCTGACTCCCACTTTCATAAATCTTCACTTCAACAGCTATATCTTTTATTTAGACACCACAGCCTTTTCCTAAGATGGTCTTTATAAGTATTAGAACTATGTTCACACTTTTTCTGTCATCTGGTACTTCTAAACTATTAGAGAGTTCCCAAAAGTAGCTTAACAAATTGGTCAGATAATGCTGTGAGTGTAAACCATCACTATTTTGTACTTTTTTATTACAAAGAACCAGTCATTTAAATTAATGGAGAGAAATGGAAAAAAAAATCTGTTTACTCTGAAATGGACTTGCCCATGAAAAGGGAGATTTTTAACCTGCATCTCTACTACAAGATGAGAAGACACTAAGCAGGTTTTCCACCTTACCACACCAGCTGTGGCCAGTACTAAGCTAAGAAACCAAAGGCACCTGCAGTAGCTCAGATGAAGCTGCTGTCGTTGAATTAAGCTATTAAAGGAGATGCAGATAAAGCCCCTTCTTGCCAGTTAGGCCAGGACTATTCAGTGTCACTGTTGTTTACTGTATAAATGACTTGACTTGGTAACTGATGGACTTAAATGAAGGAGGTTTCTCAGTCTGTTTTTTTCCCACTGAATTCCAGACACGTGGCTTCTGTCTCTCGCTTAACCAAGTTGCCTGGCATTTCCTCCAACTGCAGGAGCCATTAAAACAACTGAAGGTGTGAGAAGCATGGAATAAAATAGGTAGAAAATTTTTAGTTTGTATGAGACTTAGATCTTTCTTTGGCAATCCTACAGAAGGAAAGATCATCAGAGTAAATGAGCTGGTCCAGGAACATCTGACGTCCAAAGAAGCACAATATGGTAACATGAAATACATAGCAGGTCCTGCACGGGTCCCAGACTTTACTAGAGTAGACTCCAGACTCTGGGAAGCTGAGAAAAACTATATAATCTAGAGACAGGCAAGGGGTGCAACATCAGAAGTGGGTTTTGTTTGTTTGTTTGTTTGCTTTTCTTTTTTCCCCTACATTTCAGGATCTATCAGGAGACTGTGGGTACTGATATGAGTCCAAAGGTCATGAATGATGAGTCTGGATCAAGAAAGCAGAACCTTATCTACATCTCAAGTGTTCTCCCAGCATCGTGCACGGTAGTTGCAGATGAGGTCTCCAGGTGAGCAGAAAAAGGAGGGAGTCCTGCTGTCTACCCATGCTCCAGAGAAAGAGTAGGGCCCACAGTTACGGGTACAGGACTTGGAGAGCTCTGTTAGTTCTGTCCATCACAACTTGCTTAGGACCTGAACAGAATGGGCATTTTCTTATGGGAAAGTTTCAAGAGCTACAAAATGGCACTTAGGACTGTAGTGGTAAGAAGAGAGCACATGTGAGTCTTGAGTGGGCTGCTAAAGAGAGGAATTCCCTTTGGCAGATATTTCCTCAAAAGTCAACCAAAAAATCAGGTATTACCACAGGACTTTGGGTCTTCCTGATGAGGTAAAAAAGGTTTATAAATAGACCTTTTTTCCCTCTTCTATAAAATCAAGACAAGGGGGTTGGGAAGGCAGATGAGAAAAGTCTCCTTGCCTGAGTAGCTGAGATAAAGTGAGGAGATAGGTTACAATTTAGACCAGATACCATGTCACATTGGAATAGAAAACCAGAGCTGGAACATAACCCAAGGCTTCTACAGAAGCAAAACATTTCCTGTGTCTGTGGCACACAGTTATTTAAAGCCAGAAAACACTCAGAAAAACTGAATACTGAGTTCTTATCTTGCTTTGCACATCATGACTAAGTCTCTCAGCTATTTTCTCTGCCACAGCAGACAGTTCCTTACTACCATACCCTTTTAAGGGGTTCCACTAGTTTTCTTATTTCACTCATACAAAAAAAAAAAAAAAAAAAGATTCAAAATCATGAGAGGAAACAGATTCATCTCAGGCTCTGCCGTTGTCTTTTGAAACATTAAAATCTCTCTAAGAGAATTCAGAACAAGGTTTTGCTCATCAGGAAAGACGAAAAGGTGTATATATATCTTTTGATTCTCTGTTTTGGTGTCCTGATAAACAGCATTAACATTTTATTTTTATTTTGAATCCTTTTTTTTTAATATTATCATTATAAATCTATGACAATACTTCAAGATTTTCCTTTCTGGCTTTTTAGATTACTATTTCTGCTCCAAACTAAGTGACTCAGCCACATTGTCTCTGAAGTCTCCAAGGAGCTTTTGCAATTGCCTATGTTCCCTTTGAGTGAACACCACAATCTCAACATGTTGGTCAATTTTCTTCTCTAGTTTTTCTCCAAAATAAACACTGACACTTTTCTGTTTCTTAATATATTCGTCTTTTTATCTAATTTGGTCTGTCTACACTTTAATTTAACTGTATGCATTGCTTAATTCCCTCCAGCACTTGAAATCTGAGCTGTTATTAAATTGTGGTCTGTACTTCTGTGTTAAATAGTCATTTCATTTCACCATAATACTTATGCAAAATAAGATATAAAGCATTATCCCATTTAGTTACAAAATGAACCAGCCCCTCTATTTCTGAATTGTGTAAATGCAATAGCCAACATTACATGAAAATACTGCTCAACGCTGCTCTTCCTAGCCTAATAGCTTAGTCACCTTTTCCAGCTTTTCTAGGACCACTTCTTTATTCTTATTCAGATGCCAGTACGTTTTTCCTCTAAATCTACTTTTCTTCTTGTTCTTCAGTGGCCTTCTGCACTGACTCTGTACTTGAATTATTTAAACCATTCCTATTCCTCCCCTGTAAGTAACTTCTATATGCCACAATAAACCAGGTCTTTATTTCAGCTATTATGAAAACAATCACTGATAATATTATTACTTGCTATTAATACAACATGGACAAACTCAAATTCAGTTTAATCCATTATCTCACCAAATTGATCATCTTGTACTAGCTAAATCTCCTTGAGTGATAACAAGTGTATTTCCGTGATCATAGTAATCATTCCTGGATTNCGTGTGCAGGGGGGTTGGACTAGATGACCTCTAGAGGTCCCTTCCAACCTTAGGCATTCTATGATTCTATGATTCTATGATTCTATGAAACCATTCCTGTTCCTCCCCTGTAAGTAACTTCTATATGCCACAATAAACCAGGTCTTTATTTCAGCTATTATGAAAACAATCACTGATAATATTATTACTTGCTATTAATACAACATGGACAAACTCAAATTCAGTTTAATCCATTATCTCACCAAATTGATCATCTTGTACTAGCTAAATCTCCTTGAGTGATAACAAGTGTATTTCCGTGATCATAGTAATCATTCCTGGATTTACTAGACAGGTTTACAGGAGTTGTTCCCCATTCCAAAGCAAGCCCAACTTGCTCAAAACAAATAAACGTGCTCATGTGATGCTTGAGCGGTTGCATAGTTCCTCCCAATTGAAGCAATGCTGAGGTTGGTCTTGACACTAACTATATCCTTATTGAGAGTACTCAGTGGTACATTTCTCTGTTTCTATTCCCAGAGAGCCAACAATCTTCACAGCTCCATTTCATCCCTTTCACTTTACCTCAGGGCTTTACACATCCAGCCAACACTACTGAATCTTTTAATGCCTCTCTGAGAGAGGGAGAGAAGAACCTCAAACAGCTGCCGGTTATCTGTGGGAGGATCCACAAAGTGCTTTAATCCACCACAGGTGCAGAGATATCTTTACTAGCTCCATGGACGCTTATCTTGAAACTGGAACATGGGTGGAAAAAAATGTCAGTGGGTGCATCACAGTCCAGCGTGGTTTGTTAGCTCTAGCATGGAGCGCTAGCGCTCTTTCCCCCTTTCAGCTAGCAAGACTCTTCAGTTTAGAGGTAAGGGGAAGACTTGCAGTCAGAGGGGAACCTAGGTGGTCAGAGTTGGGCCTCAGGACTCTCATTCAGCTAGAGCTTCATGAACTGCCCCTTCTTCACTGTGTATCAATCACACCACAAGCTCCGCATGAGAAGACATCAATATAGAACTTCTTATTCCAAGTGAAACCTGTCTAAAGTCACTCTTTCCAACACTACCTGGGACTGCAGAGAGCACAACTAAGCAGAAAGGCCGGAAATCTAGTGGGGAGTTGCTAGATTGCCCTTTGCCAATCCCGTAGACCAGATGAGGTGCACAAAGCAGAGGTTGGAGGCAACCTTGTGCCAGGAGTTCGCTGAGTCTTGACTCAAGCCAGACAGCTTTAAAACCTGCTAAGAGGTTTTAAAGTGTAGAGGGTCACAGATACCAGCACGAGGAGGCAGGAATCCATACTGTTGGAGTAGATGCACCCCATGACTCATTGTAGCTTCTCTCAAAACCATTTTCAGGTTCATGATTTGACTAGGTGGATCATTTTTCTTCTCAAAGTAAATGAAATATCAAAAGCCATCACTGATCACAAGTTCCAGCAAGATACATCAGTCTGGCTGCTTCCTTCTCTCAAGACCATCATTAAATTGTTTAGGATTTGAGCCAATATCTGCTGCAGTTGATGGGGATCTCCTAGTGACTCAGAGGATTTTGGAGCAGTCTCCAGACGATAGGTTGGGCTACTTGTTTTCATTCTAAAGTTTATTTACAGGAAAGTCTTTTTGTTTAAATGTTAATAAATGAGTTTAGAGAACCTATTTCATTGTAATTCAAAGTGGAGTAGACTTCAGAGTATTAAAAATTGCTTTGGCCTAGAAAACAAGCCTTTTGATAATAAACATCAGAGCACCAAATACCGCAGGATGGCCCAATCCAGATAATGAATTAAGACTCTAATAACATGAAAAAAAATACTCTTGGGTTTTTTCAAACTAATAAATACCAAATTGCTCTGACTTGCTTTTTAAGATTGCTCATACTTAAAGGTTTTGCTAGAAAATGTAAGAACTATATATTGACTTATAAAACAGCATGCAAAACAGACTCATACACAAAATTGAAAATTTCACATGATAACTGATTTCAGAAAAGAGACATGTCATGAGACATCCTAAAACTGAAAAAAAAAACCCCACACAAATCAGAAAATGCCTTTCAGGCTGTTTTGAAACCACATGAACATTGTGAAGGAAGCAGTGCTAAGGGAGTTGTCATATACTACCTGCAGTATACTGGTTTGTATATAGACTTATAACACAGGAAAAATAAAAGGCCAAAGCCAACCAAAAAATAAAACAGAACAAAAAAGCTAAAAACAGAGTAAATAAAAGAGATTACCTGGATCACTAAGAAAGTCATCTGAGTTGTTCCATGTCCTACCATCCAAATACAATGTGCCATTGGTAGAGTTAAACTTGGTGTAGTCCCTGACACACTTGTGTCGCAAGTTGCCCATAAAGAGCTGGAGGCCTATGAGGGCAAAGACACTCAAGCAGAAAACGGTCAGGATCATCACATCAGCAAGTTTCTTAACAGACTGGATAAGTGCACCTACAATGGTCTTCAGTCCTAGGGAAATAAAAGCCAAGAGTTTATAGACTTAGAGGCTGAAACAATATTTCAGTTTGCTATTTTTCATGAGAAACATCTGCATAGAAGGTAAAATTAGAAAGGCTTCTAATACATTTGTAATTCAACAACAGAAACAAGAAACAAGTGGCTCCTGCGAACATTTAATTTGGCCTAATTTTGTTTAGACAAAGACTTTGCTATTCCTTTTAAATAAAAACTTTTTTAAAAATGGAGGGAAAGAATCTGATCGAGTAACAATGAAAAACAATATTAATTGTGGCTAAGGTAAATACAAAAAAAAATCTTTTCATGCAACTATAGTAAATATACCTATAAAAACTAAATCCCATTGGCTTTTGAGAAGGCAAATTATTTTTAAATCACTCAGGTGATTCTGTTAGCTTTATCTCTCACATAAACAGAGGAAAAGGAGTGGAAGTGTTATTTATCGTTGGATTATTTTATGTGCTTTAGCGCCAAATCCTGTTCACTGTCCTTGTGTGACTAAAATCACTGCCTTCTCTTCATTTTCTTAGAGTAACAGGAATTTGGGCTTAAAATTAAACGAAATAATATGGGCAGTCCAATATATCCAGTAGAAACTATTTGAGTAAATTAACCTGAGTATCCAGTAATACCCGGGCAAGGCAAATCAGGCTGTAATATGCTGCCAATGCAAATAATTCATCATTTTATAGAAAAGAGTGTTTAGGTCACAGAAATTAGCCCCTTCTGTATAATTCCACTAGTATTTTGCCCCATAACTCTAACTTCAGCTTATTATTCACTAGATATAAATGATTCTGTTTTCTCAAAAGATATTACTTCCTTTTGAAACATTCCTAGAGATCAGCATTATTTCAGCTGACTGAACACTATGTGAATATGACAAAAACTGCTATTTTCCAAAAACAGCCCCCTTTCCACTTGCATGCTGTATTACGAGACTAACATCAATTACAACCTGGTAGCAATTTTGCTGTTTATTTCTATTTATATTTAATTAATACGCAATAAGTAGTAATCAGTGCTTCTGATAATCAGTGTCACCAGTATGGCAGCAATAACAGAAACTGAATTAAATGGAAAAAAAAAGAAAATCCGAAGAGAAAACAGGAGGAACTTTCCTGGACAATACTCAGAAGCATGTTGATTTGCTCACTGAATAAGTTCATATACATTAGATCTTAGTTCTCTGGAATTTGACTGCAAGAGTTAGGCATCCACAAAGGCTGTATAGTGCTGTATAATTTAAAGTAATATAAAATCATATTTGAGTTGCTATAAGATCATAAAACATGTTTTTGCTCTTGTTTAAAGATTTGCTGATAGAGGCAGGGGAAATGATAGTTTCTTCAAAGAGGATGGGCTCTAGAATGGCTAATAGATCCAGCGGTGCCAGAGTTCAACAGCCTAAAATGTCTAGGACATCGTCCTTAGGTTAACCCATACTGTTATTAACGGTTATAGTGTGTCCATTCAACCAGGTGGTGCTGAACATGGCATCAATGCTCCGCTGCAGAAACAGATTTACAAATGAGGCCAGCTCCTATTCACACATCTAGAACTTCTCGAGTTCATCTCACAAGTTGGCTACCTATTTTGATGCCTAAAAGGGAGCATGGCTCTTCTGAGAATCTGGTTTTGGATGGACTTTATACCTGAAGTGAAACCAGTTTTAGTTGCAGCCCAACTCCGAATGACTTCTTTGGGTCTCTCTCAAATCCAGTAAGAAGACCTTTAGGACAGCC
This sequence comes from Crypturellus undulatus, assembly GCA_013389825.1. Taxonomy (NCBI): domain Eukaryota; kingdom Metazoa; phylum Chordata; class Aves; order Tinamiformes; family Tinamidae; genus Crypturellus; species Crypturellus undulatus. The sequence goes on from VWPW01016586.1 coordinate 198,990, forward strand.
TGATTTTAAAGTAATAAAAAACCGGTGCAGGAAAGAAAATCTTATCATTTATAAATTCAGTGGGATTTTTTGCTTCTTTGTATTCTGAAATGTTTTGGATGAAACTCGTCTTTGACTATCCTTTGAACATATATACCTGTTTCTTCACTGGAGTTGGTGCAACATGGAAAGTCTGACTGCAAAATGCGTCTTTCAAGTGAAAATAGTGAATCCACAGATTCTTTCACTTCAGTAACCTCTGTGAACTCCCTGAAGAACATTCCCCCCCACCTCCCTTTTCTTGTAATATAAATATAAGCTGAGACCCCATATTTGTTTCATGTAAGTACACTAAGACAGATCCTGGATACTCTGCCAGATACTCTGTATGTAACAAAAATCAAATCACATTGTAGATTCGTCTTTCCTCCCTAGGATACATTTAAAAATTAATCTTTCAAGCTCGTACTCACATGAGCACGGATAACAAGAGTCCTAATATGAATGGGGATAATATTAGGAAGCAGGACCTGCAAAATCCTCATAACTCGCAGAGGCCATCTGTTTTCACATTTAGGTCCAAATATTGCTAATTTCAAGGTCATTTCATGAAACTTTTCTTTCTTCTGTTTACTTAACTGGGATTTTAAATAGAATATTAATGCTATATTATAACATTATAATGTTACAAGTTCATTCCTTGCAGGTATCAAATACTTATTTTTGTGAGAGTACTTTCTGCTTTTCTTTACATGTATATACATGTACATATATTTGTGTGTGTGTATGCATACACACACATATATACAGAGACAGAGAGAGCACTGAATGGTTTAGGAAAATGAGCAGCAATACAACTGCTGTAATTAAAGATCACTTGGTAATAACTCTTACTCTGTCTTCCGGAGCTTTGTTGCATATTTCCAGGGATATCGTTTTGGGAGTGGTATGCTTTCAGACTAACTGTATTTTTCCTCACACTTTAAAAAGAGAACGCACTGAGAAAGTTAAGTGATGTGCATAGAGCCGCTTAGCACAATTCACTGCCGAGTAATGTGCTTAAATCACCATTAATTTAAAATTTCTGGACTTGACAATTGAAAGAGCTAGGGGGAAATAAGGACCTCTTGCAAATGCTCTGCATTTCTCTGAATCAATCTCCATGTTTTGTAAAAGCAATGCTAGATGTATTCAAATTTAGTGCAATGTTAAATCTTCTGCATAAATAATCCTCCTCTGAAATAATGCCAATGAAAGCACTGCAATATAGCTTAATAGACAGTACTATTTATGGGGCATTAAAGGTATTTACTTAATTCTTGCAAGTCAAACATCAAACCAGGCAGCATGCAGCAAAAAATGAGGAGCCGATCCAAAACCGAGTGAAGTCAACACCCATTAATGACAATGGGTCTGTAGATTACTCCTTATGGAGTAATCAATAGTCTTTTCCTAAATCACTGAATTCTTTCTGCGCTTGTAGGCCAAATCCTGCTTGCCTGACATGAGCAATACCAGATCATCTAAAATCAGTGGAACGAAGGCTGTATAATTAGCCTGACAGCTGCAAAAAACAAGAAGGATTTGGCCCTAACATTCCTGTTAATACTGGTAGAGGTTAACAGCTTTGAACATCAGAGGTTAATCAAATAAACCGTTTTCATATGCAAATCTGAAAGCATAGAAAATGCAAGCAACACCAAACAATGAGAAATGGCAAGATCCCACAACACCATCCATTCCTCCTATGAGATGTAAGAATATGTTAGCATAATTCAGTATGGCATCCATACCAGATGTTGGCAATCACCTACAAGAACACCAGACACTGTCATCCACAGTCTGGAAAAGAGCAAGGAGAGAAAGCAAAAACAGAAACAGAGTGTGACTTGCACCAGGATCCTCTGCACTTAACCTGGTCCTTCTCCTGAAGGTGTGTATTATCTTATATAAAAGTCTGTGGGAGTGACACGAATGGAGAAGAGTATTCCCTCTTGATGAAAATATTTTGGGTCTCACATGTGCAGCTAGATGTTTAATACTGGGTGGGAAACCTGAATGATTCTCAACATTTCTGTAGAGCTTTCCATGAAAATGTGATTGTCAGGCTAGTCTGAAAGGAAGCCACCAACGTCAAGTACGTCTCATCTCTGACCTAGCTCCTTTTTGAGGAGGTGACTTGCCCACCTCCATAAGGATGGAAATTGTCTCTCTAAGGGGGACTTCAGTGAGATTCAAGCAGTGGACAAGGGTCAATCTCCTTCACACAGCCTTAATTCTTGGGCCCCAAGCTCTGTTCCGGCTATCAGTAAAGTACTGGATAACATTCACAGGGCTATTTATAGCCTTTAGACTCACACTGGCTTAAACGGGAGCTGGATCAGGCCCCAAAGTGCCTTGGCCCAATTTTCTGGGAGGTCACCTTTTGCCTGTATCCTGTCATTTTCTGTGGGATGTTTGTGACGTGCAAGCTGCTCTAGAAAGAGTGGCAGAAACTGTCTGGATAAGAGCTCTTTACAAAATACTTATGATCATCGTGGTCTGCATTTTGGTGGGTTGCCTCAGGTCTTTAAATTACCTAAATTATTAGTTATCACAAAAAGAAAATAAACTATGCAGATAAACTCTAATTCGGGACCCTCTATGGGAAAAATTCCTACTGACTCCACTAGGGTATTGAGTAAGCTGTTAATGAGAGACGAATGAGTGATTTTATGGGGTTTTCCTACAGCTGACAGAGAATGCTGTGGTTCCCATCTAGATGAACAGAACCTGAATCTGGTTGTCATGGCAATAGGCAAGATGCTAATTAATAAATAAAATCACTGGCAGTTCAGGGTTTTCTGCTTGTGTACAGAAAATGTTACCTGCTTCTAAGCACCAGAACATAAGGGACACACAAAGAAATTAAAAACACTTTTCTTTTAATGAGTCTGGAGGAGCATCTTGTAGTGCCAGACAAATGCCCAGATACTGTATACAGCATGTTATACCTGATATCCTGGAGGGTTGGGAAGGATAGACAGCCTGTTTAGTGCAGACAGGAGAAAAATTGAAGGGATACATGATGGTCTTCAGGCACATTAAATGTCAACGTGGGCTACTGCCCTGACATCCTGCACGGTGGACGTAGGATGAAAAATAAGTAGGATGTAGGAATAAGTAGGATCTAGGGAGAGACAGACTGGGTAGGAGGGTCTGGATTTAGAGATAGGACCCACAGATGTGCAGTCCACGGCCTCAGGAGATGCTGGCAGCCAAATTTCTGACCAGGAAACACATGGTTTTCAGGGAAATACTAAAGTTTGGACTGGATTTTGACTTTGAATCCCTCCTCCTCAGGCAGACCTTGTGTTAGCAAAAATAAGGAAATCGGCTTCTTAGGGAGACATCCCTTAAGGATTTCTAGGAAAAGTTAGGCAATAAATTGCAGGCCAGGTGTGAGTTGTACCCAACGACACCTTGGGTCATGGGGGCAGGCTCTTAACGCTTTGGGTGGTGTTTTTAAGTCCTGTGTCCTCTAAATGTCCCTGGACCAACTTAGGCACTGAAAGCCAGGCATGAAGAGTAGGTGAGATTTTTAAAAACATTAATTGCAAGCTTTACTGACTCCCTCTGGAGTCAATAGTGAAACTCATTGATTTCAAGTGAAGCAGAAAGCCTTTGAAAACTGCCCTCTAAGTGCTTTGCTGGACCGAAGCCTCACACCACCGAGGACTTGGCCCATTACTTTCGGTAAGCAATTTCACTGAGCATGCTGAGTCCAAGCATGTTTGTGCAAATATAACTACCTGATAGAAAAGTGTGATCAATTTTATGGAGGAAAAGCTTACATATTTGCCAAAGAGAAAATACATTTCAGTGTTCTGCCTCTAAGATACAACAGAGGAATTAATAAAAAAACCCTCTTCCCCTCACTCTAGCTGTTCAGAGCAAAAATTTCTGCAAAGATATTAGTGCTCATCATCTTCATGCTTCTAGGTCTATTGTGGAATAATATTTTATCCCAGAATAAGTCCATGTTATCATTCTAAATTTAGACTGAGCTCCAAATAGACACAGTATCATGCCCAATATCTTCTTTAAAATGTATGCCTAACTGAAAAATGAACCAAGCCCTCGGAAATTATCTGCTAACATAAACAAAAAAGCTGTGTTTTACATGCAGCTATACTATCCTTAGTGATTTGTATCTCTCCACATCTGTAATTCAAGAATACTCAAGACACAGGTAATCTTGGCAAAAGAAATCTAAGAATCAGATTTGCTATTACCGTATCTTCCTGCAGTTATGTCAGCAAGTAATTTAGTTAGTAATACCTAAAAATGCAGTTATCGGAAAATTAATCATATATTCAATTACAAAGAAAAAAAAGAGGGGGAATGTGAACTACAATGTATCACACTAATAAATAATACACGTCCTTTTTTTTTTCAAACAGTAAGTGGAACATGTAGGTGTTAACATCACTGAAAGGTTTGAACTTATTTTAAATAAAATTCTTCTGGATCTCTATGCTCCCTTTTTTTTCACCACAAAACAGCTACAGTTTAGTGATGTAAAATATGTTTCAGCTCCAACTGTGATAGAGAACATCAGAATATGAATATATATAACTCAGCAAAATTGACAGGCTTTTCTTTAAAGAGACCCAAGATCGAGACAAGATGGAAAGTGAAAGGTGTCCCCTGGAGACGGCTGTCCCTCCAAGTTAGTCTTCAAATCACTAGCAAAGGAAGCCAGGAAATTCTTTATTATTTTTTTTTTTCTTTCTGTGTAGCTGCTGCCATTCCACATGTACTGTAAATCCACACTCAACTTGCTGTCCATCTAAGTCTTTTCCAAGCAAAAAGTTTCACTGTGGAAACCCAGTTATACAAAATTCAACAAAATATCTCTCGCTGATTATGTATGTACACATATATATATATATTTTCTGATTTCCAGAAATACCAGACATAATGCCTGCTCATCTTAAAGTATTCCTTCAGAGGCGTATTTCTATATGCATTGAAAAGCACCTTGCTCTTTGAGTCATTTCACTGGTTTCTGTTACTTTACTGTTGAAATGAAGGAGTAAAGACCTATAGATATATAAAAATATTTTCCTCACCCTTCTTAACAATCCATTCCAGAATTCCCATTTCCAGCTTAAAATCTTTGTGAGCACTGGTGATTAGTTCTAATAGACATCCCTAAAAGTTGTGGCATTTGTTTAGATTTATGTTATAGGGCAGATGTTCCTAATTTGATAGATGGAAAAACCTTTCTAACCTTACATAGATATATGTGAGATTCTGAGCAGTTTTCTCAATATTTAGCATATTTTTCACATGTGATTGCCAACATCTGTTCAGGATTATCATCGATAGGATCTACCATGCACGTTTTTTGCTATATCTTCTCTACCTTGCCATGCATGTTGGAGATGTTAAACACTGAGGCTGAATGAGACCTGTCTATAGATAACACTTGTCAAGGATATACATTAATGCCATACAGTCAGTCCTAAGTGAACTCTTCTCCACATAACTTTGTAAGTACGAAACATAATTTATTATTTTATGAAACAGGAATAAATCAGATCAAAAGCTACGAGAAAAAAAAATAATTCACTTACAGACTTGTAGCAAAAACACTAGTTTTTTTTGCCAGGGGAAGAACTTTAAAATTTGTAAAAATGAGTTGTGAAATGCTGAATCTAGTAAAATCAATCATGAAACTTCTCCTGATCTCTTCAGAGTCAGAAATTAAACAATCTTCTCTATCATCTCATGCAAATGGATAATCACCAGACCAATTAGGCTATCTATGCTCTCAGTCTTGAGCAAGTATCAGCTCACAGCACAGAATTAGGTCCCTCTATCAGTGTGCTCTGAAATTCTTAAATATTTTGAGGTCAATTAGCCTTCCATTTTAAAAATCGATATCCACAGATTTTATTAGAATTTCATCATCATTTTCAAAAGGTTCATGCACGAGTACTTTATGGATGTGATTCATGATCCACCGTATACAAGTGTTTATATAGCAGAACCTGTTTCATTGCGGTTGGTAAATTTGGGAGTGCTCTCATTTCTTTTGCCAACAGAAAACAGTATTGGAAAACATATGAAAAATGTATTCTATTGACAGGTCACATTCCCTACATTTCTCCATTTCCCGATCAGTCATCTATAGTTAAGTCATTTGAATGTATTGTGTTTACTACTGGAAATGGCATGTAGGCTTTAACTGCAGCCGGAGTGTTTAACCTGATTTTCACCTGAAATGACTGAGATTGTTTTCAGCGCCCGAAGTACTCTGAACGTTCGTAAGGCTGAGACATTGCCCAGGTCCACAAATTCAGTTATGTATCTGTAACAAGGGAAAGTCACACACAGACAATGACAAAACACCAGCAAAAACAACAGTCAAGGGGACAAAGAGAGACAGAGAAAGAATCACTTGTAGCTGAGAGCCAATACATAAGGATCAGGGCTTCTTACCTGGGATAACTGAAATAGTTTTTAAAGCTCTCAATACCCTGAAAGTCCGAAGAGGTGAAACACTGCCTACATTCACAAATTCTCCTACATACCTGTAGAATTAAGTCACAGTTATTTGGAATTATACAATAGAGTATGAGACGTGTCTGCATGAAGAATGCATTCATACATAGCAGGAGTGGACGCATCTGAATGAAAGGTGCATCCACTTTGCAGGCACTGATTCATTTGTCCTGGGCGTTTCATAGTACACATTATTTCAAAAGTTTCTTGAATTATTCAACTTGTCTGATAGAGATCAATTCTTTAAAATAGCCACGTGAATTTTGTTATCATGATGCCCAGTGATAAATGCTAGAAACATTTTTTCCATCATGTAGTTTTACAAAAATTCTTCACATCATTGGAAACATTAAGAGTTATTTTGATTCTCTTAAAAATAGAAGTTTCTAATACCCAAGTAATTTTGCATAACAGCTTCTACAAACTACACACAGGAAATATAGGGAGATATCAGTTCTAATATTTCGACTGGGCTATTTCATGTACAATGTTGTACTGTGTGGAATAGCAGACCTTGGTTTCAAGAGATACTTAAAATTTGATTTTGTTTTGTACATCAAATTCATGCCCTCTGGCTGCTTTTGAATGAATATAATTGCAATGCTACTACAGGCTGTTTATGATTAAAATACTAATCACAGCTCTTCACTACCTTGGCCATTTTGTCATCAAAGAGACCTGTGCATCATCAGGGCAAAACGTGCCCAGGTCAGTTATGGAAAATGTCTACTTTTGGCATGGTTTTCCAAAATAATTTCCTCCAAGAGAGCATACAGTAAACACCATAGTCGCCACTAAATATATCTTTTGGACAAAACAAGTCTTGGACTCTTTCATATTACTATTAAATTTACATATTCTCCTGCAAACAGAGGCATTTGTTTTGTTAAGGACAAAACTCACCTGGTTATTTTACAAAGCCTGTTTTTAAGTGGGCTTTTTGTAAAGGCCTCTGAGGGAGGAAAAAAATATCATCTCGATATCTGTTAATCCAGATTATGGTCTAGAATAGCAATATTGCTTCTCCTCTTCATAGACCCATAGGGGAATCTGGGCTAAGAGATATGACTGTTTGCTAATTTCTCCCTAGGTTTACAAAATTGTTCTCTCCCAAACTCTTCTGCAGCATGCAAGAATGACCAAAATAATTTGGGGAGAAGCAATGGTGTGTTAATGTGGTTTTGCTGACTACAGACTTGTAAAAATATGTTATTAATATGTAAATAAACATGTGGAAAATGCGACTGCTATTCCTGTTTGTTCACGATAGCCTTCTAAGATTTACTTTTGTCATTCTCAGATGAAACTGCAGGAGCTCAATTCCTCTCTGTCAGGGAGTGAGAAGCAAACTGAACTGACTTCTACAAGTTCTGTTAGCCAGGAAAATGTTTATTGTGTTTAACAGTTTTTGGCATCTGTTTCCTTTTGCAACCCAGAATTATAGCTGTCGCTGCCTTGCCTGTTCGGAAAGGGTTTGCTTGCCAGAGAAAGGGTGATGGGAATGGGGACAGTTTCACAGCTTTCCCTGGTGCTATCCAAGAGCACGCAAAGGGTCACAAGCCACTTGCTGTGCTAGCAAGGTATGGGAGAAGAGCCCTGGACACACTGCTTATTCCCTTACGAGCTATTAAAAGCTACTCCCTGGCTGTGACCCATACGATCTGTGTGATTTCTGCTTAAAAGCGAGAGATGGTCATTCCACCCACCAGCAAGCGAAAGAATCAAATTGTCTTGTGGCTTGACACTCTTGGTTCAGTTAAACCTCATGTCCCCTTATCAGGCCCTGCAGCCCATTTTGAACCCTCATAATGTCTTTATTTCCAGATGCGGAAATGCCACGATATCACACCAGCTACAAGAAAAGACACAGCAGAGCTACCTGCATAATCAATCTTACTTTAAATTACTTGCAAATTGGATTTCTATGAAGGATAAACCTTATCAGAAGAGAGTCCATTATCCAACCCTTTGTACTATCTGCTGGTTACATACTTGGCAAGCAGGATTCATTGTATGTATGAAGATCAAATTGCAATCATTTTTAACTCCCTCACTGCTGTCTATGAGCTCAAGGAACCACTTACAACTGGCTAAACTAATAAATTCTTTCCCTTCCTTTCCACCTACACTCCTTAACTGTCTCAAAAACATATTTGATACAAAATGCTAATATAATTTGCGTTAAAATACAAAACAACAGGAATGGCTGCCAATTTTGAAGAATGTAGCCACTAGAATAATTTGATTTTAAGAAGCTTTATTTTTCCCCGTTGCAGCCCCATTCTGCAGGACCTTCTAAATAAGAGATGAAAAATCATTTGCACAGAAAATTGTAATATAGAGGGGAAATAAAATGCAGAGATCCAAATTCTTCATTAAAGCTTCAAGGAAGGTTTTATGAACCTTAGCGCCAGAGAACTGAGTTGCAATTCAATTTTAGTATAATCAGAATAACAAAAAGGTTTAATCCTAAAACCTCTGTGCACTAAATCCTAGTTCTCACCTTCAGGGAGTAAAATTCACCTCCGGGCAATTGTCTGATGCAAGGTCTGTGCAAACCTTCACATTTCCAGATCTCTAGGGCACAAACCTACAGGGACCATCTGAGCAGAACTTCAGGTCTGTCTGGAGCTTGTCCAGCACTGACCGCTCAGAGAGGAGCTACAGTGGCAGCCGATGAGACGCTCCAAGAGCACTTCTGCAAAGCAGAGTGGGGATACCCTCAGCTTCCCAGCTCAGGAGAGCAGCTGCCTTGCCAAGAATACTCAAATACTCAAATTATTGCTTATCTTGTACTTGTCTCTGTTCATTCCTGCTTTACTATCAAAGGCATTTCCCCTTCTAGACAAGTAGAAACCCATGTGCAGAAGTTCTCCTGGTCATGAAGATTTCAGACACCTGTACGTACTAACTCACAAATGGTTGAGCTATAGCGCCCTAACTTTATTATCCCAAGGGCAGGGGTAAATCAGACTTGTAACTTGTCATATTCTTTTGTTCTGTCTCTAAATATTGTGGACGAATCATATTTAGCACTGCTTGAGGGAAAGTTTAGCTGAGAAAAATACCTAGTGTGCACTGACCTCCAAAACCACCTCCCCATCTATCTGCATTGTAATTTTTTAGAAAATTCTTTTCTTGATGAACAAGAGTCATTTCATCCATACAAATGTAGTAATAGATTTCGGGATCTGGCCTTAGGGATGGCTTTTATCCAAAGGGTATTAAAATAAATGGGCATCTCTCTGTTGAAGTGCACAGAGGTTTTGTGCATCTTCATGCTCTTCCTCTGTGAAACACCACTAAGATTATTAGTGCTACTATTAGCCCTGTTGTAGGGACAAGCTCTCAGAGGACTTGTACAGTCCCAGTGCCCAGCTCCACATATGAAGACCTGAGCTGGTGCCATAAACTTCTATCACAAGTGCAAGGAAATTGTGTCTTCGAGGCACCTCTGTTGGCTTCCACTTCAAGATGACACGAGGTGTGCTCTCTTCTGTGACCATAAGGAGAATCTGGACTTTGAGCTCAGCAGGAAATCCTGACACTGTCAGACACGTGCCTTTGGCCAGAGCCTGTGCTGACCCCACGTTATCCATGGCTATTGGCTGACACTTCCCTACCCCCCTGTATTTTTAGCTGTCTAGATGCCACAGCTCCATCAGCTCTCTCACAGCACCAGAACCCCAAATGTCCTGAGTGAACTCTAATAGTCTAGGTAAATTAAATAACTAGAAGGAAATATCTTGTTAGGGCCATATTTCTGTTCCCAAGATATGAAGGAAGTTTCAGAAGCCTTCAAATTAATTCCTTATAAAAGTAAACCATTAATGATTTTCAGGACGAAAAAGGTTTGTGAACCCAAGGTTAGCCTTGAGCTGACTGCAAACCCTGAAGTATGATTGTATCCTATGTCCTCCCTGTGAGTTTTCTACTCGCCGCTGCTCAGATACATCTTCCAGCTTCTCACTCCCTTTTGAATGTCCCGTTATATGGTCCTATTCTAGTACATTTCTTAGATGAATGTCAATGTGGTACAGTGTTTTTCTCTATCAGTTACTAACTAAAACTTGTTTATTAACGCAGAGTTGACCCACAGTGAGTCAGGCTAGTTGCTATTTTATGTGTTCAAAAGTGAGACCAAATCTTAAATGGAGAACCAGAGGGGCCTTGGTGGTGTTAGAGGTGGATAGGGTATAAAGGGATTCGGATACAGGAGTAATAAAGTCACATACTCTTTAATCAAGGTCTTGCAACCCACTTAATGAACTTTACCAAACCTACATTACACATCCAAGTATTATTCCAAATATTTTAGAAACAACTCTAGTGGAGCACAGAAAGATTAAATAGTTTCTCCAAAGTAGTCTAGAGAATTGAGAGATCTGGAACAGAACTGAAAATTTCTGATTTCCTACTCTAAAACCACGCAGGAAAACGAAGTCCATGCTAATGTACTTCAGCATTTTCTCATTTTCAGGCAATTATTTAAGATATTCTATTGTTCATCACAGTCTTAAAGAAAAATATAATGGAGTGTTACTTACGCCATAACAATAACACTGAAATCCAGCCAGTTCCATGGATCTCGAAGGAAGGTGAATTCTGTCATGCAAAATCCTCTCGCCAGTATTTTTATCAATGACTCAAACGTGTAAATGCCAGTGAAAGTGTACCTGGGGAATAAAGCGGCCAAGATAAGCAAAAGCATTAGCAGTTAATGTAAGCCATGGCGGAAGCTCACTCAGCTTAATTATGTTGGACCCAACCCTACTTGTGTGGGGCACTCCTCGCATTTTGTGGGGGTTGCTCATAAACATTGCATTGACCTGTCTAGGAGCAGTTTCATATATGGACCAAGAAGCTTATAAGAAATGGGAAAGTGCTTGTGACAGCCACAGAATGAAACTAAGTTTTGCTGCTGGGTGTGCAGCAAGTTCTCACTCATTTAAGTCAAGCTTGAATAGTATGTTTTTAAGCTAAAATATGGGACTTTCAAAGCACTGACTGTAATCGTGAAAAAGCAAAGAATTATGCAGCAATTCCTCTGATTTCCTTGTGATTTAAATGATTAAATCCTTGTGATTTAATGGAAAATGTTAATTCGAGTCATATCTCTCAACCCTTCCTGTTCAGGTCATTTCAAGGGGCAGCAGTTTGATAATTGGTGCAACTTGTTTTGATCAGCTATTCTTTCTATAAATTCCCCTATACGTCACTATTTGTGGTAAATCACATCATTGGTTTCAGAACTGAACAATAATAAAATGGCCTCACTAAAATCCAGGAAACCAATGCACATATACCCCATACTCTATGTAGTAATTTCAACCTGCTTGATAGTAAGAAAGACACTAGGGAGATTTTGGTTTGTTTCTTTCTTTTCTAAGTTATTGCCAGCAGCTTCTTCACTGTGAATAACATTGGATAGAACACACACCTTAAATTTTGCAATAAGGATGATAACCATAATAAAATCTGGCAAATTCTCTGTGGAGGGCAGCAATGCATTGAGTTCTACCATTCAGATTTGTATTTATACCCGGTTCTCTAAACACCATCAGAGACATTCTTCAGGGCACACATCACCTCTTTTTTGTATGTTTGTACCTGAGACAGGTAGATCATTGGGACTATATATTCTAGGCCATATCTTATTAAAAATATAGATGTTTAGTATCTATTGCTGACATTTGCTTTTCCCCAAATGAAGATGCAGTGGATATCACGGCAGAGTTCTCCTTCTTGTCTATCCGTCACATAAAAAACAGTTAAAATCTCATACAGCAAAGATTTCATAAGATGTAATGCTATGAATTTCACCAGAAACTCTGTCTTGAGTTTCCTTGAGTTTAGAGTGTCATTAAATAACACTAGCCATAATGGTGCCATCACTAAAACTCCTCATAACTGCTTGAGTTCCTATCCAACAAAAACACTACGTGTAAGCACTTAAAGGTGTCAATATACTGAAGAACTTCATTGTGCAAAAAAGGGAATTATTTTATCTTTAGCTGTATTTCTTTGGTCACACTTACAGATAGTGGCTGCTCTCCTGCTTTCGTGTCACCCAGTAGAGGTAATTAGACATATTATAAGACCTCAGTATGTTTTGCCATAATATGAACAGAGCAGAATTGTGTGTGTGTGTGTGTGGGGGGGGTTGTGTTCAACTTTGGACCTAGAATGTTTCTCACATTTCCTTTTTGACCATATACCTGAGCACTACCTTGTATACAACCATTTGCAACTCCTATTTAGTTTTGCTGTGATATTGCAAATATAGGTCAAACAATTGACAGTCTCTCTGAGCATGTGCATTCAGTAATACATGCAGAAAACACATGCAAAGAACTGAAAAAAATACTTAACGGTACATAAGCTCATTAAAGTGATAAAATACTTGTATTTATTCAGCACGTCAGATGGTTTAATTGATTGTATAATCATTGTCTAATTCTAAATGGATGGGGCAAAGTCCTCTAGCAACAGAAGAGCTCCTTTAATGGGAGAAGTTTGTGGGGGAGGGAGATTTTAATTCTTTTAGTGGGTAAGTTGATTTGTTTTGTTGTTGTTGCTGTTGTTGTATTTCAGAATTATTCTGTTTTTAAAAGAAGATCTGGGGCAAATATCTATACCGTGCTGCTCTTGTATCTTTTATAAGGCTTTGAGTTGTTAGACAAAAATGAATTAAGGTTATCATTTCCAAATCCAATATTAATTAAAATCCAATATTGATTAACTTGAATTAAAGTTGACCATGTTATTTTGCTCCTCAAAGCATCTGTCTTGATTTTGTTCTATGAATTTTAGGAGGAAACGCTGAGAGGTATGAGGGGAAGCAGGAGAAGGGGAAACATGAAAGGCAGAAGTCTTCCTCCCTGCTGCATGATTTCAGTTATATTTCTGCTCTAACTTTCTTGCATGTCCTGTCCAGGGCACTGACAACAACATCCATAATTTTCTTTGCCTAAGGAACGACTCTGATATTTTCCTGAAGAACATTTGAATTCCCAAATGGAGACCCAGTGACCCAATCTCCCACAGATGAAAAGTCCGTGTTAAAGCTGCACATGTCATGGCTATGCTACTATGTGACCGTTGTCAGTAAGAGAAGGACAACACCGGGGAAAAGGACAGTCACAGACATACTTCAGGGCAGTATACTATACAGAGACACATGAAACACCCTGGGATTAAGACATTATTGTGATCAGAAATATTTGGTTCAGTCCTGTCTATAATTAGTAATTTATGGCCTAGAAGATGTACCCTGCCAGATCTTACGAAACTTAAAATAAGGGCATTTTGCTGGTCTCCTTACCATCCTGAGTAGACCAACCACCAGGCTCTAGAGCAGCAGATGGCTGTGTTTATCATATGTCACTCAAAAATAAAAAGTGTGTTCTGATTGGTTCAATGAGCCAAAATAATTGTTTAATGCACTGTAGGTTGATAAGTGTGTGCATCTGGTATCTATTTCTAAAAGGAATATTTTAAAGCAACTTAAAGAAATGAAATGGACTTTCTAAAGCTTAATAGCCCCTTCCTTCTACAATATATCTTTTGGGGGAAATCTTTCCATTTTCTCTGGGGATTTGGAAAGCTAGAGAGGACTTGATAAAGGTGTTCTCAAATAACTTTGCACTTGCTTACATAGTATCTCTGCTACTGATTAGAGAGGAACACTCCCATTATGTACTCAGTCTAAATGAAACTTCTGCTTTTGGTAATTTTTAGTTTAAGGACAGAAACAAGTATGCCCTGGACAGATGTTTTTAAAAGAAAATAAACTTAAGGTCCATCAGCTTATTCTAAGGTGTCTACCGCCTTAGATCTCTTGCATGGGACCTGTGGGAGGCAGACCAGTTTGAAGTGGAGCTCTGATCATACATGGTTTCATTCAGATGTAGCATAGTGAATTCTTTGTTCATATTTTAGCAATAAATATGAGCTTGGTAGAGACTTAAAAATGTTAATTTACTTACTAAGGGAGTTTTCACAGGCAACACCTGGCAAAACATTTTGTCAGGACAAATACTATGCTCAGTATTACTGGAAAGAAATTAGACAACATCAAACAAAATGAAAAAAGGAAAGTCACAAATAACAGAGGAAGAACGACATAAGGGCAGGGCAGCTTTGTACCAGCAAAGATACTTACTCAACATATTTATTCCACGGCGGAGTCTCTGATTGTGCCATGAACACACAATTAGTTAAAATAGTGCACATAATAAACATACTGAACAATGTAAATAAGTGAATTAAGGAAAAACACACCTGCTATAAGACTTCATAAATTTTAATCATTTCATGCAAGATATGACAGCTCTCATAATTTCCAAGATACTTAAAAACTACCACAGTCACTTGTTTGCAAGTGTGTCAGGGAACAGGTAATTATGCAAACACAGAAAAACCGAGAGACTCTTCTCTGCTTTTTTTTTTCTGTTGCCTACATCTTTTACGCATTCTCCACACACTAAACAAATGCACCAACTGTGCAGTTTTCTGAAAATACAATGCCCCAAACTTACAGCTGTGCTGGTCAGATGACATTATGCATAGGTGCACAACTTTGTGTGAAAAGAGGGATTAGTATCATTTAAGTATTTAAGGAAAACCTGTGTCTGCAAATTCCTGTTTTATTTTGCATCCTGAAGCATTTCTCATGCAATAGGCAAGTTATAAATCTGATCTTTCTAATCTATCTAGGGAGGTTTAGGTCTTGCTCTAGGTATACAGTTTCACCAAAGGCTAATATGAGTTTCAGAGCACTAATTTTAAAGTTTGATCTGCAAACTCGGTTGGCAAATATACAGCCTTAGTCTGCAGAGCTGACCACCTCAGCTGAGACACCAGTTTCCTAACTGATGGCTAAAAGTAATCTGCTAAGTGTATGGTCTATGTACTTAGCCACTAAGCAGAGGCCAAAAATAAGGCAAGGAGCACCCTAAATAAAATCCTGCAACTGAAAACATATTTCACTGAACAGCAATCCTGAAAGAACATGTCACTTCCTTTAAAAAAAATATATATATATATAAATAAAAAAACACCATGGGATCATCTTGTGGAAATAATAGGTCCCATGTTACTGGGAAAAGTTTAAGTAATGAGTTTAAAGGGACGGAAGTTAAGGTAAAGGAAAACAACCTACTGTTCAGTCAATAGGATGTAACATTTGTCAGGGGAAGACAGTAGAATACAAATGCAGATTTCTTTTGTCTTGTTCAGTAAAAAGGATGCATTTTATTTTATCCATGGTTAGATGTCATTGCTGAGTTTTTGTTTGCTTTTGAGAATAGTGAACAGATAATGTTATTTTAAGGATTTTTCTCCTGAAATGTTTGTATGAAAAGAGGCATTTCGCAGAGCCAAAACCTCTGCTGAATACAGCATGGAATATTTTCTGATGTGCCACATAAGCAACTACCAGGTTAAATTGGTAGTAACCAACCTACATATTCCCTGGTGCCACTGCAGAAACCAGTAATTGAACTCAAAGGGACTGCTCGTCTCACAAATATTTTCCACTTCTGAGGCCTAGACCTCCTATGGAATAACTGTGAAGGATATGTGATATCTAATTTCTTTTTCTTAATTCAGCCCAAAATGGGTTTCTAAAACTATTTATCAACTGGCTTATCTGGTTAATATGAATAGTTGTAAATTATAGTTAGCCTAGAAAATGTTGGTTTACTTTTCAAATCACAATGAAAATCCTACGAAAGCAACAACAGAGTGATATCTGGAGACCATACTAGACAAGGAGTATCCCACAATCCGAACTTATGCAAGGAAATTTCTCTGTAATCACCTATCTTAGGAGCACTAGTCTGATTAATATATTCTTGCTTCCTTGTAGCATAGGTTGAATCTAGCAGCTTTCCTAAGGGCTGTTAAGCAGATGCCACAGTCTTCTCAGGTGAAGACTCAAGGGAATAATTAGGAGGACACAAGGTGGTAATGTAAGGGGTCAGTCCGGGGTCATCAAATGCTCTACAAATTTAAACTGATATTAATCAGAAAGATCTAAATGACAAGGAATATAAAGGGAAGAAACATTTCAATTGTTTTCACACTGAAATTAGAGGTCTACATAAGAAGCAAGAAAAAAATGGAGATTTCTACAGAATGAATATTCGCTGTCCTGAAAACTAATGCAATGGTTTGCATAAGCAGACTGTCAAAAAATGATGGCAATTGTCTACTCAGAAAGGACAGAGTGAGCAAAGAGGATGATATTGAAACAATCTATTTTAAGGCCATTGCCTATAACATAACTTAGAATTACTATTAATTCTAAATTTTGAAAATATATTAGTCCATGAGTTAACACGGATCACACACATGGCTAACATTCCAATGGAGGGTGTGATTACAGACCACATATCTAAAATATTACCCCCTCAGCAGGGTTTTTAATACAATAAATTGAAATTAAACTTTTGTTTTATAGGATACTCTCAAACTGAAATTACAGAATGGCATTCTAAGTAGTCTATATAAGGAAGTCCTAAAAACTATAAATTGTCTTCTAGTATAAAGAAGTCATCAATTCAAACATAACATACTTCTGTTTTAGATTTTATTATGATGGATAATGGTTAATTAGCAGACTGAATACTAGCAGCTGTTTAAGTGATCATAGCCAAATTAGATATAATATAGGCAGGCAAAGGTTACTCCCAATCAATAATAGATATTACAAGTGATTTACAAAGTCTCATTTTTCCTTAAAGAGGAAAATGTGCCAAATCACACGGTAGATTCTTGCATTATTGCAAGTAGAAAATATGAAAAAAAGAAAGGTAAATCTTTAAAAAGAAAATTTTTCAAAGGGCAAGAATTCATAATTATAGAGTCAAGGAGGCTAATTTTTGAGCAACGGCCATCCTGGATCTGTGACAAATTCAGAAGAATATGTATTAACTAGGAAAGGAAGGAAATAGCAATTGCTATATATCCTGCAAAGGACAGCAAACTGCTTGGAAAAACCAAGAAAACCACAGAACAGCCCATGGCTTATATGGTATATGAAATGAGGAGGAGTCTTTAAAGCAAAAGACATAAATTAATGGTTAGCAGTGGTTTAATCTTATGAATAGGTGGAGATGGTAAAATAGTTAATGATGCAGAAGACAAAGGCCAATGACTAATGATGCAAATGACAAAGACCAAATACTAATGATGCAGAAGACAAATCAAGAATTTTGTTTTGTATTTGGTATGGAACAAGTAGTTCCACCGCCACACTCCCCATGTTGTCCATAATTGAATTGGACCAAGGTCTTGCTCTGGCACCCATCGAAACCATGGTTCTACCATGAGGTCTACTAATTTCCATTTGCAGGAGGTTGTCAGCCTATAGACATCCTTTCCCTTCAAAAGGATTATCATCTCAAGCTGACTGGACTAACCTTGCTTACAGGCTCTACCCTGTCTGATGTTTCAGAGGAAAAACTCTACATAAGCTACTTAACCAAGAAATGCGATCCCTACAATTTCTATATAGGATGATTTTCACTCTGTCCTCTCTGTTCTGTTCTGCTGTTGGCCTTCAAGGTACATTCAACAACTGGCAATGGAAATCCAGCATCCGCTAAAGAAGTAGAAGTTGCTTCAGACACTTACGTGACAGTTGATGCTCTTTTGGCTTGTGCCTCGGGAGAAAATAAAGTCTGCTTGATTACACTCATGCAAAACAGTAAATCTACTTCCCAAGTTCATGTCTGTGATATTATCTGCTTGAGTACTTGCCAATTCAGGCTCCTTTCTGCCCGAGATATTGACTTCCTGCTCAGCCAATTGGCCTTTGTGTTGCAGGTTGCTGTGAGAGGCCTTTATTGACCGAAAACAAAGCACTGTCTAATGCAGGAACTTTGCTGCTGCCTTATTGTGCCTGCATGCTGCCTCCTGCCTGCGCTTGCCGAAGGCTGAGCTGTGAGGTTGTCTGACATTATCAACACAGGTTGATAACTTGGGTCTATCTGGAACTAAAATGCTGTTAGCTTCGCGGCCTTCCACTTCAGAAATTTTATGCTCCTTATCTAACCATATTTTTGTTCCTGACATGTCTTTGAAATTCGCTCCTCCGTGTGCCCTGTGCTTGGAGGTAATGTGATAAGGACTTCTTGCACGCTTATCTTTCAGTTGACTGACACCAAGGGCGGGTAGTTCCTGTGCATTGCACACACTTGTGACCTCCTGCCTCCACGAGCAGCTGCAGAAGAAGTGAGCGGTAAGACAGAACAGACCTTTGCAGCTGGAACCAGTATTTATACATCTACCCTTTTTGCTGAGAAGCTCAGTTGTCAAATTCTTCTCTGAGTCATACCCATGAAAATCCTTCTACCTCAATTAGCTTCAGCGAGGCTGTTGTGATGTAACTGTACCGAATCAACACTGCCTGACCCTGTGTATACAGCAGCACGTGCTGAACTGCTTGCAGGTGTACCTTGATGCACAAACAAATGTCTCTACAAAATTCTATGGTGTATTCTTAGAAACCACAAAAACATCTTCGCTGATACTTCTTATTCCATTTATATATAATTGTTGTTACTAGGAGCCTCGTCTGTGTTTCCTCTTGTTAGGAAATATATATTTTCATATCTCTTTTTTTCCCCACTGCATTCAGAACTACTGGGAATCTGCTTTCTTTCTTTTTTCCCCTACATTTGATAATAAGCCAATGATTCTAAGATGCTAGTATTTATTAGCACTTTCTGGTAGACATGAGAATTGCAGCTGGGGAATTGCTATCACTAAAATGTCAAAAAATCATCCCAGCTGCATGTGCACTGTTGGAAAAGCAGTCTGGGTTTTTAATAATGTTCATACAAAGCTGGACATTTGGCTCAGTTTGATCTTTCAGAGAAGTATGACTAAATCAGAATAAAATGTCTCTGCGGACATATTGAAAAAACAAAACAACCCTCACTACCACCTGAGTTACACCCATGTATTACTTCAGAACTAGGGCAAGGTGAAATCAGGAATTGCTGTTCTGCTGAAAGGTGCTCTGTGCCAACATCCCTTTCCATTCCAAGGTGGACAACAGCTTGAAATTAAATAAACTAACAATACAATAAAGTTTTCTTTTTAATATTCTGTTTCAGGGCAACAACAAAAATTAATTCTGAGGTGGTTCAAAATAGAACCGTATGTGCGTATGGTGGTACAGGATCTCATCGGAAAGGTAGCCATAGGAAAGCATCCTATGGCAAAGTTGCCCATCAGGGGACATCTCCCAGGATGGACTTCAGGCACTTTCTGCTTCTGAATTACCATGCTCAATTCATTCCACTGACTCTTTGCTGATTATGATCTTATAAACCTAACTAACTCACTAAACTTTCTAGTGCAGTTCACATATCTGATGGCAATAGTACAAATTAATTACATTCATACCTCATTTAACAATATAAAATAAAGCAGACCAAAAAGCCAAGCACACATCTGTTATAACAACAAACAAGTGCAACAAAATTTTAAAACTGCTTATTGAAGTCAACTGATTTTATATTTCTACTGATCTGTGTTTAAAAATAATATAAAGCGCACTAGCAGGGAAATCAACAGAAAGGATATGAATGTACCAAAATTTTAATTGCTGTTCTTCTGATTGGATGGAAAGGGCTAAGTATATACAAGGCAGGAGTGGCACTAAATCGAAAGATTGTCTTCCCTTTGTTCAGTACTATAAATGTCTGGAAAACAAAATAGGAAATGAGAACATTCAGTATCTGCATTAACACTCAGTTTTTCCCAGCCCACTTCCCAATGGGAAACACCTGACAGGCTCTCCAGTTTCTTCCCCACTCGCTCCTTGACCCCTAAACTCCTTTTAATTCTATAAAGTTTCTTCTAAGACACTCCCTGTGGAACAATTGCAATATCCCGTTTTACTCCTTCACTGCTTACAGGATCTCCTGCCATCATCCTCGTCATGAGGCTGGGGAGGGAGAAGACTCACCTTTAAAAAATAAGATCACTTGAAACTAAAATGTGGTGGAGGAACTTTCACACCACTTCTCTTCCCCGGTACCAGCAATTCTATTATTTTGTTACCTTGATCATCCTCGGCCTTTTTTTTTTTCAAACTTAGCTGTTTTTTTCCAACTTATTCAATGGTGAGTTGGATGCTTGACCAATTTATAGGGCTTTGAGGATGCCCAACAATGCACAGATAAGCTAAGAATCACTTCGATACAGGATCAGGCCACTCCATAGGTCCACAGGTAACTCTCAGCAGTTCTGCTACTTGCCCATCCTGCATCTAAGACCTTTACAACACAAAAAAATGCAAATCTATATTCTGCTGTTAGTGCCTGGGAATAACAGGAACCCCACAGTCATAAATGTTTTTAAATTAATCCCTTCCCGATAAGTAATTTGTTTCTGTTTGCCCACTTAACTTTTTTTTTTTTTGTAGTCATTACCTCTATTTCTACACTGGTTTTGGTTGGTTGGTTGCTTAAAAAATAATAATAAAAAAAAAGAATTGTGATTGTATCAACTCATTGTTTACAGCAAATTGCATAGTCCCAAATCAAGAAGAACATCACTACCCGAAAGAACTGGAAGCAGTCTAGAAATATGGTGTGCTTCCAAGCTTTATTCTGTCCTCCTCTATGTTGCAAAATGTTTGGAACGGGGGGAACAAACCATAGTAAGCAAGCCAGGTGGCTCTGCTGTCAACAGCCTTTGGACTGAAACTGTCTGTGGTTCTCTAGCCTTTGTCCAGTCTATACATGATTTTGCATCAGGTGATGCTCACTTTAGGATGCAGCACACCCTTCTGCAAAGTGCCAGTGTGGCACACATTATGAACCTTTGGTCATCTCAAATAGTTTTGGGGATGGAGTTTAACCAGTCCTGGGCAGGAAAGGAGCTGTTGCCCTCCAGGAGTGGTTAGGCAGGTGCCTTTTACTCATGTACATAGTCTAGCACCAGATTCAAGTCAACCACAAGCTCTTAAGGGTCTTGAGTGATAAACAGATCCGTGAAGAGTCAAGCCTCAGGAAGACAGCAAGATACGGTAGATAAAACCCTTCATTTAACTCAGCTGCTACACTGCTCTTGTCAGACACTGTATATTCATATTCAGTGCTATCTGAAAACACCCAAGTCTTAATTACACTGTTTACTCTGCTGCTGTGCTATTTAGGTGCTTCTTGAGAACCCTGCTCATGACAAAATTCTCATCCTTAAACTGGAAAAAAATACTCTCACTGGCTGAGGAAAGACAGGAAACGGAATTCTCAAAACAGTGAAATATTCTATATTTTAGCAAATGCAAAGAAAAGAATGTCTTCATAAGGTGCTCACCTTACGATCATTGTAGAAAGGGTCAAGGTCCTCCAGTGGCTCTCCAATGAGCTCTGGAGGCACAGTCCCATAGATATCGGGCAGCTTCTTGCAGGCTTGTAAGTCAAACTGAGGCTGAGGTTTCTCTTCTTCAACCAGCTGCTCTCTGTATTCCTGCTTGGCATTCCTTGCAAGCTTCTCCGCGATTCGTTTCTCAATTGCAGCCAAAGATTCAGGCGTGAACCGGTGGAAGCTGTTAGTACCCGGTGGTAACAAGAAGTCAGCCATCTTTTCATCCTGCTTTGTCTATACTGGCCTTTGCTCCTAGTAGTGGAAATAACTGGAACAGAAAAGACCAAAGATAAGTGACAGGAACAAAGCAAGAAGGGGAGAGCCAAGAGGGAGAACAAAAGAAATAAGTAAATAACTTTTAGGTCATCAGAAGACTCTTCATTGAATATTATGTGGTCGGTACATCATCAGGAAAAAGAGAAGTGTTTGAAATTGTAGTTTAAATTAGGAACAACTCTATAATCAGACTTTGTAGATGTACTGTGGAATATTGACAAGTGCATGACTAACTTAGCAGACTAAGTCCATTTTAAAAGTAACTTAGATTCATACAAGCTAAATTTTGTCAAAAGTGACATGGATTTGGATTCCTAACTCATTTTTTAAAATGCATCTCTGGGAGTGGATGAACAATGTGCCTAAGTGGCTGCAGGGTAGATTTAAATCAGCTGATCTCAGGCCACATGATGTAAACTCTAAAAATGCCCCAGCTGTTCTATTCCAAATATAAAGAGTGAAAGGTCAAGTTCAGACTCTTATATCTCATAGAAATTCTTCATAATCTCTGTCTTGGGCTTCAGCAACATAATTTTTCAGCATCTATTTTCCTTTGGGGATAGGAAATGCCATCCTCGGGATATTTGGCAATACTTCTGGACATTTTCTCCTCCTCCACACCCTACTGTCTCAAAGATGTTGGAAGCCCAAGCATGCATGGCAAAGCCCTGGCGCCTTCATGGGAAAACTCCAAGTTTCTGAGGAGATGAACAACTAGAGTTGCCAGTTCATGACATCTGAAAATCAGGCTGCTTCCAACCAATGCTTCCAACCATATCTGTCTGGGCATGTAACTCAAAGCAGTGAGGTTTGACCATCTCAGGTTCATGGTGCTTCCCAGGTAACACTTCCAGGCCCTACCGAAATGAAAATGAGTGAGAGGCACCATTGCTCTTCAATGAATATGAGTAAAGTGCGACTTGGAAACACAACAAAAACAAAGGCTTCCTTAGATCTGTGCTAAGTAACATGGATAGCTGTGAAAATCAATCTAAAACTACTGTTTGGAAGGAGATGAAGCTTATCCCTCTTCTAGTAGCCTGCAGAAATCCATTCAACCTCACTGAAGCTCTGCTTTGCAATTTAGCTGTAACTTAAGTGACATGTTTTTCCAGCTAGAACAACCCTCACTATGCAATAATTAAAATACATTTCACAGACAAAACATGGCTTTTTATTTTCCTTTTTTTTTTTTAAATTTCTTTTACTCCCACCAGACCATCACACTGAATTAAAATAATAGATGGTGACAAACAAAATCTTTATAGATTTTGAGGTGGGCTACCCTACGGCATTCACCAATGTGTGCGGGATACAATTCTTTGTTCAGCTGCAATTGTTGTTTTCTGCTTTCAGATGGTATTTGTCTATTTATAGTGGATAGTTCCAGATAGTTTGCTTCTATTAGGCTCTGTGATGACAGCATTTTTGTTAGCAAACAACTTTAACTGGACTTCACATGACAAATAGCATATTTATTGACTCAATTTATTTGAGCAAAGTACTCTTTCAAATAGCTGCTGTTTTTCTTCTTCTGACTTTGTTTTAAAGTGAATTCATTAAATTGTCATTGATCACAGCATATCATACTGAAATGATTTACTAGAGCTTATATATCATAGTCTGCACTGCTGTTTGTCTGAACAAGCAGAGTAAAATGACTTATCCCTTCCTTGAATTTGGGTATTCGGATACTCTCTTTATTTAGATATTCTCCTTATTTCTTTTGCCTCTCCTCTCACATCATTTGTGCTCTCCCCTCTCTCCTGAAAAACAGGAAATGATCAGCTTTCCCACAAACTGAGTTGCCTTCTGCTCAAAGCTGTGTGACTCAGCACCAGTGCAAGTGAATAAAATTTCACTTTCCATAAATGATATCAGTGCAGGTGGCCAAAGTATTCTTTTGTTTTCCTTCTTTTTTTTAAAATATATTTCTAATTATATTGATTTTTGTTTCTTTACAGTGACTGCTGTCTCATTGCTGAAAGGAGCAACAAAAATCAGCAGAAAGGAATAGATTAGGTCTCTAAACTGGAGAGAAGCTGACTGAGAGCCATTAGTAGAAGTATATATAATCATGAGAACTCTAGTGAATAGGGACGGATTGTTCACTGCTTCTCACAGTACCAGAACTGGGAAAAATTCAAACAAAATCACAGAGCACCAGAGCCAGAGCAACTAAAGGAGCTGCCTTTCCACGTGGTACACGACTATACCTTGAAACTTGTTTCACAGCAAACTTGCTGTAAATGCTAAAAGAAAAAAAAAAAAGGCAAGGATTCACAAGACAACCAAAAAAAAAATGCAGGGGCTAAATCCAGGGCAAAGATACAGCCTGAGAAAACCCCTGAGCTACAGGAAGTGGGTGCAAGCAAGAAATGCTCCTGCATCTGCCTCATTTTTGCACTCCTCCTCATTGCAAGCCTGCAGAAACCTGTGCTCTGATGCTGTATTCTCCTAGCTGGACCTAGCACACATCCATGTGTGAACACACATGCATGACAGCCCTGTCTGATGGACACTCTGTAGCTGGCCAGAGCCCATGTCCACCCATCCTTTCCAGTCACTCTACACTTCTGCTGCTCAAAACCAGAGTTTTCAACCACAAATGCAAATTCCAGAAAGTTACCTAGCTAAGAACAAGGTGGAAAAATACTACACAAAAGTGATTAGAGCTTTTCCTGCTCCTCCATATATTCTCCCTAATGAAGGTTCATATTTTCCAGCACTCTTGTAATAGAAAAAATCTTGATGTGTTTTGTCTTCTTGCTATATGTTATTTAAATTTGCTATATTTTAATATATATACTTAGCACAATTCTTCTTCAATTTTAAATGCTTTCAGGAAATGGACAAGATAATTTCATGGGTCTTTTCTATGTCTAATTTCTTTTAATCTGTGAATTGCACACACTTCTACAAATAGACAGGGTTAGCCCAGTTGTTTCTTAAAAGGGTAAGAAAGCACCACAACTTAAAAAGGGAAATCATCAATGACTGAATCAAAGAGCTGGAATGTCTTTTCTTAAGAGATAATAGCTGTTGTGACTCATATTTTTACAACATGAATCTGGATTTTTCCATTCCTCTCAGGCATATTTTTGAAGTACAAGGCTTCAAACACATTATTTTTGTGATATCCCTATGCTCAGAATGAGCATTTTCCTCTTGCTTTGTCTTTGTTAAATTCAGTTAACATCGGTTTGCGCTGATAAAAATGTAGTCGTTATGTAAACAACATGTTTGCAAAAAAAAAATAATGCTCCAAAATGCATATTTTCTATGGCATGTCAAGAAATGGAGGAGAAAAGTACAAATAAATACAATACTGTGCATTTATTCAGGGAGATAAATGCTGTTTTCCACTATTTCTTTAGCCTTGTTCTCATTTGCTTCAGCTACTTCTGCTCAGAAGACTATGCAGGCTCCCAGTGCAAGCTGTGCCTGCCCCCTGAGCCCTTCCCTGGCCTCATGTGGATGATGACCATCACCCTGAAGGCCATGGGTCAAACACAGCAGAGGTTGAATGTGCTCACCTCCAGCTGGCAGCACTCCAGCTCAGACCATCACTACACATGCCTGCGACCCCTCATCATGTCCTGGGACACTGCCCCGAGCCAGTAAGGAGATCGGGCCACCAAGCTACAATGTGGGAAGCAGAGGCTGAGCTCCCTCCGGGGCACTATGCTTCACTAGGCTTTGACTTCAGAGAAGCTGCAACCTCCCTTGGCCCCATCTCCTGTCCAAAGACGGGTATAGAACTGATTGCCTGGCACACTGGAGTGTCATGGACACATCTACACAGCGCTTACAGGATCAAGGCTGGATACCACCAAGCATGATCATCTTGAGCAGAGCTTCATTTATTTAACCCTACCAATTTCCGTGACGCCTCTCAGAGGAATCTGCTACTGATCATGAGCCAGGATGGTGCCATGGGCACAGATATATTCCTCCTGAAATTCTGCTAGAAGTAAATCTTCCAAGAAAACAAACAGTAGTCCCAAATTCTTCTTTTGTTTAAGAAATGGTTGTGGCTAAATATGGATGTCACATTCCCAACTGCTGTGGTAACAAAAACAGTCATGAGAATGCCTTGCCATTAAATGTTCAAGAATGCACGGAGTACTGTCACCTTTTTTTTTCCTCCTCTCTATATAATCTCTTTGGCATTTTCCTTTGACCTGCAAAGCACTGCAAAACATGAGAATAACAGGATATGGAAGTGAAGAACAAGACAATGATACATCTAATTTAACATTACTGGCCTAGATTCACAAATC
Source organism: Crypturellus undulatus (assembly GCA_013389825.1). Lineage (NCBI taxonomy): Eukaryota > Metazoa > Chordata > Aves > Tinamiformes > Tinamidae > Crypturellus > Crypturellus undulatus. The sequence goes on from VWPW01016586.1 coordinate 225,470, forward strand.
TTTATGTAAAAAATACTTATGCACACTTACTCCATTGTGTTTATTGTATAACTGCAAAGTAATAGGGGCTGCGCAGAAGTTTCACTGCAACATGAAATGATGGCTTCATGGAGGATTCTTGCTTTTAATTAAAATCAAATAAAGACCTTTTGCATAAAGATCAAGAGGCAGTAGGAGCCTAGGTGACCTAGACATTATCATAATTTTGCTCCTGATCACAGACAACCTTATTAGACTTAATTCACTCATATTTATCTTGCACTTTACATTCCTCAACTAAGAGGTGCCATGGGAAATTCTGCTGAAAATGTTCAGTTGCTGCTTATGCAGACTTCTGAGGGTCTGTACACTTGCACTGAAACAAGGGAGAACTGAATAAAATAGTTCTTGAACACATTCATTACTTCTGCTTAAACTGATATCTGGTTTGTTCTTTTTGTTTTTTTTTTTTTCTCGCAGGCATAATTTTGTCAAGACCGTAAACAATGATTTTTCTTGGTGCATGTTCCTTACATATATAATCAGCTACAGCTGGAGTAAATCAGTGCAATTCCACTCATCCTATGGAAATCCCGGCAGCTGGAAATGTGAGCTGCGCGGACAAGGAATACCCAGATAGACACTGTTGGGTGATCAGCGCACTGAGCCATGTGTCCCCACACGCAGTACACCGGGCTCAGTACAAAAGACCTTGGAGAAGTGAAGGGAGGGGGAGAGCGTCTTCCACAAAAATCTGATGGAAATGGACACAATATGAAGTTCTTTCAGGAAATCTCTTAGTAAAAGTGTGGTGTTGACATAACCCCTGGAGTGACGCAGGGAGAATGATGAAACTGAGGTCTGCTTGCTGTGCGCGTCACGGAGCGACCCTGCAGGTTGAAATGACATCGCATAACGCACACATCTCCTAAAACAAGCCTGGTTTGCTTGGCATACGTGCTGACCAGAGGCTGGAATAAGTAAGGAAGCAAAGACTTCATTGCAATTTGCATCGGGAAGGAAAAACAGCACAATGCTCAAAACTGAAATCTCAGAATTACTGACCTACAAGCCTTTAGCAAGCAGCTCTGCCTACTCCATGTCTCCCTTTAAATCTAGTGAGTTGTGCTGGCATCTTCCTCATCAGAATCACAACATTTTGAGTTTGTCAATGATGTATTGATAAGATAACATCTTCAGAAAGCTAATATGTGCTAAAAGGAAATTAATTCAGAAGATTTCATCCCAATATCAAAATAGTATCTGCAAATGGCAAATGTTATGCCAAACATTAAATGCTGGCACTAAATCTTCTGTTATGATAAAATATATATTTTTAGTGAACTAAAAATATTCTACTTTCTTTGCAGATGTTTTTATTTCAAATTATGTTGCAACTGAATGACAACAACAAGCAAGAGGAAAGCAATACATTATACTTAACACCTCATATTTTACTGAAAATTATCATTCCTTGCACCAAATGACATTTTCATGTCATTTTTAATTAACTTGAGATTGGCCTCAGAGTTATTTTACTATGAAGTATCCACTTCACTTTGAACAAGAACTAAGAAATCTAAAGGAGAACCCCTTATTATGTCAAATATAATATACACTATTTGTCCCAGTGGATGCTTTTAATGCTCACATGAATTAAATATCAAGGCTGGTCCATTTTACTCACAGAAAGTTTTATAAAGATGTTTTAACATTTGTTAGAAAGCTGTAAAACAGATACTAAAATATACTCTGGAGCCATTATGAGATAGTTATGCTGCTGAAATAAGACAGGTTTTTTGCTGATCACCAAAAGCTTTACTGCTAGGCCTTGCAGAGGAGAGGGAGCTATGGCTGGAAAACCAAACTGCCTGATATATTACCAATGAAGGTATATTACCAATGAAGGTATAAATAAGGCATCACTCTTCCCCTCACCATGGAGCTTATGTAGAGACATTTCATCAGTAAGAAAAAAAAAAAACAGACTTATGAAAACACTTAGTAGAACTGGACTATTTCCATTAAAAAGAGTTGGATGGAACTCTGTAAGCAAGGGGTCCTTTTACAATTTTAGCACTGAACTGAGAGAGAAACCAGACATGACAACCAAACTGAAAGCCCATTTTTAATAGTAAACAGCACGATATAGTCTCTCCTTAGTTCATGTGCAAAGAGCAAAAACAGGCTGAGGTGGAAAGTCAATAAAACACTACATGTCAAAGATAAAGAAAAGGAGAGAAAGACTTGCATGGATATGTAATATAAGCTGCAGGAGGCGGCAGGTCCTTTTGCTGCAGCCATTGGATATGAGGCAAGGCAGCAGGTCCTCCTAACTGCTCCTCCCTCTGCAACATCAGGAGCTTGTTGCTCTACAACATCCTCAAGAGTTACGTGGCTTCCATCCCATCTTTACATCTCTAACCACCCAATCTTCCACTCTTCTGCATCTCAATCCCTTTCCTATTCATTACCGCACCAAATTATCTCACCCTCCTACCTATCATCTACCTTATTCAGAGTCAACATAATCCTTCCAAACACCTCCCTCTGTCCATAGCATAGGGCACTAGTCTGCCAGTAGCATTCACACCAGACCTATGTGATTTTATCGCAGTTACCTTATTGCTTTTCTTGTCCAATGCAATGTAATTTTTGCACTCATGGTAGGTTCTTCTGGAGGAGGATACGAGATCCCTGTTTGTCCAAGGATTTGGGCAGTGTAGGATGCTAATGGGGACCCAGCCCCAGGGCAGGATACCGCAATGTTTTTGTCATATGACACAGACATGAATAACATCAAAGGCCACAGATTTACAAGCACACTGGCCAAATTATTTCTCTTGTGATGGGAATGGAGGCTTGCGAATCCTACCAGGGAGTAGCTGGTCACCATTTGCTGGGGTATGGTCACTGTTTGCCAGGTTATATTGAGCATTTGATTCAATATTTAGTACACTGTGTATTTGACAATGCAAATTGGAAGAAGCTAGCGGATCCTCCACTCTGATGGAAAGGAAGAGATTTCCTCCCCCCGATAGACAGAGCGAGATTACTGCTGCCCAAGGGGAGGGATATTCTGCCCGTTTGCAATTGAAAACTGCGTGTTCAGTTGCCAAGTTTAGGAATCAGAGTTAAGAGCTTACACAGGCTCCGGGGGTCCAATCCTCAGCTCACATCAGTCAAGGGAAGTATTTTGTTTCACTGCAGGAGGCAGCGGGTCAGACTCCTGGTATCTGAAAGCCAGAATTATTTCATTTCTGTCATTCCTTTCAAACACGTCGGCTTCGGAGACGCAGAGTAGATTCATGGCAAAGATGTAACGGAAACTGGTGCTGAATGACAGCTATTTGATTTGAATTACATAATGCTGTAAGCCATTATGTAAATGAGGCAGATGAAAGCAAGAAGGCAGAACAGGCAGTGATATATATATATACGTATATACGTTTTTTTCAAATACTCTTAATGCCAGCATGATGATTGCCTCCTTCTAGCTATTGTATTTCACTGATTGATTAGCCAAACTAAACTTTATTTCTCCTGAAACTAACCAAAACGTGAAGTACATCTAAACACAAGAAGAAGGGCATGTAAAGAATGAGAAGCATGGGTGTTTTTAGAGGTGTATGAGTCAGTCACTTTACCAGAAGTGATTTTGGCTGTGTCCCACCGACAGTCAATGAGACTCATCCTTCTGAGAACCCTGTGGCTCTCAAATATTCCATCATCTGCTTCTCCCCAGTATAATTTCCTCATCTTTTTACATGGAATAATCTCTTTAGAATAAATAACACATTGCATGAACAATTATTTTTCCAAAAGTCATGACATTTTCTGTTAATTAACAATAATATATAATCATCCAAATAAAACTGCAGGGTACATTCCATTTACTAACGTGCTACATCCAAATACGTATTTATGTGTCAACAGTGCATGCTCGAGTGGTTGGTAATACTCATTTGGGCCTGAGGCACAATGTGCTAGAAGCATACAGCAGCGGCCTCGTATTGCAGCCGTTGTTGTGGCTTCTTGCTTAATTTAGCTTATGGAACCAAGTAGTCAATTAGTAAAACTGAAAATAAATAATACGTCAAGTGGCCTGTGAAAGAGAAACATCTGATGATGGTATCAATGCAGGAGGTTTTCCTAAACGGAAAATGCACTACTTCAAAATTTGGGAATGTTTTTATGTTTCCCGAAGGAACAACCACTAACTATTCTTAAAAATAACATTCCTATGAATGACAACAGTGATAAAGAGCAATAATAAGATCATCCAGTATGTTGGTCCTAATCACCTTCTGTGGTCAGTCTTGTTTTTGCCTTGGTGAGCATCCCCAAAGGACATTACATCTAGGAAGAATAAAACCACCTTCTCTGGCAGGGTTCCAGTATCATATAGAATGACTGTACTGCTTGAACACTCAGATTTCTTTTCCTTTCTTAGGGCAATTTCAACAAAAAAATAAAAATATGATAAAAATGTAGGATTTTGGACAACTTTCTTAATCTTTAATTTGCCCTGTAAAGAATTATTAATTCAAGTATTGCCCTCTCCACTATACCTTCATCCTTATATGTCCGTATATCCATATATCTTTATTCATTCTTAAGATGTAGTTCTGTCCATCAGCTTGATCATGTCATAATGTATTACAGAATTTTTTGGCTATAAATGCATACATTTTGTATGTAAAACTCTTGGGAAATAGCCTCATACACAAAATGAACCAACCAAAATCTCTGATGCAATGGAACAGAACAGTCAAACTAAAGAAATATGGGATTTTAGATACTCAGGGAGACGTAGTTTTTGTTAGGACATGAGTCATATGGCCTGTTCTAGATGTCTGCTTCAGCATGAGATAAAAAATACTCTAGGTCCTAGCAAAAGTATTGATATTTCGACATGTAGATATGTCCTAGTAAACCAAAAGTTTAGGCTTGGTCACATTGGTATATGGGGCCTTCTGGATTGCTCCACCACATCTAAACTTCTGCTTAGGTCTGGCAGGAAGGAACACAAGCCCTGTGGGAAACCTGTGCCATTTGGGAACAGCAGTTGGAAATCCCGCAGCAGCTGTGGGATACCCTAGGGCATCTCCGATATCTATGGACACTTGTATGTCAACTAATGCAGGGAGCCCTAGATCTCTACTGACGACAAACAGGAGCTCAGGCACTCAGCTCACATACAGATGCCTACACGTAAGCTCCCTGATATACGAGTCTTAACCTGCAAACTCAATCCCATGTTATTTCTGATTATTCCATAGAGCATTTCTTTTCAATCACCATCAGAGCAAAGAACAGCTTTCTCCATAAGACAGCAATTTTCCTTGAAAGTTTTAATTCATTCAGGAAAAAGAAAAGTGTAAAATTTTCCTCAAATATATGACCATATTAGGTCACCCCTATTACTTGGGCATACTATTATCTTCTTAAAAGATACATTTCTGCCACAGCAGTTGCATCAAGGACCAAAATCCATTCCCTCAGATTCAGACCACTGTGGATATGAGACAAAGTATGTGATATTGGATAACTTTTTTCCTCTTTTTCCTTTGAAAGAAAAGAGACCAACTACCTCCACGTGCATAGTAGTATGCGAGCAGGCCTAGAGGCTGTCCTGCTCAGGTGGGTGGCGAACTCTTAACACTTCTATAAAAGCTTTCCAGTGACCACAGTTGCACTACTATGTAAATTATATATCTTTAGCTTCAATGAACTGCACAAATTTAATCAGTCAATGACAACCGTGCTGAAACGCAACCACCCAGATTAGCCTGACACACTCAAAACCACCACAGAGTGGGGAACCTGGAAAAAGGATCCAGTTATGTTTCTATTTATTTATCTTCCTACAGATTAAAGGGACAATTGAGATCTGGATTATAGAGTTACACAGCGTAATGTTCTGAGTTCATCTTTTTCTTTTCTTTTTTTTTTTTTTTTTTTTTTTGTGGAATGAAATACTGCCTAGTAGTATGCAAAACTCCTGGCATCCATGACTAAAAAGTCAAAATAGCAGATTAAAAAGCAACTTGGTCCTAGTTCGCAGACAGTTTCCTGCTCCAGGCTTGGACTTGTCTTGCAGATCGACAATTATGCCAAAGCATACAGTGGTTTAAAAGAACAAACAGGATAGCACAGTTTCTCTCTTCTAACATGTACATGTGTTTAGCCTCCCTCTAAAATATGCTTCCCCTGACTTTCCTTCCCTTATAGAAATATTCCCAAAGCTTGCAGTGGTTACAAGTAGTTCCAACCTTATCTGCCAACCCTTCCTGCCAGCTGGAGATGAGACACAATGAAAGAAAGAAAGAAATTTGGATGGCATTTCACAGACACTCCTTTTCAGCCTCTCCAGGATATATTTCACACACCCCGCGGGCCTCAACCCAATATGAGTCCTCTACAGAAATGTTTCTTCTCACTTAATCTGCAATCAGTGAGTTATAAAGAAATTAGAGAAGATACACTGGAAAAACGAGCCGCAAGAGACAAGCTTGGAGCTCTGAATTAAAAGCATGACTTCTGCCCCCTCCCTTCCCATTCTCCCTGAAGGACCAGAGCCAGCAGCAGGCAGTAGAAAACACTGTCACAAAACACGAAGGAGAGCCTGTAAGCCAGCCCTTAGGTCCAAACAAGAAGAGCCTCCAGCTTGAAATATCAGACCATTAAAAAGCATTACTGATCCTCTCAATTCTTACAATTTGTAATATTCCCGGGTGAATCTAAATTAAATTGAAGATTCACATTAAGAATGTAATGGGAAATCCCACTTCACGTACTTAACACTACTCCAACAGTGCCTAACAAGAATAAGACAGTCGAGAAGAGAGGCCTGCTGATTTATTTTAACTGTCTGCTCCTTACGTAGCTGATGTAGAAACAGATCTCAATGTGATCAACCCAGCTGATCTAGTTTTATATGTTTTTAGGTATTCCATGATAACACAGACCTAGGTAGGTCCTGACACTGATTCTTTTTTACTCTGTACATACTTTAATGCGCCTGCGAACTGAACATTTAGATGTTTCTGCTGGTTGGCACATATAGCAGCAATACAAATCCAGACCAAAAGAGCTTTTCTGATGTAGCTGCCTCAGAAAATGTTAGCGGTGCCAGTAGCTCCGGCCATCTCATAACAACTCACTCATTTCCTCCTCCTTCTCCCTACCTTGGCCAATGCAACCTGGGCCAATGTCCTTCCAACACAGCCCCCAAACCCGGTGCCAGGGCTGCTCACCACGCAGACCCTGCTGTCCCTCTCACCCCTCCATCTTCATCGGGAGGCTCTGACTTAAACTAACATTTCTATAACCCAAATGGAGATATTTCACTGCGCATGTCTAAAAATAGAATTGCAATCATCTATGCTTCCGTTACTTTAAAACTAAATTTATCAAGAGATTATTCTTCCGTGAAGTTTAGCACATGAGAAGTCTTATGTTTTAAAGTTCAATCATTTCACAGTTATTTATGAGAAGAAAATCTTATGGATTAATTTTATAAGGAGCACAGTCAGCTTGGAGATCAGATTTTCTTTTGGTGTAAATGGACAACCTAACCCTGTAACCCAAGAAGACTCTCTTTGCCCTTTTTTTTGATATTTTTGGTGTACCCACAGATGGGGATACATATCTGTGTTGCTCAGTATCAATGAGACAAAATATAAGGGTTAAAATTCAGTCTGAGAAAAAACTTCAAAGTAATACACAAGATTCCTCTGGCTGAATTCAGAAAGAGAAAATAGACATATATTTCTCTGTTTTTTCTTTTGTTGCTTAGTATCTATATTAGACAGTTCTTTGAGTGCAATTGATTTTGTAGTTTCCTCTGTAGTTTCCAATTAATCATTCTCCCCTTTTTTGTGAGGATGTTTTACACAAGAACAGGAGACAGAAAAACATTTCAAAATAGGAAAATGTGCTTACAAAACCACAACGGTGTCATGGATATGCAGAAGTGGAGATTCTGTATGAAATCACTCTTTAGAGAAGAAGAGAAAGCAGCACTGCCTGCCGCATGTAGCAGCTGACTGCAAATTTCCTATTGAATTTTTATTTCTATGGGAAAAAATGCTTTTTCCAATAAGAGAAGCATTTTAGTAAAGAGCATCTACTTTGAGATACGAATTTCTTTGTGAGATGAAGAAGTCTGCAAACTGAAAAGGGAACAGATTTCTCAGTGAAAATCACAGTTTTCTAAGGGGGAAAAATATTTTTTCTCCAAGAATGATGGGAAACAGGCCAGAAATCAGTCTAATCACATCCTATTTCTGGCTCACTCACTGGTTTAACCTCTCTCTGTCTGAGTTTGTGAAGTATATAAAAAAGTGGGGACCTGATATAGTTGCTTTGATTTGGATATGAAAAACTTATTTTACACTTACTTGGCTTGAGCTAACAGCACTTTTTTAAATGATACAGTATAAATGGGAAAATATCTATACAAAACCAAGAAAACATGTTTTTCTTCTAAAAGCCACCATTAGGCTCCTATCCAAGAATAAATCTTTTAACTGAGGACAAGGATCTTTTGGAGTTTTGAATGAGTAACAATGGGATTATAGCAAAAATAAATAAAAGATGAGCAAGCTGCCACTTAAGCTATGGATTTCCCAGTGCAACAGCTTCAAAACTTCCTTGAAATGCAACAAATTAAAAAAAAAAAAGAAAAAAAGAAAGAAAAAAAAAGAAAAAGAAATGAAGGAGTCAGACGATAAGACTCTGACATCGCATGAAAGCATGAAGCACTTCGGTTCAGATAAATAAGTAATGACGGTGTGTTATCCAGGAAAGAGTGCAATGCCAACGCTTTTTGATCTCACACCAACTGTTGGGTAAAAGTATTCTGAAACACTCCCTTGGGCTCATCTCTGAGACTTTGATTATTTAAATGGGAGTTTTATTAAAAGAGGGAATTTCACCCTAGGAGCACCTTTGTACCCTACCACATTAAGGGCCATGCCCAGCATTGCCTGGCTTGTTTGGGGGATGGGGCTGCCAGAGCAGGGAGTTTGAAACCTCTTCCCGTATTCCACCCCTACTCCCACTTGCTCCTCAGGGCTGTCCCAGGACACCTCAGAGCTGGGAAATTGTTTCTCTGTGGCCTCCAAAGCATCATGCAAAGAGGTGGAAGCTGCTCAGAGCATCTTCCCCTCAGCAATCAGGTGAGTTACCCTCTTGCATATCTGGGAACATGCACAGGGGCACAAGGGGCATTAAAAACTCAGTGCCACAGCGCCGTGGCACAGGGGTGGGCAATAAAGCTGGAGATGGAGAGACTGCAGCTCTCCTGCACCCTTCTCCTAAGATGGTCATGCTACTAAGACACTACGTGACTTTCTAAATAAATCATCTAGAAACTGTCCCTTGACTCCAGAAACTGTATAATTCCCTCTGTTGCAAGCTGAGACCCTAAAGGCCCTAAGGCCATGACCCCAGTCCAACACAGGTCCAAAACTGAAAGAAAGCACTGCCTTAAGCCCCAGTTCAGCCTGCTGCAACCCTCCTCTCGCCAAGGCGGAGTCCATCCTCTCATAGGCAGCACTTCTGTTTGATACCTGATTCCCTTGCAGAGCTCTGTCCCTCTTTTGGGGGAGTTTGTCTTGGCTTGTCACAAAACCTTACCTTCACTTCTAAATTTACAAATATGCATTGCTCAGGAAGGCATTTCTGGACTTATTCTCTTTTTTTGCGTGTCTGTGTGTGTACCCCTTGGCACACAAAATGCTCCTTTTCCATATAAGTGCTCTGGATTCATGACCTTTTTCCTACCAAGCACCAGCCTGAGAGCTCATCTGAAAATAAAAATCCCAAGCATTAATGCAGGAAGCATAAAGGGATCTAATAAATGCTCCAAACCTTCAGCTTCCAATAAACATATGAACTTCAGCAACTGCCAAGAATTATGACTGCATGACATTACATCCAGCTCCTTGCTCTTATTAAAAAGTAAGCATGGGCATCCGATGTGCAGATGGGCAGTACCACACAATCTGCTCCACTTCACAATCTGTGTTTTAATGGATGCTCATAGGTTATGCATGTAGCAAAAGTTTTCACCTTAAAGAAACACCAGAACTGTGCATATAGCTGCTTTTAGGGTTCTGCTGTAGAAAATGGAGAAAAGAGAGTGATTCTGGAATTTCTAATAGTTTTGTATGGTCTGAAACGAAAGGTCTTCCAGCTTGTTTTCTACTACAGAAAATATAATACTCTATGATCAGGAGATTTAAAGGGAGGAATGTATTTTTTAGGATTTGGGGATGTGAAAGCTAATGTTTATGGACAATGCTAGCCTGAGGAACCCCCACTTCCCCACAGACCATGAGCAGCGACAATGTGGGATCCCTGAAGAGCATCGATCACCAACATACCCTGTACAGGTCTGGAGAGATCAGTTCTAGCAAGACAACGATCAGATTTCATGCACAAGCCCTGACTCTAAAAAGTTAATTCACTCAGTTGGTTTCGGTGTATAGAAATCCAGATCTTAGTGTGATGACACTAGTAGCACTTGGCCTCAATTCTCATAGGTATTAACAGGGAAATGATGTCTTGGCAACTGTGAACATTAACCTGAATTTAGTCCATCAGAAATCTTTGGTCACTATTAGCTGCAAGTCTGAGCTATACAAAAAAATATTCGATGTCATTTATCACAGTTCTGATATATCTATGCTTAAATTTCCACAACTGTATCTCATCTGAGGTGGAATGAATGGGCAAAGAGGAGTGCAGAAGCAGCTGTCATCAAGAAAAGTTTGAATTTGGCATCCTCTAACAACAACACCCACCTCTCTTTGCTTCAAGGCACACAATAAAGAAACACTGCCAGCCTCAAATTTACATTCCCCAAATTTCACCTGTGGCTTCACTCGAGCTCACTTTCACTCTAGGCAGCAGCACTACGACTCATTGCTGAAACTGCTCAGATTTTCCCCTTGCTTTTATGTACATTGGTCCTTGGTGCACTTCTTAAAAGAAATAGGGCAGCATAATTTATTAGAAGTGATGGTATTTTGATCTGTGACCATCAATAAGTCTGTGGCCTTCAGACCAAACACTATTATCAAGACATCCGTTGAACTGGAAACAGCATTAGAGAAGAGACAGCTAACTCAGCATTAATCAAGACTTTCTGTTCTTCCAGTATCTGAATATTGTCATCAGGCTTTCTGATAATACCAAACCTCTGGCAATTCAAGGCGATCACACACTGATTTATTAAGGTGGTCACATAGAGAGATGACTAGCAACACTGAACTGCAAGGATAACATCCTAAGATTGACAGTTAACATAATCATTTCTAGGGCCATGCACAGGGACCTAGGTTTGCAGCAGATTTTGCATGTCAACATTCAGGAAACTATGCAAATAAATAAGATCATGTGGCCACAGATTTGTCTCACTCCACAAGTGAAAGAAATTAGACAAGGCAGAGCATACAGCATACAGCATTTCAGGACCCTCAGCAAGTACCTTATTGGTCTAGTGAAAATCACCAGTACAAGCAGCATGGTCCTTTCCCTGCCTGACCTGTGCAATATATAATTCAGCCCTACATGAAACTTTAACTTAACCTGTAGATTCCCAGGCTTTTAAATCTGGAGGACAGATTGCAGCTGTGTTGGTCAGCTCTCAGAACTTCATCCCCATCACTATTCTGCACAAAGGAATGGTAAGTCTGGCCCTTTTCACCTTCCTTTATATTTATGCATCTGGTCCTGCAGCATCAATCATCAGAGTAGCCTTAGTGGAAGCCCCCGAGGGATGAAATAATAGCAATTGCAAAATGAGACGCAAGCCAAACAGGAATAAATAAGCGTCTTTTAGAGTTAGGTTAGATGAGTCTATATCTCTAGAAGTCTAAAAAAACAATAAAAGGAAAAAAAGAAACTACCACCACATTTTTGCAAGAAAGAAAACAATGAGTCTGGGCAGGTTTTGATGGAGTGCAGGGTGGAGGGAAGCATTTGGTAGAAAGGCATACAGAATATAAAGTCTCCTGAGATCAAAGCACATAAAGTGCATCTTGCAGTGTTTAGACATGGGTTGCGATCCACCCCCTGAGAGCAGGGTGGGCACTTACATCTCCTTCAAGACGACCTCAACAAAAGTAGGGGCATACGCTATCCTCAGCCTTGCCTGGTGAGCAAAATGGAGCACCTTGGTAGTCTGTGGGAGGAAAGAAAATGACAAACTGCAGCAAGGAAAGGTTTTTTTCTGGCACTAAGCCATTTTCAGATCTTTCTCGTGGTTGCAGTGGGGAATATTGGGGTTTCATGCAAATATTGGGGCTTCCTCCCAGCTGCACATCTAGTGGACCTGATGCAGTGGTGGTGACTGGGCTCGCAGAGCACCGGTGACGACCTTTCTGCACACACAGTGCTTCATTCCACACACCAGATTAATCCCCTCCTCCTAGATTTTTCCAAGAAAGAACTTGGCTGAATTTTTGCTGCATAGTCAGGGGCTTTAGATTAACACACAACAAAGCAAATTACTAATCCTGAAGGATAGACATGGTACCAAATGTTCTTTCAAAATATTAGGTGTCCAGCTGAGGGAGAAGCAGAGGAAAGGATTTTCGGCTCTGCACAAACTTCTGGCGCCTCCAAAGTGAAGCCCAGCCCTAGAAATTCCTGTTGCTATTCTTTTCATTTCTCTAACAGTAGCTCACAGAGGTCCCACATGAAATTACTTCTCCATCAGGCAATGGACAAATAATGGACTAAAAGAAAGAAGTCATGAAGATCTGAAGTTGTATGCCTCTTCCATGAGCAAAAGGAATGGACCCCAGCTCTCCTCAGCTTTGCCCATCAGCATGTACATTGCCTCCCCAAGGAAGAGCCACAAGCAGAACTGCAAAAACTGCACTGTTGGCTGGTAAGAAGGGTGGTAAGCCAAGGTGGGCACCCAGTGAAGCCCTTTCTTTGACAGGCATGAATTTCCCCTGGACCCTGTCACCCCAAACAGCCATAGTGTCTACCAGCCCATCTAAACTCCTCCAAATGGAGGACAAAGCATTGGATTTGATCCATACATCTCTCTTCTCTGAAGGTACTCAAAAGCTACCAGACCCGCTATGTTAAAGGGGCTGGGGTGAAGTCGGTCTCTTCAGGAATCATCCAGAGCATTTCTCCATCCTGCCTGCTCTCAAGGAGCTGCCTCGTGGGCCTCAGCAGCATTCTGCGGGAGCTCATATGTGTCATGACAGCTTAGGTGACTCGGCTGTCAGAGAAGCAGCCAGGCAGGGAGGAGGGCTCTAGCCCAGCTGGCTCGCTCTATCTGTGTGTGTGGGCGGCAGGTTGATGACCAGCTATTCATTTTATTTCTGGATTTGTGTGTCTGAAAATTTGTACCAGCTCTGCATATAAACAGGAACCCAGGAAATTGGGCTGGAATGCCAAGAAAACCCAGAACCCCAAATCTCGATCTCGTAGCTTTCTTTCACATTTCAAAATCCACCTCCCTGAACACGCATTTATTTATCCAGAAATTAAATTCCACATCTTAATATCTTCACAGACTCTAACTATTTTTCTTCTTGCAACTGTGGCTGGCTTTCATCCCTGCACCCTTCTCACAGATGAAAGGCTCCATTAATTCCCAACCCTTCCTAACACTGCTTCTGGAATGGGGGGATGTGACTAACAGTGTTTGCTCTGAGAGGTATACAGGGATCAAAGGGCCATCAGCTTTGCTCTACACACAGTGGCTACCTCTTATCTGGAAACCCAGCACTACTGGACTTCCCAGGCTTCCTGAGCCTATAAATCTTGATCTACAAATTGGATTGACAGCTTCTAACCAGCAAAATATAGTGGACACACTGTGAAAGGTGTCAATCTAATACATTTAGAAGCTGTAATCAGCATAGTCTTGTGTCCTTACTCAACTAAAAATTATTCCATGTTCGCACCTAGAACCGAGCAGAGGCAGCAAACTGCCAGTCAGCTGCTCAGGGCTGCAGAATGGCCAGCCCGCTGGCTTGTCTTACAGCACCTTTATGAATAGTGACTAGTCCACGAGGCCTCTCATCCGACAGCTAAATCCTGCTTCAGGCAAGGGCTGATGAAATGCGGGTAGCCTCGACCCATCTCTCTTGCACACATGACAGGCTGCAGCTGCTGAGACAGAGATGATTGATGCCACATCAATGACACCACATTCAATATTCTGGGTTTGATGTAAATAAATAGTCAGAGCAAAGGAGAGCTCCATTTTGGAATGTGCTACATCATCTGTTTGTAAATAATATAGTATTTACAGTCTTAACTAATTCAGTATTAATTACTGTGAACATGGGAAATGCCAGGTGGTACCTAGGACCTCATAGGAGTCCTTTACTATTCTTTTCTTCCCTCCTTTAGCTTATTTTTTCCCCTCCGAGGAAACAATCTTATCTGATCATGCTGTCTGTCTTTTAATCTCCTCTAATAACTTTTGAATCCTTTGGCAAATTTCATTCATACTGAGAGGGAAGTAGACACCTCAGATGATAGGCTAAACGCCTACCCATTCTATAGAATTCAAGATCTAGTAAAATCAAACTTAGTGCTCTGGTATGGGAGAAGTAGTCCAATCCTTTATCTATTCTGGCAATCAGCAAGTTCAATATGACATAGAGCAATAAGCCAGCCATTGCACACATTGCCACTTATTCCATAAGTAACAAGGAAGAATGTATGGACTTGGAAGGCCAAGTTAGAGATACAGGACCTAAAGGCGCAGGAAACAAAGCAAAATTAGTTTTGCTGCTCATCAAGCAATATGAGCTTCGTTCTTCTCATTCTAAAACAATATGCTGTTGCTACATAGAGATTAATATTGTGGCTCTCATCTTATTCTTTTCTTCCTTGAAATGGCAAAGGTTGAATCACTGGTCCCTAAGATAGAGCAGGAAACCAAACACGGATGTGAATCAGTCCGTTAAAGTGTTCAGAATGGCTGGATCGTGAAAAACCGTTCAGTTCTTGCTGGCTGTGTTCAGTCCTCGTTTGAGTTCAGGGGTAGGAACTTCACATAAAGCCTCTGACGAGGGCAGCAGAGAAGACTCCCCAAGGAGTCTGATTGTTGAGCTGAAATCCTACTCTCCCTGAGAACAGCATATGGTATCCGAGACCCACAATAGCAGCTCTGAATTTACACGCACTTTTAGCTTTATTTCCCTGACTACATGCATCACACTGGAGATCTGCACCTAGAAACAGGATCTTGGTATCTTGACAAGAGGTGTGGTGCATGCACGTGCTACCCTGTGCTGAAAGCAAGCTGTAAGCCAGAAGGGGAAACCGCTCCCAAACCCATATGCCTTCGCTACAAGTGGACACAAACAAGCTCAGAAGTAACAGGACATTTTCCTGCACAGCAAACTCAACGTTTTACAAATAAAACTAAAAAAAAAAAAAAAAAAAAAAATCAGCTGCTGTGCATCAGAAAATGAGAAATGGCTGATGCGCTTGGTACCCTGGCAGCCTGCCTGGCTACCAGCTGTGGTCCAAATTCCAGCTCCGCTAAGCAGAGAAGTCTGCCAACACACATGGTGCCACAAGGAGTGCAGGAGGCATTGCCTTTGGGTGACTCTGTGCAACCCTTACCATGGCCAGCAAGATGCTCCCATGGGCAACACTTTAGACAGGCACCTGGGCTCTCTTCATCGCACCGACTGATGACCTGATGTACTGAAATTACGAGTAGCCCTAGTATTGAATAGCAGAACTCAACCGTGGCATTTGCTTGATGGGGAAGAAGTTCAGAGGACTTCAGACCGGGCTGTGGCCAGGCTGAGAGGAGTGTTTAATGGGGTGCCTGTAAGGGTATTTCAGACATTTTCATAAAAACGCCATTTCTGTGCAAGTCCTACACAGGCAGGCTTGCTTCACTCCTTTCGCTATCATGGAATGTGGCAATTATTCCCACAACGGGAGGTCCTCTTCCCATTGAATGGGCAAGCTTGTTTCCTATCCGTCAAGCTCTGGTTCTAGAGGCAGCCTTTAGATCAGCAGCCAACTGATAAAACAGAACTGTCAGCTTTGAAATCTGGAAGGAGAGGTTACAATTTAGGCAACTGGGAGACCTTACTGGAGTGGATAGCATTGGTTTCTGTGGATTGGTTGATGCACATCTAAAACAGCAGCCTCCAAAGAGATGTCATTGTCACCCTGTGCTCTGTCTCTCTTCATCTTCTGCCTCTGTGAGCATGTCACCTGCAGCCTATAGACAGAGTTCTGATAAATTAACCCACAAACATTAACAAGTCTGTTTTTCTAAAGGCCACATTTCCTGTAGCTGACTCTGGGTCCAGGATTAACCATATGCATATCCTGCAGGTGTTGTCTTTGGGGAAGCCTCAAGGTCACCATCAAAAGGCAATGCAGACAGTACCAATTGCATCTCTTTCCAGAGGGCTCCAATAGGTTAGTTGATACAACTGCTCTTTCCCTCTTGACTTTCCTCTCTGCATTCCTTTATCTTGTTGATAGCTCTGCTGCAGGCAGTAGGTCAATACCCTGCGTAAAACCTGGGTTGCAAAGTCATACAGGCCTTGTTGACATGGTTTCATCCTGGAAACCAATAACAAACTGTCTTGCAACCAGTTGCCAAAAGGTGCAGCTCTTGTCTCTCTGATCATCCATTTCTAGAAATAGACAGGAAGGAGATGATTTAACCTCAAAAAGCTAAATCTGAGTGATGTCTATCAGAAAATACATTAGAATACTTCTAACAAGAAAATTGTGGGCTTCCTTATTCCTCCCATTATCCCTTTCCACATTTTTCCTTTGTGTCACTTGCTGCCTGGAGGATTATTTGCATAGGAATGCCTTTCTTTTGCTTCAAGTATCCAGAAGATTGTAAATATCTTTATAAAATGGAGTTTTCATCAAAGTAATTCAGGTCTCTGTCATTTCAAGGTTGTATTATTGCAGCATACTCAACCTGGGGCTAACTTTTGAAATTGTTTTGCCAAGAATGTAGTGAACTGCAATGTGAGGCTATCAGCCTTCTGAACAAATCAGACCACTCAAGCACATTACACAGGGAATATGCACACATCTGACTGCCAATTCACTCCCATGTGACATTCAGGGTGCAAGTCCTTAGCAACACAGAAAGATTTGATCTTGGCTCTACTGCTGCTCTGATGTAGCCTCTCCTGCATGGGTTAAGGTGTGTATGGACAGACCTAGAATTCTCTGGAATTCAGTCATATCGAGAATCCAGTGCCATATCCACTGCCTCCATCCAGGTCATGTTCACAATAAGATAAGGAACTCCTTTTATTCATTCACAACTGCATGCAGGTTCTTTCTTAGAGTGATCTCTAATAAATATGTCATTTAGGATCTGAAGTTAGCTGCTGCTGTGCACTGCAAAATCCTAGAATAAAGGTTGGTCTTAACTATATCAGGGTGGTAGATGCCTTAAAAGTACTCTGAACAAAATAGTAGATAATCAGAACACTTGAAGCTTGACTTAGCACTTGGGCTCGATCAACACTCTGTTCAGAGGAGCTGGGCCACACAGCATGCCACCAATGCCATTTCCCATCTTCACTAGTTCTACTTGCTAAACTGCAATATACCTGCATAGGTGGTAACTGGTGCTTGGCTTGTGTGCTAAACTGAGCTTCAGCTTCCTATGCCCACTGGCTTATGGCTAATGCAACAACAGCCTTGGGTTTGCAGTATTTGTTTTGACAAGCTGGAAGGAGTCCATGCATCGAATGACAAAGCTGTTCTTGCTACTAGCAGGTGCAATTGTGCTTTTGGCTGAACTAGTAATACATGTTCTCCTTTTGCATTTAATTTTTCTTCCTTTTTAGTTTCATTTCTAATATTTTACTCTCATGGATGAAGGATGAACTCTTCTATTTTCAGCACTTTTGTTGAGTGTGCATTTTTAGCATTTCTACTGTGCTAAGAAACTTCAGGTTCAAACTGCTCACGGTGACATCCTTTGAATGCTCCATTATTCCTACAGAAGGACCTTTATGCATGAAAATTTCCATGCAGAGAAAAAGCTAGGCAATAGAGGTCTATTTTGGCTAAAGAAGTCCAGCATAGACTTGGCTGAAAAATTCAGCCTTACTGAAGACTAGAGCTTTTGGGTTATTTGTTCCCCCAAATGCCACATTTTAGAGTCACCTCATTTCAATGAAGAACATATACAAAGAGCACAGCTACCCTAGGGTTCATATGGATTCAGTGGAGACACAGAGGCTTCTCCAAACACTGTCTCAGGTTTATGAGAACCAAATTGCAATGCAGAATAGCCTTCCCTCTACATATTATCAACTGTACAAGCCATTAAGTGTATAAAACTTTGTTAGATTCTGTTAGCTAAAAGCCTAATCTCAGTGCTGGCCTTTGGGGTGCGAGGTGTTCCTGCTTGGAAAGAAGCAAAAGCAAGAATATTTTCCTAAGAAGAAATTGATGAGGGAGAAAAAAAATGTCTGATGATGGAGACATCTACTCTGGAAAGCTACTGGAATGAAAACTGGAAGGAAGATCTGGCCCTTGGGACTGGAGGGAGAGTGCTGGGTCTCTCTCTGCGGTATGGTTTGAAGAGACAGTCTAACAGTTGGTTTACTAGGGTAGGATGCAGGGTTAGCTCTGCAGCCCAGTTTCTCCAGAACCTTAGGCATGCAATTTAGTCTCAGTTCTACTTCTTTAAAGTGATAAAAATAGTGTTCCCTATGACAGAAGGATGTTGAATAGATAACCCAGGAGATATAGCTTAAGATACTCCTTTTTTGTTTGTTTGTTTCTCTCAAGTCATTAACTTAAGGCAGCAGCTATCTCATTTTATTTTCTTTGAGATCCAATCCCTGGATTTTCCAGCCCAGTTTGGCAGCTGTTGTCACATGCCTGTAACCGGGT
Source organism: Crypturellus undulatus (assembly GCA_013389825.1). Classification (NCBI taxonomy): domain Eukaryota; kingdom Metazoa; phylum Chordata; class Aves; order Tinamiformes; family Tinamidae; genus Crypturellus; species Crypturellus undulatus. The sequence continues at coordinate 244,352 of VWPW01016586.1, forward strand.
ACAGCATGTTCCCTAGCGCCCAAAGCAAACAGCACTCTGAGAGCATTGTCCATATCCCAGGCTCGAGCAGGCAGATGATTTCTTTCCTCCCCAAACAGACATCTCCTCCCACAGCAACACTTCTCTCAGTCCCAGACTCAGCATGTTACTGTCTTTCCTATGATAGCTCAGTTCTGCTCAGTTCAGGATTCTTTGGGTCAGACTAAATTGAGAGTAACTTCGAAGCTCTAATGTTCAGTCTGTCATATGACTTATCTGTTCTCCCCACTAAGAGAGACAAGGGAATATTTTAGGCAGTAACAGACAAGAACAGAATTTGGATGATCAAAACCCTGCATTAACTTACAAAATAAATTTTGAAAATAAAGGCAAGTAACTATGCTCATACAAATACCTACTTGGACTTAAAACTACATGTGCGCTCATGCTCACTGCACATGACAGTAAAATCATGTTGGCATCCAAAGATTTTACCTCCATAATAAAATATCTTTCCCATTTCTAATACAAAATTGCTGTTTCGGTAACAATTTTTCAGCTTTTCAAAATACAAGCCCTTACGGACTGTTCTCACATAGAAGTCACCATTTGTCAAAATAGTGGCTTCTCAAAGTGTGTTTAAGCACCTCAGAAAGCAACCCATCTCACAGTCAAGATGCTGTTGCCTGGATCAGCATTTAACTATTAAAATAAATAAATAAATAAATAAAGCTGTGTATCAAATGAAAAATGCTGCTAAATCAATTGAAAAAGTACAATAATCAGGAAGCATTCATTCTAGTGATTGCATGTTGCAAAATATGAAAGGAGGTCAAAACTAGTAAAAAAAAACAGAAAAGCTAATTTTGATTCTTAAATATTCCACATTGTTAAATACTTTAAGGAGTACAGATGATGGCAAGACCATACAGTTTGGCCATGGAGGTCATCTATCTACTAGCACTGGAAAATAAGTCTGGTCTGTGGCCCCTGTGGTAATGGTTCAGGATTAATGAAAGCTCTTTGTCTCACCACAGCAGTTTCTCGATTCTCTCCCACTTTCTCATCCTTCAACTCCACTCTGGAGTCTGCAGTGAAGGGCAGAAGAAAAGACAGCCTTGCACTGTGAGAGGGAGCACGGAGGCATCCTCACTCCATCCATCCTACACAAGCAGTAGAAATAGCAGCTGTAGATGACAGCAGCTGCAAAGGTAGGGCAGGATGTTGACCATCCTCACCTAATTCCCCCATCCATGGCCATACCTGTCTCCCCTGTGCAGGGGAGAGCTGGGTACACCAGGCCATGCAAGAGAGCCCTGGCCGAGCTCCAGATGAGTAAAAGCATCCACAGCACATCATACAGCAGCACCCAGCAATAGTAGGACAGGTTCTAGAAGCAATAAAACCCCATTAGCAGCACGTAAAACTATGCTAAGTAGCCTCTTTGGTTGTGACCCGTAAAAAAAAAAAAAAAACATTTTCCTCTGGCACATCTTTACTGCAATCACTTACACGAGTGCTTGGCATTTTTTTAGGTACAAAAGCTCTTGGGGAAGGGAATGCCTGTTGGGCTTGGTGGGACGATGATTGATGATATGAGCCCTTGGCAGCTCCCACAATCAGTGCTGGAGATACCGCTGCTCTTACAGCAGTCGTATCCCCACTCAGCGTTGGCTAGCTACAAGGTGCTTGGTACAGCCAAATCCATTATTATTATTATTAATATTTATTATTATTCTCAGAGCACATATGGAAGGTCAATAATCTCTGCCACGTGGTGCATAAAAACAGCCTAAATTTCTCACACAGAATTCATGTTTCTTCCAAGTACTGCAAACCTATAGCTGATAATAACATGAGAGGACAACCCAGCAGTGATTGGGGTTTTGCTACATGTTCTCCCAGCAAATAACTGATTAAAGTCCATATTCCAAGTATAACTATGCTGTAGGGTAGTGAAAATTTTCTCATTTGAAAATCATTTTCCTCCTCTGCATCTAGGACAATCAGCAGTATGAAATATAAAATCATAATAAGTGAATATGCATCAGCCTAGAGTTCATGTTCAGTCACATCTGGAATGCCTTGGGTCTCTCACAGTGGGACACCAGAATCAATAGGTTTGAAAGGTTAAATTCTGGTGCTTTCAGGGAAATGAAAGAAAAGCATAGTGACTTATAGAGATTCAGTCACGCTTTGGGAAATCACAGTAAGCGGGGCTACAGTGTGTCTTTATTTTTCATCCTGCTACCACTTTCCTATGTCTCAACTATGTGTGTGGAAACCCAGAAGAAAGAATCATCATGTATCATCATGCAACCGAATTTCAGAAGGGGTGAAAAAGGGTATTTTCAGTTCCTATCACATGATATGATGTGCGTGCAACTACCAGATGGCTATGTGAACAGGCAATAGGGTGCTATTCCCTTTAGTCTGCTCCTTGTCCAAAAGCAGGTCAAGATTTGGTGATGAGAAGCAGATTTCTTCTGCTAAAGGTTTCTGCAGAAAATGAATTTCACCCTTCCTGAGATACTGGGGGCTTTTCCCTTCCTTAGATTCCCAGCTCTCTCCAAATACTCGCTGCATCGACTTTCAAAGCCCAAACTGGCCATGCAGGGCTGTGGGAAGGGAAAGGTCCTGCCACAGTGTGAGAGTGCAGTTGCTCTCCTGGGCAGTGATGGGCTCAGAAAAGGTTCTGTCTCATCTCCTGCACAGAGCAAAATGTCTTGCAAAGTGCAAAGAAATGCTTCATGCATGTAACCATGAAAAATACTTTAAAAAAAAAGGCAAAGAAAAAGGGAAAAAGAAAAAAATGAAGTCCAGAACAATAAATGGCAACTCATATTCCAATGACAAAATAAAAACACACGGTGAGAAATCTGTGGCTATAGACATCCCTGGCCATTCTAAGGCATCTCCAGCCTTTTTAAAATCGAGGAGGAACTTTCCAAATATGTAAGAAACAAAATAAATACTATGAGCTCTGCTAGACATGACATCAAGGAAGGGGCAGAAATTCTCAGTATATTTTCTGCTCTGTAATCAGGAAAAAAACATGCAATGGAGCAATATCATATTGAGAATGACATTCTTTTCATTTTAAAAGTGATAAAGAAACACAATATACAGCAGCTTCCATAGCCAGACTTTTTACATCAACAAGTCAGTGTAATTAGCCTCGGAGTTAGCAAAGATGGGTCTGAGATGTATCATGAGACTTAGTGTTCCTTTCCTATGTATAACAACACAGGAAAAAAGGCTGCAAAGCACCAGAAAAAAATGTACAATTGTGGCAGTAGGTGAAAAGTATGAACAGGGGGTTTTGAAGGTCTGTCACCTTGTCTGTTTTCTGGGTAAAGTAATGGAATAACTGATGCAGGGATCAGGTAGTCAAGGCTTAGAGGACAGTGCTATAATTTGATGAGAATGGTACTTGAGTAGAGTGTCCACTTCTGAGGGCAACAACTGAAGAGTTGTGTGGATAAATGAGAAAGGTTTGGGAAAGCGACACAAGGACGATTAAATGACTGGAAAAAAAGGCTCATAAGGAAATGATGCAGAGTGCTCAGCCATACCAAACACAAAGTACAGAACAGAGTAACTACTCGGCCTCTATCCATAGACAAAAACCTCTAACCATGCTACTATACATGTATTAAGGAGAGTTTTGCAATCTGTCAGACAAAGATAGAAGAAATCCAGGGCCAGAACTATAAAGAAATATAAATTTCTTCCAGGCCCTTCTTCCAGGGCCAGAAATATAAATTAGGCATAATATCCATACCGTTTACAAAATAATTCAACCATGAGTTACCAAAGACTGACTAATCCAGCACCTGCAGTTCATGTTTTCCAAATGGTATTTGATCTAGTTCAATAATAAAGAATTCTTGGGAGTTGTCAGCTCTTCTGGAGGTAGTTGAGACAATCACAGGTTTACTTTATGAATCCATCATCCCTGAATCATGGGGTTGAGCCTAAAGGTTATAGACTACCTTTTTTTACCCCACTGCCAAAGTTCATGCAGCTTCATTATAAAGTGGGATGGGATGGACAAGAAAGCTAAACCGTTAAAAATAAGCAGAAGCAAGAAATAAACATCACTGAAAACCTAGAGGGGCCAGCGGTTCCTCCCTTCCTGCCTTTTCTGCTCCAGGGCTGAGCAGAGGGCTGAATTACACAGACCAGTGTCGCCCGTGACACGACACCACCTCGCCAGCACCCGGCCTGCCAGGAGTGGGAGATAGTCACCCTATAAATAGACTGCCCTCTGCTTGGGCTCTCTGCTCCCTCCTCTCGCCCCAGGGCGCGTGTGATTGGTGGTGCCGTAAAATGTGCAACCCCACGGAGGGAGCAGGACAGGGTTTTGGAAACACAGAGCAGGGAGGCAGCAATGCCAGAGCAAAGCGTTCCGCAGGAGCATCGCTAGCACTAGGATGAGCACCGAGCGGGAACTGCAACCCGAGCCCCAACTCGCCTGGCAAAGGGACATAGCTGCGCTGCAAAGGCCATCCCTGCCCTCAGGGATGCTGTCCCAGACAGATCCAAAGTTAAAGGCGCTGCAAAGTGGCTCAGCTGCACTCTCCTTGCATGACTAGCACACCTCTCACGGCAGCTCCATCCCTGTTTCAATATTTGAGGCTCTCTCTAGCTGACCACCATCCAGATATCTCATGGAGGCCTGTTCTTCAGCAGCTGGTAGATGGCTGCAACTTCTGGTACAAGGAACCAGCTTTACAGGTAGCAGAGTCGCACAGGAGAGATTTTAATAGGAATTTCATTGACAGTGAAGATCCTCATAGGACTTTGATGAACACTTGAACTTTAGTTCACTTTTGCACTTTAGGCACTTTGAAGTGCCTAAAACTCAGTATGAAGCCCAAATTAAGAGATCTTAGGTTCTTCTATTGATGCATTCTCCTATACACATCTCTGTAAAGCTCTTGAACATTAGTTACATTCCAGAAAGCATTGGTTCTGCTTTTAACTGGACACGACAAATTAAAATCAATTAGCGATTGATCTCAATTATGTTTTTGAATTTATTTTTAGAGTGCAGTTCAGTAACCAAAGTGAGGAACGGCAATCAATGAAGCTAACTTGCTTTTTAGCAAAGCTATTGCCTGGATTATAATACATTTTGCAAAGTTTTCCGAGCTCATAAAGGCAACTGTGTAAATAATGTCACTTATTGAATTCTGCAGAGTGCTCTAACAGCAAGACTAATGGGTAGCCTAATACACTGTGTAGTTGCTATAAGCAATAATCTCCCATGCTAATCAGAACAACTTTTACATTTTTTAACATTATAGAAACCTCCTGAAAGAAATAATGTATGAAGAAAAAATCAAACATATGAAAAACTAGCTATGAGCATAAAACTAGATTTCAAACTAGCTTGGGGAAGAAAATTAAGCCAACATAGGGATATTATATTTCCCACCAACCTCAGTGTGGGAAGTATCCCATTCTGAGTCTTGTTTTGGGTAAAATGGTCCTGAAAACTACCAAGTAAGTCGAGCTCCCACAATTTAAAATGAACAGGAACTGATGGTGCTCTGCACTTCAAGATAAAATCTTGGTTACTGAAATGAGAAGAGAAAATCCTCTTGCAAGGTAGGCTGATATAATATGACAGCATGTATAACCAAAGTTCAGAATACATTTTTTTAACTACTACAAAGATCTATCTCACTGAGTCTTCAGTAATCTATTATCCATTTCTTAAGTGCAAGTGGGACCCAAGTCAGGATCTTTGGTACAGGTTCTCATGACAATTCTGTTTTCACCATTTCACGATGTGTTTTTCCACAACGGCATCCCTCTGGGTTTTATGCAGGATCTGAAGAACCAGAAATGCCTGGCATGAGAAACACCGTGTGATCCGTACTGGAAGCCTACCTGCCCTCATACACTTCTCAGCGTGCTTTCTAGGTCAAAAGAGTATCAAAGGCTCAAATATGTATTTGATCAGAGACAACAAACTTTCTGATAGGTGCATAGCGCTGCCCAGCTTTTTTTCCTTACTGAGCAGGGATTCAGCTTAATGAGGAGCAAGGAACTCAGAAAAGTTAAGACAACATTGCTCCCAGACTATTTTTTTTTTGCCACTACGGCAGTGTAACTGGCACAATTTCCCCCTTGGAAAACAAACCTGCAGACTAATGGGAAGATGTGGCTGATCTGCAGCAGTTTTACAGGCACTGAGCGCTTCCAGAGGAGGCTGCTGCAGACTGAGGGCATCAAGGGCTCACAGCTTTGCTGCTGAGGGCATCACAGCGCAAGGACATGAGGGGCTGAGGGCGCTGTGGCGTGAGGGCGCCATGAGCCAAGAGCATCAAGGCCCAAGGACATCATGGACCAACACCACAGAGGGCCAAGAGCGTCTTGGGCCAAAGGCACTGCAAGCCAAGGCCGTGGCGAGCTGAGGGCATCACGGGCTGAGGACATCCTGGGCCAAGGATGCATCCACCCTGCCAGGACACAGCACTCATGCTCCTTCCTACCGGCGAAGACCACCCGTGAGCACAGAGCGCCAGGCCCAGCTCGTTACCCAGCTCTGCATTAGACCTGCTGTAAACCTGGCCCACAGGATGCTGTTTCCCAGCCCTGCGCTGTCATGATTTGTGTTTTGAAGGCCCTGGTTTGGCAGCGTTCAGGCATTTCTGGTTAAAAACGATCCGTCTACCCTGACTACCAGCTCTACGTCAGCCACCTCACAAGGTGCTTCTCACCCTAAACGCACCGTGCAGAGCATAGGAAGAGAAGGTTGTCACTCAGAGGCTGCGTTTGATTTATACAACCAGAGGAAGGCCCCGGAGGCACGAGCGGAGGCCCGAAGGTGGCTCCGGGCCACCTCTGCGCTCCCTTGATCCCGGGGCTGTGCTGGCAGCAGGCCCGTCCCCGCCGCAGGCTGTTAACCAGCTCTGATCGCGTTCGCAAAAACCTTGCTTTATGCCTGGTTTTATGTTTATACATAAGGAGAGAAGAGGGTGGGCCAGGGTTATGGAAGAGGGCGATGGTGGTGGTTGCCATCAGTACAGCTGGAGGAGTAGGGATCCCCCATCAGAGCCCAGGGGAGAAACGATCCTTGCTGACCCCTCTGCCTCCCCGGTCATGTCCCACCGTTTGGTGGGAACGTGCTGCGAGGCAGGCAAGGGAGAGCGAGGAAGAGCGAGGAGCTTCTGCCCTGGAAACACTCAAGCCTGACCTCGTAACACCAGGTCTGCAGCACAGCAGCCCTGTCCAGAGCCGCTTGAGGTCCAGGAAAATCTTTGCACTTCAGCAGACACGGATCAGACGCTAAATCTTTACAACAGAGTCTTTTTGGATGAGATTGAAAATGAGATAATCCCTGGGACTGAAAACCCTGGGCTTCATTTCCCAAGTTCCCTCTGCAAACATGCAGCTGGCTCTGTGTCACCTACACCCAGCACTACCAGAGCCCACCAGCGCCGGTGATACGGGTCAGCAAGGCACCGGCCTGGCAACGAGATGCTAAACTAAATTAAATTAGAAGAAAAATAAAATGAACTAAAAGCAAGACTATACTATATTATAAAAAAAAATGTAATATAATACAATGTAATATAATACAATGTAAATCGTACGTTGTAAATATACAGTGCAAAAGAAGTCCTTTAAAAAAACTACTTTGCCATAGTAGACTGTTATCTGGTGGATACGTGCTGTGCTGCAGTTAGGCTGGAGCACCCTGGAGTCCCTTTCTTGAGTCTTCCTACTCTCGAACCAGGAGCCTCTTTGCACAGAATCTTGCAGAAACCAAGTATCTCTGCGTCAAGAGCCTTTGTACCAAACTGCCCAGTGGGTTTAAAAGTTACTGAATAGGACAGACCTATAACAACAGCAGTGGTAAAACTGGGCATCTCTAGGAAACTAGACACACACACACACACACACAAAGGATTTTCTAAGGCTTTTCCAACAAATGACTAAACACACGGCAAATTAGAATTTCCTTCTTATTATTTCCTTCTTATGCTAACCAATCCAAGCATTAAAGGAATACAAAAGACACTATATTTGATATAATAGTTATCCAAAAATATCTAAAAGAAATCTTTAGAATATTGTAAGCGAGGAAATAATATTTTGGAAATGTAACACCTGATACAAAGAAGTCCACAAGAGGAACTTTACCTTTGGTATCTCCAGGCACTGGATCAGGCCCTTAAAATAGTTCTGGAGGTGGTCCAGAAAACTTATTTCAGCGACATTCAAACTCTTTGCTTTGCAGGTGTTCAGTAATTTTCACTGTTGGTGCTAAACTATTCAGGGAACTTTTATGCTCATAAATGCAGCCTCCTTTTCCCTGTTGGTGCTCTTACATTGACGCTGCGTCACCCACTTCAGTAAACAGTCTCCTGATTCACCCTATTAGGAGCTGACGAGCAGAATTAGGCACCAGAGATGTGCCTAAAAGCTTTGGTTTCAGGTTCTGAGCATCACTTTAGCTAATTAATAAAAGAAAACCACAGCTCAGAAAGTTTCGATGTTTTCAGATCATAATGTCCTATTTACCAACGTGCTGTGCTCCCAGGAGTCCAGAATCATCGGAATTTTTCCTTTTTTTCTTTTCTAAACCTGAGGGTCGCTTGGCCATTCTCCACGCTCTCCAGAAGAAGCAGCGTGCAATTCAGTGAGATGTTTCTGGCCTCCCGTGGGAAATAGCTGGAAATTAGAGATCCTGGCAGGATCGTGACTATTCAGCTCAGTCATAACACATGGACAAGACCTATCAACCCAGCACTTCCCAGGTTTAACAAAATGGGTAGAACACAGAGAAATCTGAAAAGTTCTTTTAATAAATAGGACAATTTTTCACAGATCAGACTCTTAAAAGTGCATGTTAGGAGCACATTTCATAGTTTTGCGAAGAGTTCAAAGTCTTAGCTCACCAAACCAGCAGTAACAAGAGCACCACGGACCTACAGAAAATTTGTTCTGGACCCTAAGATATTATATCCATGAACTCAAGTACTTCCTTAGCTCAAATACTACTACAGAAGTATCAAGAAAGGATGGGACAGGGGCAAAAAATACAGGAAGAGAGGATTTATTTGGGCTTATTTCTCCCATGCTGATGTGATGATTCATTTTTTTTTTTAGCTATGCAATATGGTCTCATAACAACTATTTACTTTTCTCTCTTTATCTAACAGCTGTCTGCAAAGAAAAGATTTAAAAAAAAATCTAAACACGTTAAGAATGAGAGAAAATATTCATCTGCAGTATAAAATCGCATGCTATATTTAAATCTTAATACATTATCTTTCAGATTAGGTTTAGTTTCAAGAGGCGGAAAAAAAAGAATCCCTATTACTTTCTAAAATTAGCAACAGAATTTGTATATTGTTTTTATGGGGGGGGAGGTGGTCAAATACAACAGATCTTTCTCAGAAACTTTTGCCAGAGAATAATTAATGGCTCAAGACAGGGAATCTGGCTAGATCAGATGTATTCTGACGTTGGCACACTAACTGTCACCTCGAGCGAAAAATGGGAAGTCCTTAGGGAAACTTCTGTGTAAATATGGATTAGCCCCGTCGAAGTCAAACGAGCTGATCGGGATTTACGCCGACAGAGCCCACAGCAGAATTTGAACCCTCTCTTCGGCCAGCGCGGGGGATAAAAGAGCTCTGGAACCACAGCCGCGCTGGTGAACTTCGCCACGCGCCACAGCCACGGTTATTGCCCCGTCGGTCCGCAGCCCCGGTGAACCAGGGTTACGTGCATGCACGGAGGGAGACGAGACCTCCCGATGGGCAAAAACTCCGTTGCAAAATAAATAAGAAGAGATAAAGAGAAATTCTTAGGATACTTGCAGCGCTTTGCAGACCCTCTTGCTGCAGGCGCTGCCGGCAGCCCCACGAGCCCGTCCGGCGGCACGGGCAGCGCAGCGCATAGCTCCACGCCGGAGGCTCGAATCCCGCCCGGGAAGCGGCGAGGACGAGGTGCTCGGCCCCCGGCAGGGACAGAGGGCGAGTGCGTCACGCTGGAGCGCGCTCTGCACTAATATGGGGAGCGGCGGTGGCCCGGAGCCCGCGGCCTCCCGGCAGGAAAGGACAACCCCTGTAACCCGAGAGCCGGCGCGGGCACGGGAACTGGGGTGAAGATGCCGCCAATGGGGAGCTTTGGAGGGATTAAGCCTTCCCGCGGGCCGGGAGACGCAGTATTTTAAGCTGGCAATGTCAGGGAAAGTAATATTCTTGGGTGCATGCAACTGCCTTGCCCGGCTCCATTAAGAGCGGCATAATTACCCGGTTGTAATGAGGCAGGTATTTTAAAGAGGCTGGAACGCGATTTTATAATTGTGCATTATGTAACAGCTCCTAAAGTGTCAGACCTCGGACAACTCCGAACGCCTGCCTGCGGGTCAGGCTGCAATACTTTAATGATGTGTTTCAAAGCTGCTCAGCCGGGGTTAATATTCCTGCATTATTCCGCCTTCCCTTTCCCCCCTATCCCCATGGCATTTCCCATGTCTCTGGCAGCGAGTCACAGAGATTTGTGGAGTTTCCATCATTGAAAGTGTTCTTCGAGCAGCTTTTCCATATTTAGTGGCTACATCATTGGGGTGAAAACCAACATTTCCTCACAGAATTGCTTACGTCAACGCGATCCACATAACCGGGGTTTCTTGGTTATTTAATCATCACTGTTACGGTGCTTTTTGTTCATGTTTTACAGGATTTCTCAGGGGCAGTGTTTGCCCTTGTGCAGCCCGCCAGCAGGAATTCTGCCCTGAGGACTGCAGTGGGCAGCAGGTTTGAGCTGGCTCCCCACGGGGATGCATCTAGTTCATTTAAAATCGCTAGAGATGACCCCTCTGCACGGGGCTGCTTTGAGTATCCGCAATCCAGTGCAAACAGTGCAACGAGACATGTAAAGCTTGTTCTAACCCCCATTTCTGCACATTACGAGCCAGCCGTGAGGAGCAGTGGCACGTCCAGCCCTCGCGACACAAACTAATCTCTCCATTTCCTTGCGTACTGTGCTTGTGTCTTTACTAAGTAATATTAGAAAGAAATTTGACAAAACACTCTGTAAAACATACTGTCTTTGAGAAGGAATTTTGGACTAAAACATTAACATCTAAGCTATCAGCAGCTTGCGGGTCTAGAAAGAAATTTTCCATGAATAAGTTTTTCCACAACTTTGCATTGCATAGGTTTTCCAGTTTCCTCCAAAATAGCTAAAAATAGCAATAAATAAATAAAGGACTCATACCCCCAAAACATGACATATCTGGTTCAATCTGCAAATTCCGTGAATTTTGGAGACACTCTGCTTCTAACACAGACCCCTTACTCATGTCCACAGTTTCCTCTTAGTCACCTTCCTTTTATACACTTAAACGTGAACTGTCAGTATTTTTCTTTAATGACCCATATTGATGCTGCATTCAAACTAGTAAAACACAACGTGTAGACAATTTTCAAGAGGTAAGTTGAATATAGAACAGGTTCAGTACCTGGCCAACCCAGCCAGCTTTAAAAAAAAAAAATAATCCATAACAGGTTAGAGCTCTCTGAAATTGCAGTAGAAAGCCTTGTGCACAGAAGCTTAGTGAATCAGAAAAGTTCAATTCAAGTTGAAAGTTGAAATAAACAGACTCAGGGCACACCACAGCGATTTTAAATTTTCAGCATGCTTTGGTACAATCTTCTTATTTGATGTGCAATACCACTACATTTAGAAAGCTCTTGCAACACTGCGATAAAAAAAAAATAAAAAATCATTTTTGTCATGCAGAACTGTGATTAAAAACTGTGATTTGTTCATTCCAAGGGGCAGGGAGGCATGTTTTTGCTGTGAAAGATAAGGGATCTATTACCATCAATGAAAATTTTGCACTGGAAAGATTTGCAAGGCCACCGCCTAGCAGGGGGCCAGGTCACATCTTCTCGAAGGTGGCTGCATTTGAGAAGAGAGGAATTTTGTGCTTCATTTGCTATCTTTCCTGGGAACGTGCATCAGCTCCCTGCAACTGATAAAAAGTCTAAAAAAGAGAGATGCAAAACAATCATAATTGCTGGTGCTATATGTATTTAATGATGCTGTTTTCCATTCTGCTGGGATCTCATCCCACTGTGATGGGCAGCCCGGAGCCAGTGCCGAGACGTGCTGCGGGAAGGACTGCGGAAAAGCAATGAGGAATCAGCTCTAGTGGCATGAAAGCCGAGTGTCTTTGGACGGGCGACCACCACAGCCACAGATGGACTTAGGGGACATCCCTGTCTGTGTAACGGAGGAAAAGCAAACTTTCCGAACTACCTGGATCTCTTCCATGACACAAAAACTGCAAGAAGGAGAGAAGGGTTAGGGACATTCCAGTTCTGGAAAAGTTTTCTTTTTCCTCATTATTAGGAGTTCTAATTACTTTGAAAGAAGAGCAATGAGATACATCCTGCAGAACCTGACCTGATTTCCTTCCTGATTTAGAAACTGTCACTTTGCAAGATAAACCCAAAGAGACAGAGCCAGGTCAAAGTGGGCCCATTAGTTTGGTTTTCAAAGTAAATAATAAACCAAGATTGATGGGAATATCGCCGGGGTTTTCTTTTGGTAAGTGTTCTTAAGGACAGTGTTATTTAAATGATAAATAAACACATATTTATCTGAACTGTTTGCAGACACACAGGACACCGGGACGGGGATATTCACTACATGCAAATCAGAAAAAAACAACCAACTTCATCTACCTTCCTCCAGGTTAGACATTAAAACTAAAAAGAGATGATAGGATTTCAGATATAAATTGCTTCACACTGTGATGAAGGCCCTAACTCACACATGTAAACACAAGCTTAAAAGTCAAGCATATACTTAAGAGAGACGCTGCTTCTCTGATACATGAATTTTGTTTAACAGATCCGAGAAATTACTTCTTGTCACCTCTTAACTATCAGACCTATAATTTTCCAAAGTAATTCTCAAGGACGATTGCAGACAACTTACAAGGTAGCAATTTTCAGGAAGAACTGAGCATCCCCCCTCCGTAAACAACAGATCTTCTTCACGTCCTTCAAACCAAGGTTCCAAATATGAAGGCAGCTAAGGTGGTACCAGATAATAACCTGTCCCTGCAGAAAAGTGGGACCAGAACTTCCAAATTTCAGCCCAACAGGTCTTGTCATGAGACCCCAAAAGTTCTTTCCTCACATACACCTGCAGAGCTTTCCCTCACAATACTAAATAGAAAATGCTTATGAAAGAAATCAGGCACCAATTCCCTTCTAATATCAAGTACGTTTTAATTAAAAACTAGCTGTATTTCACTCATCTACTATTCATTTTTAAATATAATTCCAAGAATACCTTTCATTAAGGAGTACAGCAGCTACCCCCCAGTTTTCTGTGGCTCAGCAGCTACTCCACGTTTTTCCGTACCCTGCGGATGTCCTGGGAGGTGTTCACTGCCCTTGCAGGTGTTTGCCTGTCACAGTGAGCACTGGGACACCTCTACGGCAAATCAGGAATAAACACTCTCAACAGTGAAGCAGTTTTAAACTCCGTAGCCACAAGCTATCGTTCGGATTTAGGAAGCCTCCTGGTCTACATGCACCCTTCATGGTCAAGGTATTTGGGTTACGTACTCAATGATGTAACTGAATTCCTCTGCGATCTCTGACAAATGACTTAGCCTCCTCTAAAACCAGAGTATGAAACAATATCAGCTCTCTATCATACTGCATGGAGGTTTTGCATGCTTTAAATCTGTGGCACTCCTCGCAGTGAAGATGGGTATCGGAATTTGACCCTTTGTGGCTGCAAAGACCTTTGAGAGTCTCGGGCAGAAGTACAAAGCTCTGTTGTGGATGGCTTCACATTAACATCAAGCACCGAGAAAACCACATGTCACAACATCGATCTCCAATCACATAAGAGTTGGGTCATATTCGCCTATGATTATTTCTGGCAATATTGTAGTGTGCCTCGTACAAGGAATTGCTGTTTGAGTCTCAGATCTTTCAGTACATAAACATAAAAAAAATACCACCTGCACCGTAGGCTTCCAGTGATATTGCTTATTTGTTGATACAGCTTTCTTGCCCTCCCCCATCCCTGAAAAAGCAAACAAAACAAACAACAAAGACTTTTTTTCTCAAGTATCCTCCATTTCTAAGGATCCCTTTCAACCTTGATAGCCATATGAAAAGGTTTACACCAGAAAAGAGTATTTCCAAAACAATCAGCCATCACTTCCATCCCATTCATATCATTCCCATACTTTCCCCCACACTGAGCTCCCCTCTATTTATTTATTTATTTTTTTTTGGAAGCAGCTGATATCTCAATGGAGGGAACATACCCAAAGCAACAGCGGAAACACGCTCAAAGGCACCACATTTTTTGGCCCATTAGGATAAGGGGAATCCACTCCCCCGCCTCACCACTCTGACCTTTTCGATTCTCTGCCACCAAAAGCTTATAGGATCTGCCGGATCCATCTGCGACTCCACCTGGCCTCTTTCCCACGCCAAGAGCACGGATCAAATATACGTGTCTGAAAACACATCCCTGCTTCCTCTTGGTACCACCCAGGGCTACCCTCCGACTCCAACCACATGGAGAGGAAGCCTGCAGCCGCCCCCTGGGCAAAACCCCTAAATCCTGCGAAATGACAGGAAAAAAGGCTCAGCTTCAGCACCTTGGACAGGACATTGCCGCGCACACGCCCGCAAACCCAGCAAAGTAGCAAATCAGCCCCGAAAGTGCCCAAAGTGCACATGACCCCACAGGACACATCTGCGGGCCCGTTTATTTTTAGTATTGACAAATCCTCTTTGAACCGCAGCGTTTATGACCGCTCTTTCGGGAGGAGCTGCTCATCCCCCCGCACTCCCCGTCACGGGAGGTGGGGGACAGCGGGGCCACGAGCTCCGCGCCTGGCACCCACCTTGGGGCTCCCCCCACATCTGCCCACGTCTGCACATCTGGAGGGCTCTGCGGAAGCACCCACAACCTCAGCTTGTGCCTCCCGGGCACGAGACCTGTTGCTGTGCCTGAGTGTCACCTCTCTGCTCCTCACCTCCACCTGCTCACCCTAAAACCCCAGGGAAAATAAAGAAAGAAAGAAAAGAAAGAAAAAGAAAAAAGAAGAAGAGAGAGGGAGAGAGAGAGCCCCCTCTGCAAACTCCCATTAGAGCCACTCTCCGGTTGCATAAGTTTTGCTTTAATTCAGCTTTCGTTTTATTGTAACACGCTCCCAGGATGTCCCTGTTCCCCTCTCGGCTATCTCAATAAAATCATCATCGCCTTGCCAGCATGCAGCAGGGCTCTCCATTATTTTTATTTGGAAAAGTCAAGCAGAGTTTCCAACTTGAACCAGTGAAAATAGATAAATTAATTTAAAAAAAATCAAATATTTTAATCAGCGGTGTTCCATAAACCACATGGAGGAGAGCAGGATATACATACACATAATACATTATGTCAGTCCTTACAGCGAGTAATATCAATAACAGCCTCACGATACAGAAGAATGAAAAAATTTCCCTGCTACCATGGAAATACCCCTTCTTAATTAATTCCTTCCCTTCCACATGTGCTACTAAATTCCCGCTCAGACACATCTGCCACCACACTGCATTCCCCAAACTATCTGCTGAGTATCCTCCGTGCCGGTATGATTATTCCGCGTCTTCCACATTGCCACCGTTATTCATTATTATTATCACGGCACTCCTGGAGGCAGAAGCGGGAGGGACGCCAGCAAACCTTGCAACAAAAGTTCCCCCCGGCACCCAGCCCTGGCCTCTCCGCCACCCGGGACGCCGAAATGGGACCTGGCAGGGTGCACGGGGGAAGGGGATGGGGACGCGGCGCGAGCGAGCGGGGAAAGTTTGGGTCTCCAAGCAGGGGGAAAGCCCGTCGCTACCAACTCCTCACACACGCTCAGAACCGTGTTTCTTCATAGCGTCCTTTTCTTTCCCCTTTTCTTTTTTATTAGCAAACAAGCAAAAAAAAATAGGAGGAACTTACATCGTTTTATTTAATTTTTCCCGCTAAACCAAGAGTCCCCGCTTCACTTTGTATCCACAGCGCTTAGTCCCCGTGCGAGCCCCGCGCGGCGCCAGGGCCATGGTGCTGCGTGCGCTGGGCGCCGCGGCGGCCGCCG
>VWPW01016589.1:0-124894 GCA_013389825.1 Crypturellus undulatus
GATCTCCAGTTCATCTTGCTTATTCCATAAAGACCATAAAACTTGTTTTTCTAGCACTATATAAAGTGCCTCCAAGAATCCAAGCAAATGTCTACTTTTTCCAGCTGTGATCTGTACTTTAAATTTGGATCTGGCTATCCAATGTGCTTGCTCTTTACATTTCAGAGGCCAGGAAATAGTGTAATAAAGTTTGTCTTTCTTCTGCTTGATAAGAGGGATACAGCCCTCTGGTCATTCTGAAATGCAGAACCATCTCCTAGGCTTTCTTTGCAGAGAAGAAAATGACAGAATACTGCAGAGGTCTTTGTCAAATTATCTGTTGTACTTAAACTCCGGTTAAGTTTGGAGCCCCTCACTGAGACCAAGACTCTTTTGGTTTAGGTAATGTATAGACACCCTGTGAAAGATGTCTTTACCTGATGTGTGGCCAGTGTGAGTAGAAAATAGTGGTGTGCTGTACCTGCACTATCAGCTAGCCCTGGGAGCAGGGCCATGAGGTTTCCATGTCTGTGGAAGGACAGACACTTACTACTGAGTGTGAGATTGTCCTTTGCTCCCAATTTCTCATCACTGTGAGAGCATGGGGAGATCTGAAACCTTTCCCTAGACTGGATGTCCACAGTGAGTTCAGAGGGGTGTGATAGAGAGGAAGGACAAGGGAAGGAAACAGTTCCTGAGCAGTTTCTTCTGTTCAACCTGTATTACAGGCGAGGTTTACAGACAACTGTAAACTAATTCTGCAGGCTGTAATTCTGACAACAAATTCACACAAATTAGACTGGGCCTCTTTCAGCAAGGCCCGAGGCACTAGGAGATGAGATTATGTGCCCAGAACAGGAAGGCAAGATCACCTGCTGGTGTAATCAGAGGATAATGCTTCCTCCTAGGCTTTATTACCATGTAGGGAGAATATTGTATCCATCTGCCATAACAGCCATTTGGGAAGCAGAAGGATTATGTCCCTGGAAATGGAAACTGAGCTCAAAGAGCAGATAAGGTATTGCCCCAGCAGCCTCTTTTGTATGTGTTCTTTGAGTTGAAGAAGAAATTATGCTTTTTTTACCCACAGTCTCAAAGACAGGTCATTCTACCTTGTAGCATAAACCTGTCGGTGATGTACCCAGCAGGGCTTTCGGAGCATATCTGTAATGGTTTGTGACATCTACTGCAAGGAAAAGTAGGAAATCTTTCACTCTGTACACAGTTTGTATCTCAGTAATTAAGCTGAGGAAACTGCATTTTAATGAAATTATGTCATGAGGGCTTCTTCGCTTTGCCAGATCACATTAGTTCTTCTCCACCATCTTTGCTATTTAAAGGTATAACGCTGTGATTGTAATCTAATTTACTGTATGAGGGATATGAAATACAAAGTCTTTATATCATCAGTTCAGTCTTTGCTAAGTCTAATTTTTTTTCTTGGAGAGGAAATTGTTAACTTTCATGACTAGACTTGATCTACATTTATGAAGGTCAGATAGCCCTTTAGAGATTCCAGTTTAATGTGTATATCTCACCAGCTGCAGTATAACTTGCTTTATTTTAATATAAAAAGACATGATATAATAGTCAGAAATACTGTCTTTGAAATATTTTCACTAGTTGAGTGACTTTGAAAGTAATTCACAAACACTGAGCACAATAATGCAGCAGTATGAGCAGACTGTGTAAAATTATTCCCACTAAGCAAAAATGTCCCCAAAAGAAGGAAAACACTGAAACAGAGATCTAACTATGCTCAAACATATGCAAAATAATAAATCCTTAAAAAAATCCTATCAGTAACAGAATTTCATCATGGTTGGTTGGCCCTGCCTATGTTCAAGCTGATTCAAAGTCAATGGTCATGCAGTCTTGTACATGCTCTACTGTATATTATCTGAAAGGCATTTTCTCCTCCAGCTGCAGGAAAGCTTCAGGTTTAATCAAATGCATACTTTTTACTTGAATATTTACCTATATTGATTGATGACTACCATACTGTACATGTAGTACCAAAGAAAATAAATTAATTTTGCTCTTATTTTATTTATGGGACACCTTCAAGGGATATTTACATTTGTTATATAATATTTACATTGTGATAGGTTTGGCCATAACAAATGGTTTTCCTTCAGAATGTTTACTCAGTTATGTGGTTGGCAAATATGACTTCACTGAGCAAGGAGTGATTTTGTTTGTTTGCCTCAGGCTGGTTCCTATTTGCCAATTGAAAAAAAAAAAAGCCTTGTATGAAAGGAAGGGTGCTGCCAGGTAGACAGAAGGGCCAATGATGTACAAGTCAAAAGAGGAAAATTATGTCAGATTTGACGTAATGTCTTCCTTTTGCTCTCTCAAACTGGTGGAAGTTGTGGTGGAAGTTGTACTAAGTCTCTGCCACGGCGAGGGGACAGCCTGACTTGTGACATCTCTTTCCCAGACTTGCTGTGTGATCTTGCCTGTTTGGACAGGTCACTACAGAAAGATACAGATGCATCTAAAGACAAGAGGTAGATCGGTCAAGGCCACACTTCTGAGCCACCCCGACTAGTGACTGTCTGCTCCATCCACCACATCAAAAATCTAAGCGTCTAACGTCTGGTGCCTGAAAAGAGGAATGAGAGGTTCAGTTAATCACATTGGTTTCAAAGGTAGAGTTAATCAAAGATATAGGTTGGTAATGCAATAGCTTAGCTTTCAAGCTAGGTGGTGGCATTTTGTGGGCACCCTGATTTTGTTGATGTCTGCTAGGCAAACTCTTGGGATAGGTACCAGATCAAGTAGCTGGCTGTCATGCAGAGGACACCAAACCAATCCAGGAACCATACTTGCAGGAAGGGTATTAGGGACTCAGAGCTCCTCTCAGTAGCACTGGACTCAAATCTGAGTGGTGCTGCAGGGAGCTCTCTGGGTATGCTTCAAAAGGATCCGATCCCTGAACCCTACCTACTGCTCCTTGCCCTGTTTTTTTCCACTTTATTTATAGGATGGACAAGGAGGAATTATAGCCTCTTCCTGTGCAGATATATGTTTTTTTGTCATAGTCCCACCAGCAGCACCAAGGCTGCACTTTGTTTTGGCAAACCTTCCTCAGAGACCTCAGAAATATCGATACCACAAGGGTGTGCCCAGCTAACACTTCAGCATAAAGCATTTACTTTCTTTTTAAATAAAATTTTGAAATGAATCTGTTTATGAATGGAGGTCACTACAAAGAAGAAAGAGGTGCTGAACGTCCTCCCTAGCCTATCCCAATTAGTGCTGGTTTATTATGTCGCCAAGGTGCTGGCCTAGAAGTAGTGGGCTGCTTTGTAACACGGCTGGGCAACACCTTAATTGTTTTTATTAATGAAGCAAGCTTCCTTTCCTCAGCTGTTTTTTAATGGAATTGTGGGTTCTTCCTTGGTTAGTAAATCAAATCAAACCACATTTGCACAAATTTTTGTCATCAGCAAATTGTAGCTTGGATAAGAAGACCATTTGAGTTTCAAACACAGCTCATGGATAATTAATGCACGTTCAATGGCAATAATTAAAATTATTAGCTCAATACTGTTTCTGACTGAAAAATATTTCAATATTGAAAGAGAAATATTTGAAAATAACCTTTGATGTCAGTTTAGATTGTGTTTATCTTGTGAGAATGATTCATAGTTCAAATAAATATTTCAACAGCTCTTTATGGAATGATGTTCGTGTAATTTGTAACAAGTGTGCGACACACCAAAGTGCTACTAAGAGACTGTTATTTCTTGCACCAATCACTTGATGCAGGTGATTGTCTTGTGAGATTAATACTCTTGCCACATAACACTTGCTGCTCTCTACTGTTACATCTTCCCCTTTATTGTGCCTGTGAATCAAATGCAAATAAAATTACAGTAGCAGCCAAATTTGACAAGAATAAAATAGCGTCCTTAGCCAATATTGCAATGCCTATGAAAAGCCAGTAGGGATTATTTTCTCCATTTTATTAATCGTATTTAGTGGTGTAATAAAAAGTCATTCACAAAGTCATGGACTTGATAGGACTGGTGTGGATATAGCCGACAGAGCTCTGCTTTCAAGGAGACTGCTTCTGCGTGGTGGTGATGCAAGTGCACTGCAGCAAACATGCAGCAGCTGAACAAAGAATATGTCTCCATTTGTGGTTTAGAACATTTTCTTGTGGTAACAGGGAAGGCTGTGGACCATGTACTAAATCAAGAGCATTGGTCCCTGAAGTACATATTTTCAAAGCCATGGTAACTGGGACACTAGGTCATGGGAATGCTAACAACTGGAACAACCTTTCCAAATGTAAGCAAGAATATAAAATGCAGTATGTAGTATCATATCCTATGCAATTATAGTGCTAACACTGGAGTAGGAGCAATTGTGGAAACCGGTATTCATCACTGATCCTGTGACCTACTGCCCTTTTTAAATTTGCTCTCCACAAGATGATCAAGAGCTCAGATTACAGCATGGACCAATTTGCAACAGCAAACTGTTATCTCTAACTCTCCACTGAACCCTATTGCTGAGCCCTTTTCCCTATCACAGCATAGCACCTTTTCTTCCTACCTGACAGGGCAGTTTTAAAGACACTTACTTTGTATTTTTATTTTGGACAGTCTGAAAATGAAATGGAGTGTTTTGGGACCCAAATCTGTAAGTGGACAAAGTGAAGCATGCTTGTAAAATAAAATCAACCTCATGATACTTTTGCTTGCAGTAAGCATCTGGAAGAAATCAATTTTAAGTGTATATTTATATGCAATATTTTTATATATCATCTTTGTAAAATTTGAATTGTCAAAATTGCTGGCACTCGGGCTTCTCACAGGTGCTATGGAAGCAGATCTCTGCAAGAAGAAATTCATAAATGAAAGCAAATAATGAAAAAATATTGTGAGAGATGGAGATGAGGGAATTGAGGGTTTCTCTAGGATCAGAGGATGAGGATCTTTGTTTTCTCACAAGAAGAAGTCTTATTTTTTCAGTGCACTTTTTTTTTTAGTGATTTTATACTTTTAAAAAATGCAGGTCCAATCTTGGGACATTTGGGGATGGGAAGGGAAAACTTCCAGGAGGAGGTATTACCACCTTCCTAACATATATATTCCTTACCATCACAGATGGGCAAACTTTATGAGATTTCAGAAGACTTGGGTTCAGTTTCCTCACTTATCTGCAGTGGTACAAGGCCACATCTCCTCTTCCTCAAGAAAATGTCCAGAGATACAAGTGCTCTATTGGGAGGGGAGGGAGAGGCCTTCCTGTCTTTCTTATTGGTACAGGGCTGCTTTGTGTAAATAAGCCTTAATGAAGGGACTGAAAACCAGATGTCCCCATCAGCAAGTCCCCACCAGGACAGACTGTCGTTGCTAGAGATTATTTCTCAATAACCCTGCGAAGGGTACAGCTACAACACCGGTGAGTAGCAGAGTGTGTCTTCCTCCAGATCTGGTGATGTGATGCCAGGCTTCCATTCAAATACCCAGAGGGCTCACACAGCCAGAGCAGCTTTAGCAGATGAGGCAAGGAGTATTTTACAGGATGAGGACCTGAGGAAGATAACATGCTGATAACACAGCTTTGCTTTCTGCTGAGTGGGTAACCTAGCTGTGGCTACTCAGTGCATGTCTGCCCGCATCCACATCAAACTACACACTGCTTTCCAGGCTTCTCCAAATGAAGGTTTTGAGAATTGCGACATCATGGACCTGGTGTCAATTTCAGTCCTTTAAGCCACAGGTTTTCTTGTCTTTTGTGATTTGGATTTGGATCTTCATGACACATAAACGCATTATTTGCGTCTGCCTTTCAATGCCCCTGCAGGACTGAGTTGTAACAGGATGAAATTTTGGAAAAAGGGGGACTTGGCTACTGTAGAGATAGGGAGAGGGGAGAGCAGGTGCTTCGTGCTGATCCCAGGAGAGCTGAACACTGGGGACCCTTCTTTAGGGGAGGCCCAGATATCATCAGAGGCCAGGGAAACGGACCAGATCAGAGCCAACAGCTCTGATGGGGCTGAAATGCAGGTAACATTTCATAAGAAGAGTTCAGTCAAGAAGGCAGCTGTAAGAGTAAGTGAGGATCCACAGAAATGTCATGCAAATTTCTAATGTTTACAAGACAAAGTATGTTTGTCAAGAAGAATTTATCTTCTCTCAGCTCATGCAATAAGTGCAGAAGATTAGATGTACCACTTCTTTCAAGTGTATAATAAATAAAATGCCAACTGCTGCTAGAAAATGCTGAAAAAGAAAGTTATCTTAAAATAGTTATCTAACCTGTACCTTTTCCTTTCAGTTGCTATAATTTCTCTGCCACTCAGCAGCTCAGAGCGCAATGCTCAGCATGTTTTACAAGCACTTTATTCAACTTGAGAAGAAGAATAAAAAGGTCATCTTTCTAATGCTGTGTAATCCTGCACATTATTAAGTATCAGAGGTGCTTCTCTTTTGTACCAATTGTACTGAAAAACAAGAGTGAAAGCAGTGAGCATCTAAAGAGCGTTCTGTTGGGCATATACTCAGGCAAAGCCAGGAAGAGTCCTTTTCCAAAAAAGACATACAAGATACATTTGCAAGCTGTAGCACTTCTGTCATCCTGCCCAAGCGTTATGGCTCATATCCTTAGCTGTGTCCAGTGGAGCTATGCAATAGATTTGCCTTCATCTCCATGTGTCGGTTATGTGTATTGATTATCTGAGTTAAATGATGCTAAAGCAACTCAGTGATGTTTGCCCAAATGGAAAAGATAATTGGCCAGATTTGTCCCTGTACTAATCAGTCAAGTTCTGTGAGGGATGAATTTGTCTTAAGAGAGAGAGCATTCCCCACAACTTAAGCAGTTGCCAGAAATAAATTAGGGAATATAAAATAGCTCTCTCAGACAAATACATCTCCAAATTAGTGCTTTCCCGCTTGGATCCTGAAAGGTCTCAATGAAGAGGAAGTTGCTAAGGCAGGATGTCATCTATTGACCTCTCATGCTTGGTGTTTGCTCAAGTGCTCGGGCTATTGTGACCACGTTGATCCAGCATCCACAGCGCTTGGTCTGGACACCTTCCCCACTATGCCTTAACTGGGGCAGGGAAGCAGGCAGATGTCTATGCTTGGGGCATTTGGCACATGGACATCTCCCCACCTCCTACATCTCACCTTTCTCTCTGTGATTTTGTGTCAGAAATACTTGGAGCACTCAGTCCTGTCCGTGTGCCTGGGTCCCCATGCATGCCCAGAGAAGAGGAGGCAGCTGTGTCTGCCACAGGGTAGGCTGAAATGTGGTGCAACCACCTAAATATCAATGGGAGACTTCTTGCGAGCCCGAGAAGCTCTAGCTATGCAGTTTTGTCTCTAAATAAAGCAGGAATGTGGTCCCCAGCCTGAAAACCCCAACTAGCCCATGCCTGTACTGCCTCCGGCAATACCATCTTTTAGAGTGGATCTGAATGGGAGACAGCTAGCTGGCGAGGTCAGAACAGATCCCTTCTTTTTATTTATCGGCATAAACAACTGCAGGGAGCTGGCTAAAATGTTAGCTGGGGAAAACAGGCTATGCCAGCAAAAGGGATGATTCAGTTCTAAAGACAGATGCATCCTGCACACAGCTTCTGTGACCTGCCAAACTGTCCTGCACTCTATCACCAGGGAGATTCAAAGCTTGGTTTTCTAGTACTGCTGGGTATTTTTAGCCAAGTTTTCTACCAGGTTCACTCCTCTTAAATGCTAGTCATTAATGCAGTACACATTCTCTTTGTGGCATTTTATGCTTTGAGTTTCCTGGGCGGATGGATTGTTTTGTAATGCAGATAACCCTAATGAATGAATAAATGTCAACTCAATATTTCATTAAGTAAAATAATACAGATGTTCTGGATAATGTGCTAGTGTAATTTTACCTATATATCAATTCTGATATGAATTTCAATGTGAATTTCAGTGAATTTTTGACTCTACCTGATAGAGATCCAAATGAACAATTCATTAGGAATAATTTATGCAGCAGATTCGACCCACTTTTCCGTTTGCAAATTACTAGAATTCCTCTATAATGGTTGTGTCTTCCCCTTCAGATTTTGCCCTCCAAACATAGATTGAGGCCAAGCGAGGCTATTCTGAAATAAATTTTATTCTAAAATAAGACTATTCTAATGTAAATAAGTAGCTCTACCTACTGGTTGCTTCCAGGTGGTGATGCAGTTCTTCTGTGAACAAATATGGTATCCAAAACACAATGTGATTATTTTCTTTTTTTGCTGTGTCTTGTTGTGCAGAAAGAATAGAGGTAGCCGTCTGCTTGCTAGCAGTTTTATGCAATTATCACAGTCATATTTATAGAATTCACTTCTCTGTGGTTTCGTCATGTGATTGGTCATCTCTGTATTATTTCTGTTGCTAATTTGGTAACAAACAATCTTTGCAAAGAACATCTGAAAAAAAATCAGTAATATTCTCAGGCTTAGAAGAAAGATCATTAGGAAGTGCAAAGCATTGCACATTCCTTTTTCCAGAGCTATGTCTATGAGCTTCAGTGATAAAATCTGAATTGTTTTCTGACTGATGAAAGACATGGCAAGCATATTTATCTGTGGCTATTTAGAAAGCCTTGCACTCTTTTTTTTTTCCTGATATCCTTTAAACAATGCAATCATATTTGCAGAACTACTGTGTGATAATCTTTATCATTCTGGTTTTGATCAATTTTTGCAGCATTTAATTTGAGACTTTGAGGAGCTACTGGGTGCTCTGTACTGTCTGTACACAGTTCAGAAGAGGCATTCCTGACTGCATGGAGGAACGAGACCATATCCATTTACTTTTAATAATCCCAGTGTTTCTGATTCAGAGAGATGTTTTAACTGCTGAACAGCTCATTTGAAATCTTACAGCTCTTCAATTTGTTCTTTTGCTTGCTTTTCAGAATACAATGTGGCAGTCTGTATTTCAGCCTCAATAAAGTACAGCATTTGGCATTCATCCTCCCTAAAAAGGATTCTTATCTCTTTACAAAGATGGATAGCTTGGTCATGGCAAGCAAAATACAGCCTCTGAAAGAAGTGGGGAACAATGTACAAATGAGGCTGTAAAAATAAATGACACATTAGATTCACCAGCCAAGCAAGATGCTACAGTCTACATAAAGACAAAGATGCTGACTTGACAGGACTTCGTGAGCAGAGCTTCTTCAGGAAGCAGAGATTTAAAGTTACTTGCACGTTAACGATACTGTCTGTTAAGTGAATTACATGGGCATTGGTAAATCCTATTCTCATTAAAAGTCAATCTATAGTTGGCATCAAACTCATGCTTTGCAGGGGTGTTTACATGTCGGATTGTAAAAATTGTCATCCTGGGTTTGAGAAGAAGAGGCTCAGCTGAGGGTTGAAGCCTTATTTTAGTAGGTGATGTAGAGAAAACTTTTTTAAGACACTAAAAAGACACTAAAAATCATCTACAAATAAGATATAAGAAGACAACTTGCTATTAATTTTCTGCAGACAGACAAAGAAAATATCTTAATGATCTTTGATTTGAAGAAGAAGAGGTTTTTGGAGAGTTTATATTACAGTCATTGGAAAACACATTCCTAGCATCTCTGCAAGCCTCCCTCACTTCCTCTGTCATGGAATGGCAGCTGATATCTCCATATTATTCTTGCTTACTTATATCCAATTTGGAAATAGTTTTAGGCTTCTATTTGGTTTAGGTGACTTTGTGATTGTAGTTGATGGAAGAGTCTTAATAGAAGAGAGATCTTGCGGAAGGAGGACTGATAGCAGACTCCTTTAGTATATGTTGAGGCAGAAAGAATGCAAGGAAAATGGGAAAAGGTATGTGAATGGGAATGGCTGAGCTTCCCTCCTCAGATGCAACTAAAGAATTAAGCATGTTCACACATTTTGAGACTGGTTCCCCAGATTCTATAAGAGGTAACTGTACTTCTCAAGGTATCCAAGCCAGGAAGTCCTACAAAGCAAATGGACTGCTTAGTTTTAGATGATTATAGCTCAATAAAGAGTGTATAATTTTGTGGCTACTGGAAAACATTTTTTGATCAAACAATGTATCAAAACAGATTGTCTTATGGACAGACTTGCTTATGGACAGACTTGCCTACAAAATGCTGTCTCAGTGATTTCACTGGATAGCTAAATCTCTAGGAAATATGAAGATTTCCCTGATGATGTGAAAGGTGACACAGTAGAGCATGACATCGTGATACATATCTTCCAGGAAAGGGACTTGTGAATGTGGTAGAGATTAGCTGGAGATGTACAACAGCAGGAAAGAACAACCAAGAGTTTACATTCCTACTTTGTTGTGGAGCTCATAATAGATGCATGTTATGTTATTTTTATTCATCAAGGCTTTTAGATAGCAAATTTGGTTCGACTTAATTGAGTTTTCTCAGCTCCACCTCTTGAATACCTTTGCACTGTGACAATATATCTGCTTCCTTATTGATTATTTCAATTATATGACACTTTTTTAAAAAACTGGCTCTTGGGAGACGTTTCTGGACAAAGACTCTTACCATGTCACAAACTGTGAACTGAGATCGAAACTGATTGAAGGGAAGGTGCAAAGCACTAGTGTGTATACAGTAAAGCACATTTTGCCTCGGAAGTCCTCTGTTTGGTAAGTAAGAAGACATAAATAAGATTTTTTGAGTAACCCACAGACCCAAGTAAAAGAACAAGAACTGTATCTATATGACTATAATCTTGAGGTGATGTGTAAATGCAAGGACTGAGTACAGCCTCTCTGAAGGTAGACTATAAAAAGCAGATTTGATACTGCTTAAGTCTCAATGTCTTATGGTGAAGTTGATTTGACCTAAAGGCTTCATTCTGTATTGCCATTTGGAAAAAATATGTCCTCAGTGTAGAGCTTAGTCATTCCATCTTCTTGCATTGCCCTTCAATCACCCTTTATGCAATAGCCTCATGCTTCTCATTGGCATGTTGACATAATTGCAGTAAGATATCATGTAAAGAGGTATTGTATGCAGCTTGAAGGCTTCAGATGTCTTATGATTCTTGAAAAATCTCTGAGGAATGATAATGAACTCATTCCTTCAACAGCCTTTTTTTTTCCCTTAAAAGATGAAGTGCATAATATTTTAAAATGATTATTGTAAAGTGATGAGAGTAGAACCTTAAAATGAGAGCAATATTCTCTTTATCTTGCACATATAAAAGAAAAAGGGTAGTCCAAGAAGCAGTTTCAACTTTCGTCACTGGTGATCCTTATTCTGAACTCATACTGGAATCAGCCAAAATTTCCTCCACTGAGTGCACATGAATGGCTTTATTTTTTAGCACCTGCATTCATATTTTTAGTGTTCATCTTGCAGAGGAACCAGACTGCCCACCATCTCTGTGTAATATCAAAATGTAGGAAGATGCATTTCATCCCTAAAGCTGTTTTTTTTTTTTTTTCAGAGTTTTTGATTTGAAAAGCCATCCAATGGAAAAAAACGATACGCTGCTTTATGACTGAAAGGTTTTTATCACATGTTTTTAAACAACAGGATGATAACTTGTTATTGTGGGAAAATAAATTGCTGTTTACTCACAAATTATACATATATATCAAATCCTTAAATATTTTATTTATGTGTTTTATTTGTGTGAATGTATATATAGGTACACATACAAACATACATGGCACATAAAAGTGATCAGACTTCAAAGCCTTATCTCAGGAATTATTTGACCAGTGGTTAAGTAAGAGTTTCTATATTGATGAGTATTCATTCATATTTAACCTTCTTTGAAGAACTTTTAAGTTCAAATGGTCCCAGCAGCTTTTCTTATTCTCCTTCCGTGGGCAGGAATTTTAAATTCTACTTTTTTATTTTTTTTTTAATGCAAACCACCTTAAAATGATTTTTTCCTTTTAAAACTGAAAACTTAAAGCATAAGACTCTGAAGGTACATCTGTGTTATCCCACTGGGGCATAGCTGGATTCCATCTATGAATTGCTATTTGTTTCCAAGTAGTTGCTTATTTGGAACTTGTCATCTGGAGCACACTACTGACTGAATGTGGGCAGATCTGAAGTGCGGAGGCAGTTTCAACTCAGTGGGTGCTCTCTACCCACACACACATCTCCAGAAGTCCATGCAAGCTCAAGTCCTCACACTCTTTACATACATAGACATTCTTTTTCCCTATTTACATATACAAACTACCCTCAACAGTACACTATTAGAAGCTGTTTTGGAGGGACAGCCATCACTAGCATCTGTTTCCAGTTTGCTCCCAATCATGGACCTTATTACAGTATAAATAAAAAGAAATACAAATAAAATGCATGCTAGTAAATCATGGAAGTCGTGCAGCTTGTGTACATGCTCTCTGTCCTAATCCCCTTTTCATGGATGCTGGAACTGTTCAGCTATACTCATGACCTACAGCTGCAGCCTAGCATGGCCACCTTGACAGAAAAGGCTTTTAGAGATCACTGGCTGGGCTGTCACATAAAGATCCCATTTGCCTTTCATACTGTATTGAATTTGCCTTTATGCAGTAACCAATAGATGTTTTTTAGCCCAATTCTGGACCTCTGTTGTGCCAGAAATAACTTTCCAGAAACCGTGTTCACATTCTTCAGATCCCAGCAAGAACAGTTTTTCTGACAGCACTGAGGATGTCTCTCAGTGTCGGTGCTGAAGGAACCTATCTTGAGGACAGTCCCTTAAAAGCACACATATTCCTTTAGGAGAGAAATGAAAGTGAGCTTATGATCCAACTTGTATGGCAAATCTTGAATGAGACACATGATCTCAGGCAGCAGGAGATGGGTACTGCCAGGTACCATTCAAATGGAAAAGTTGTTCCTGGTGTTTCTTTCCAGTGACGAGAGGAGGATGCCAGCCTACGCACACCCAAACCAGATGATAGCATTTCGGGAGGTGTGACCACACTGTGTGTCTGGTCACTGTGCCCCAAATAACTATAATCTGCCAGATGAGGAGGTTATAGCTGTTGCTTGTGATTTCCACCCATAGGCAGTGTTATACACAGAGGAGGATAATATCTTATGGCTCAGTCAAGGAAGTTATATGAAAGTCCAGTGATGAGAGTGAAAATAGAAGATATTTTGGATTACCTTATGTTCTTGTTTGAATGAGTGCAGCATGGCCATGTCCAGAGCCTTTGGAAGAGAGCTAGCACTACTCTGGAGTGGACATCTGCAGATGCGCTTCTGAGTTTACAAACTGGTATATACACACACATGGGAGTTTTCATGAAAGGTGCTATAATTCTCCAGATAATCACGGAATCACAAAAGGGTTGAGGTTGGAAGGGACCTCTACAGATCATCTCGTCCAACCCCCTTGCTCCAACAGGGACACCTAGAGCATGTGGCACAGGGAAATCGTCATGATGGTTTCTTCAATGTTTAACCAACACTGTATTTAGTAGTAGAGTTGTTAAACAAATAACTTTTGTTATGCTCTTGCATATTTTCCTAATGAGCTATCCTTTCGATACTGTGTTTCTTCATATAATTTTTCCTTAATTACTTGATCTAATTTGCTTGTCAGAAATGAAGGCATGATTCTTTTTTTAAAATCCATTACAATATATGACAGCAAGTGCCTTTTTCTCCAATGAATATGGAAGTAGCAAAGAAAATATATGAATTGGATGCTTTAGTCCCATTTTAGGTCCCATTCAAATGGCACATTTAGCCCACTTCATGCTTATCCCTAGTGGTATCCAGAGACTATCACCGATGTTGGAACCACAACTTCAAATCTTCGTATGGAGCAGGATGCTGCCTAAAGCTGGTCAACAAGAAACATAAAGGAATGAGATCAATCTCTAGAGGCTGGAAATGAATGTGATGGTTGCAGGGAGGCACCTTTATTCCCTCAGGCTGTAAAACACATTCCTGAACATATGTTCCTGCAGGTATTCTTCTGAAAAACCAAAGGTCACTCAAGTGGATAACAGATGTGCCAGCACCTAATGCCTTTTATGCAGTAGTCTAGATGGTAGTATCCATCCAAGTCACTCTTTGCCTGGAGGGAAATCAGACCTTTACATCATCACACACAAAGCAGTATCTTCACCCTGCTCTAGGCTGCAGAATGCTGACTGGAAGAATCTCGTATTCCTTTTTGTGATTTCCCTGTTTTCAGAGGGAAGTGCAGAAGATGATCTTATCCAAAGATGAGTGTTCTTTCCTGGGAGTGGTGAGTCTGAACCCTCTTATCTGTGGGGCACCTAAGCCATTCACTTTCTGTTCAGGAACTATATTTCTTCCTCTCTTTGTCTCTTGACCTCAGTGCTATGAAATTGCCTTTATACTACAACTCCCAGGTGGCTTCCACTGGGACTGACCACAGACAGAAAGAAAACAGGGAAATGTTCATGTAATAAATGGCAAACATCCGCTTAGTGCTGTCAAGAATCCTGTTTTGCTAAAACACCACTTGTTACCACCTGCTGTTGCCTCAGCCTCCATCTCCAGAAAGGTTCCAGTTCTGTGGATCAAATGGTAGATCTTACATGGTAGCCATAGGCTCCCTGAGAAGTTGGACAATTCTGAGCGAAGATTCAAGGATCCCAGTTTAAGAAAGTGACGAAGTGAAGGAAGGCTGTATTTGAGATTCTGGACAGACGAAAGCCAACCTGACAGTAAGACCAGGTTTTATGGTCTGTTCTTTTACTCTCCGGAAAAGCAGAACAGTTCCTTGCAGACCAGGAAAGCCAGGGCTGGCAGGCTTTGAAATAGGTTTAGGAAAGAACTGCCAACTCCAGATGAGATTTAAAATGACCATAGCCAAATTAGTAATTAGAGAAACAGGATCCTTGGGATTCACCACAACACCCTCTGACCTCCAGATATCTTAAGTCATTGAGATAAATGAGTCTATTGAGCATTTCCACTAACTCTGTTTGAGTGAGTACAAATACTTTATGATTAAATCCAATAGCATGGTGTGCCAGGAGATGGATCGTATAGAGCTTAACACAATCAGAAAATTGTATCTATTAAAGACACTTTCTGGCTAGCTCAGCCATTAACAGTTAAACTATAAAAGCATTGGCCAGAAATGCTGAATCTAAACAAAGCACAGCAGCTGAAACACATTACTTTATGGGGTTATTATAGTCCTAAATCTCAGGCTGTGGAGCCAAATCTCTTTTTATTATTATTATTATTATTTTTCTCCTGTAGTGATTTTTTGCTGTAGGAAAGGAAAGGTTCCAGAACAGTGACTAAAGGTAATGCTTTAAGTACACTGACCATACCACCTACTGAAAGTAATGATGATCTACAGCTTACATGATAGCAGTGTACTTCCTCCATTGCTTGCTTAATTCGAATGGATAGAGTCATAGAACTGGCTGAGTTTTGCATAAATCACACATGGTAACATTCTTTCAAGGGTAATCACAACATTAATATCCCAGGCAGGGGAAGAAATAATTAAAATGTAGTAGGTTCCATATAGAGTTTTCCAATATTAATGTGAAGCACCTTTAGTCAATATAAATGAACAGTAGCTTTAGTTCGTAGAAATGAATATTTAAAAACAATACTATAATGTATTTACTTTCAATTGCTTTTTTTCTCTCTCTCACTATCTTCATTCTTCTTAGTAATAATGGCATTTTTTTCCAACTAATAGCTTTCATTTTTCTTTTATAAGAAGCGAAATGATGACACATCTCCCACATCCCTCCTCCTTCATGGGGCATCAATATGTAGCTCCATAGAAACATCTCAAATGTATTGGGTAGCAGATTGCTCTTTCCACAAAAGGAATCAGACTTCAAAACCTTTTATTGTGGGCCCAGCTCAGCTGTCCTTGCTCATGCTGAAGAGTTTGTAAAAGAGCACTGAGACTCCCTGCCGAAGGTTGCAAGCTCGGGGACACGTCTGCAGCTGTCGATTTGAGCAGCGTGTCAGAAAATGCTTTCACATTCTCCAAGATTTTTTTTTCAACCAGCTTTGATATATAGCCATCTCTGACTCTGACCCTGTTAATACAGTAGTTACTGCGACATTTCTTTGCTGTTTACAGGCATCCACGATAGATTTTCAAACACAAAGGCAGATCAGGGTGAGCTCTGAATTTCTTTCGGGTTGAGCTATTTAGATTCAATATCAGGATTAATGACTTTATTTATATTACTTTAAATTACTTAGGAAAAAAAATCAACCAGTTATTATTTGATCCCTGCTGGACTAAAAAAAAAATAAAAAGTATGGAATTACAGAGTCTAGGGCACCTGTTGGATTTTTTTCAGAGCTAGAAAATGGCTATTTTGAAAATAGTGGACTTGAATGCAGAGAGAAAATGAAGCTCATGCAACAGCTTTATCACTTTAAAATAAATAATGGACTGCCCAGGAATAAGCTAGTGGCACAGCCAAATGACAGTGCTGGAGAGCTGTAGTCAAAGCCAGGCTTTGACATCTGGCCCCTCTGACTGCCAAGTTTATTCAGTGAATGATTGCAATGGATGGCTGTGCAAAAAAAAAAAAAAAAAAGGAAAAGAAAAAAAGGGATAGAGAGCTGACAAGGGATGCAACAGGGTCCACCTTTCCCTCCCATCTCTCCTCCTCCTCCACCTCCATATGTCATATGGCTAGTGAAAAGACCCATATCCTGCCAAATCAACAGTTCAATCCCAAGCCCGTGACAATGTTTTTTGGAACTCTAAAGCTGTTCTAAAACCTAAGCTTGTATCAAAGTCTAATCTGTGACCTACTCTATAGGATGTGTTTGGAGAAGAGCTCAGCAAACTGACCTTTTCAGAATTAGGTCATCCAAACTCAGTGTTATCATGCTGCTTTCAAGACGATGTTTTAAGCCACTCCATTATTGCTAAAAGTCACACTGGGGCTTTGTATCAGACTGCTGGTAGAACCACAGCTTGCTTAATGACACCAGCCATCTTTAACAGATAACTGAGAACCACCGCACTTCATATTTTGGCTCTGTGGCTGCTGAAGGCAACTCTTTTCTGGCAATTAATCTTTATTTTTTTAGACTGTTTGTAACCCATTCTTAAGGACTTATGCACTATAACAACCCCCATTTAGAAGCTGTCTACTTTTGTTGAGTGAAATGCTGCTGAGTGAAACTGATCTGAATTAAACATAGTGATTTGAAAATTGATTACTGAAGTTGCATTAATACCCTAGTTTGGGGAAACCATTGTGAAGAATGGAATTTAATTTAAGTCACTATAATTTACTTCTCTTAGTCTTTGTAATTAAGGTAAATGAAATTGAATTTAGGTCTTTTTTTAATGAATAATGGGACCTATATAAGAAATTTAATCTGTTTTTCAAGATATGTACTAAGAAAGTTCACAGAAAATACGTAAGAGAAGGTAAATAGAGACTAGAGAAAATTCCTTTAAATCATGTATATTCCTTCCTCTTCCCCAGCACTTATTTCTGCTTTTCAACTACAACAATAGATTCAGTGACCATTTTTCCTAACCGTGGTGGAAATATTGAAAAAACTTGCCCCATAGGCCTTTATCACACTAAAACATACACACATACACACGTCTACCTTTGAAATCAATTACAAATCTGAGAGCTAACTGCCTGTGTTAGTGTTCACACGATATCGGCCATATGGTGCAAAAGAGGAAATGGCAGAGCCCCCCTAACTCTGTTCTTTAAATGTTTCTGGGCTCAGGGTGGTGTAAAGAGTAACAAATATCCTTTTTTTTTTAATCTTTTCACTTACACTGTGCTTAACTCAGAGATGCATACCACAACTTCAGAACTTCAGTTTTAGTAGTAGTAGTATAAGTGAACTTGTCAACTAGAACTTCTTTATTGTCAATGGAAAGAAACCAGAACTTCAAGCTGCTGTTTATCTTACCTTGAAGTGTCTGACCTGCTCATGCTCTAGAAGTATCTATTTTCCTCTTTATCAAGGTATCCCACAGCTAGGTCAGATGCTGGTGTATCTTGTGTAGATACCTAAAATCAGGTAAGACCAACTCGTCTTCCTCCCAGGATGATGTCTGCCCAGAAACTCAGACAGACATTAGAAGTGTGCAATTCCTGTCCTCTGATAATGCTAATGCTTTCTCTGCTCGTGATAGATGGATGTGATTCTGAGAAATGTCATTGGAAAATGGTGCTGTCACTTTAGTTAAAAGTGTCTAGGTATGCTAATGATCACTGCCACTTCTAGGGAAATCAAGGTAACTTGCTACCCTTTCCAAGAAGAAGGAAGATGTAGGGAGAGAAAGCAGATTATGCTTGCAGCTATTTTGTCATTCTCTCTCTCAGTGCAAACTTTAATTTTCTAGTGAAACTACTTTGCTTTCACAGACTGAAAGTAAATGTTTTCTCTCTAACTGTGTGATAAATAAAATGTACTGAGCACATTCCTTCATTCAGTAGATCATTATAATTCACCATTTGCTTCTAAGCTTTATTTATAACCACTTTATTCTTTCATCAGAAACTCATTTAAAATCATTTTACTTTGCATAAGAAATTAGTAGAATGAACAATGCCAGGTATTTTAAAACTAGTCTATTCCAGTTACTTGCTTTAATGCATTCCACTCATCCTTTCTAACAGCATGTAGTGTGCCTATGCCAGGTACTGTGTCCAGGCTGTCTCCTGCTAGCCATGTCGAAAAGGTCATTTAAGGAGAGCTTCATATTATTTTTACTCTCCTATTTTTTGCAAAGGTCTATGTGCAAGGCAGCAATAATGGCTGTGTTCCTTTTTTGTGGAGGGCTAGGAAAACTCTACCAGTGACTTCTGCTCCCTTGGTCTCACAGACGCCCCAGAAATGAATATTTTCGATCCTGCAGTGTGAATGGTGATCCACAGTGCTTCAACCATTCACTTGATTTTAAAGGAAGAAAAACAAGAGTGCCACTGGCCTAACTTCCCCCCACCTTTTTTTTTGTCGCTCCTCCTAAGAAGACTGAACCAAAATGCAAATGGACCCTTTTCCATAAGGATGTTAGTAATCTGATTAACTACAAGCAGTAGCAATTGCATGGAGCTGAAGCCAAGCAAGCGCTGGCTGTTCAGGGCAGGATCTCTTCAAACCCTTCAAATATGAAACACACTTCTCCAGGCTAATGAATCAGTACCAGACCACTGCAGAATCCTTAAGTGAAGCCATTTAGGGTGATATCTCTGCCAGACCCAAATACAGCTGTGAGATCAATGAAGTGACAAAGCTGGGTAACTGCCCACATGTTCACCATCTGCATTGTGCAAAGATGCAGGATTTCACGTAAAATTCTGGGTATGCTCAGTACCGCTGGACTCTTGGTCCTGGAGTAGTTTATTTAGCTAGACATTGAGGTGCCTCAGTGTGCCTCATTAAGAGGATCTTTTCAGAAGTCATTAGGGAATTCCTCTTCCTCCTCTTTGAAAGTACAGCAATTTGAAGAGTATCCTGGTCTCCATAGGGGAAAGGTGCCAGATACAGTTCTCCAAGGATCATTGCTGCCAGACAGTCTGGCAGTCTGGCCTGACCTGCTGAGCGTAGTTCAATTGTCGCAGTGACAGCCAACAGAGGAACCAAACTCAGGGCCAAAATAAGAGTGATCTGGAGAAAATAAAAGGGTGGCAGAGGAAGGGTAAGCAAGAAAAAAAAATCACGTTTTTTATACTTCTACACACAGCTCCAGATTTTAAAACCCTTTATTGTATCACTATACTCACACTTTCATTCCGTCCACAGAACCAGCCAGCCAAATTGTATGCAGTGCCTAGAGAGCTGTTGTCCTCGTAGCCAGATGCACTCATGCACCACTAGATCCAAAACATCTGGAACCTGCGTGAGCTGCATCCATATATTCCAGAAGCTGCTGGCTGATGATCACAGTCTAGGATCTCTTTCTGTCCTTCCTTCTAGGGATTTGTCTCATTAGAATTTAGGCTAGGTCTGGAATGGGACATCGATGTGTGAAATGGGATCAAGACACAGCTGAGAAATTTCTGAATTGTTATTGCAAAAGTCTCACACTGCTGCATGCTGCCAAGTTTGTCTTTCAGGTACTTGGGGAACAAAATGTTGTTTAAGAACTGATGCAGCTTACATATAATTTGATTCAAGAGAGCACTTCTCCCTTTCCTCTTCACAATGCCTAGATTGTGTAAGTAGTTGAAAGACCTGAGCTTCAGTGACAAAATACGCTTGAGCACAGAAAATTATGCCACTGTGCAAAGCTGAAGATGTTACTACTTACTCTCCCCTGAGTGTACAACTGTTTATATCTCCCCCTAAAACTTGTCCACTCTCCTTTAAGCACACAGCTGGAGATGGATGTCTCCTCGCTCTGCTGGCGCAGCCACTCAAGAGACCAGGGCTGCTGTCCCTCCTTCAGCAGGTTTGGCTCTGCATCTCTAACTCCAGCAGAGCACTGCGTGGCTGTGCAGGTCATGGCTCTGCACAGGGGCATTGCGCTGGGCCACGTACACAGAAATGCAAGGCAAAGTGTAGGAACTTCTCCCTCTGTAAGGATGTTCTTCTGGAAGGCAGGGCAGGTGTGGCTGTTTGTTAGTCAGCAGGCTGCTTTTGCACCTGCATAAAAATCCAGGAAGGATCCAGAGCCTAGATCTCCAATTTCCCAGATAAGCACCACGACTACCACACTGTCTGAAGAGCACACGGTCTCTCTCTCTTCCTGCCCAAGGAGTCAGCTGGGCTCTGCTACTACAAAGAGTGAATAAGACCGCAAGAGGCATGGAAGCTGAGCATACAAATCAGGCTGCTTGCTTATATACGTGGAAGATGCTACCAGAAGGTGTGATCACAACCACACAAGCTGAAGAAGAAGTAATCCTTGTCTTCCTAGCTTTGACATCACTGCCTTTGCTGCCAGTCTGTTATATAAAGGAGGTTCCTTCACTTCTACTTACTTTAAGGAGATAAAGAGGGTCTCCATCTCTCCCCTTGCGAAGACTGGTAGTAGCTTCATGTTCAGTGAGCAGGACAGTGTGCTGTGGATCCTGACCAGAAACACATACTCATGTGCATATGTGAGTGTGTGTGTGTGCACATGTATATTTAAAATACATATGTGAAGCTGTCTTCATGAAATCCTGTCAAGTTCAGGTCTGTTAATGGACGGGTTTTACGATCTTCCATCATACTTAAGTGTCTCCTAATGGCAAGCCTTAGGCAGCTGCTGCTCAATGTGTCGTGTCTTTTACAGAATTGCTCTTTTGAAGCATAGCCTCAGCTCTCAATTTCACTCCAAGAGCCAGGAACCCTGGTAAAAGCCTTACAGATCTTTATTTCCAGGTACCACACCTTTTATTGCATCCAGACCTTAAATTTCAAAATGGTCTTGTTGCTTGCTCTCCTGCTAACTTGGCACTAGGAGAAACATGGAATTAACTCATGTTTAACGTGACTCAGAGAATCAATTACATACCAAATGGGGTTGAAGAGCAGAAAAAGGTCAAAGGAAAGATGTACTCAAAATTTTGCAGTGTTACTGTGTGAACCTACATTTACAGAGGAAGGGATTAAGGGTTTCTCACAGTCGGGCCACATTCTTTCCATGATTATTTGAGCATTACTTGAAGCAGATTCTAGCTCATACAAATATCTGAATAATGTGTCTAAGACTGGCATGGAGCAAAAGTTTAGTGTGTGGAGTCGGATTTCTTTTGCTGGAATCAAGCGTGTTTAGGAAAAGCATTCTAGTCCACCAGGGGATAGTTAGGCACTCTGGTTCCTTTCTGCATTTTTTTTTCGCAGTGCAGAATGGGCTAAACTTCACTATGTTTATGAAATGTCTAAATGAAAAATGATTGCTGAAGTAGCTGCATCAGTGAGGAGTGTGGAAAATGCAATCTTGCAGGTAGTTTGTTCTGGTAAAAGGTGCCAATATTGTGGCTGATGCTTAGAGATCTGATGTAATGATACCAGTAATATATATATTTTTTTTCTTATTTGAGCTGTGTGTTTATTAATGAGCTTTGGCAACCTAATTTCAGTAGTATAGACTCACTTATAGAGAGGCAACTGATCAACAGTGCAGTTTTCATTTTCTTTGCAGGACCTTGGAAATGGTGTCTAGTGAATGTAAATTAATGCTTCAGAACAGATTAGGGATATGTTTGAGAGAGTATCTCCTGGTCATCATCTCTGTGTACCCTACTTTGGGTCATGGAGCCA
Source organism: Crypturellus undulatus (assembly GCA_013389825.1). Classification (NCBI taxonomy): domain Eukaryota; kingdom Metazoa; phylum Chordata; class Aves; order Tinamiformes; family Tinamidae; genus Crypturellus; species Crypturellus undulatus. Next base: position 22,132 of record VWPW01016589.1, read on the forward strand.
TCTCAAAATGTGTATGCTGGATTTCTCTCAGCTAAATGAGAGAGGGGCTCCAGGAACAGTAAGGTATTCCAGGCATCAGTGAGCATTTGGTCCATAGGGCAGGAAGGATCACAGCTACCCAAGATACAGCTCCCTGAAACAGGCATAGTGTGACCCTCAAATTCTTGGGGAGATCTGTTTCTCTGCAGATTTATTCCATTTGGATGCCACTTCCTGCTAATGTAGACTTATGTTTTGAAACCTAGTTTGGAAGAGAGGAAAAAGAAAGTCATGTTAAAGCATTTCTATATCTCTTCCCCACTTGACTTCAATCTTAGTTTTCTTGCAGACCATCACAGATATTTTTCCCCTCAAGACCATGATATTAGACTGGCATTAGATATTTCGTAATCTATTTCTTATTTGATATCAGATTTTATTGTCTTCTGCATGAGCTTTAGAAGAGCATAACTTCTTGTTTTCTTTCAGGACTCTCAGCATAAGCTGAACAAATGCTGTTACAGGCCAACCAAAAATATTTTAATTTTACTGAAGAATCTCCTCTGTATGGGGACATAGGTCTGTGGTCTGTGTGTTTTCTAATTTCAGTGCTTTCTTGGCTTTTGCAGGGTCTGTCCCATTCTCCATGGAGAATGAATGTTGTGCATCTTCCCAGAAGAAGACTGCAAGCAGAATTATGTAACTCCCCTTAGCTTTCTTCCCTGAGCAGAGTACTTTATTTTGGTTATGTTTAAATGCATTTGCTTCTTCAACTAACTGGCATATCATATCTTGATTAGAAAAAAAAAATAGTTTTAGCTTAAAAATGGAATATAACTATTAGTTGTGAAGGCATTATAGTCTTTTTGTTTGTTTGTTTGTTTGTTTTTCTCTGGGCATAAAATGCCTGGAAATATGCCCTAGATTAAATGAAGAAGGATGACTCAATGGTCAGGTAATCCACTGGAGCCTGAGGATCAGAAGTATTAGAGGTAAAACTTCAAACAGCAGTAGGCAGAAGGTTGCCTGGTGCATTCTGTGAGCTCCTGTTGTACCCAATGGAGAAAGATGCCTTCAGAGGTCAGTGTGTCCTAAACATCTGTCTTTGTATGTGATGTACTGTGCTCAGGAGATGTCTCTCTTGTTCTCTTGGAAATTATATTAGAATGGATATTTAATGTTCAGGTTGCTGAAGTACTTGATGAATTCCACCCCAAATTTCCATTCCCTATTCTGTGTACTCATCTTCCATGTGCCAGCAAGATTTATGTGAGTTTGTCTGCAACATAGAATTCCATTTTTAAAACAGGGATAAAATACTTCCTCTATCTCACAGGAAGAGTTTTGCAGTTAACTTCAATAAACATTGTTGGCAATCAGGTACTCTGATGCTTTGGTATAGGAGACAGAGAATCCTAAAAGATGCTAACAATCATCATTAATCATTACATAATTGAAAGTGGTTTTGCATCATATGCAGCCCTAGACAGGAAACATGATGCTGACAATATAATGAAATTCTTTTTTCAGGTATGTCCTTGTAAATGCCTTTAGGAGGCTGGCAAATATAAATTACACCTACTATCATTTCTGCGAGATACTGAAAAATCTATATTTTTGGACTGATTTTACACAAGGGTTAACTAACTCTCAAGGCGTTAAATGAATTTGTTAGACAGAGGCCAGACTACGATGTAACACAGGGCCATCCTGATTACAAAATCCATTACTGGTTAGATTGCTTGTTCTAACTGGAGTGGTGAGAGAAAGTCCCTGTGAAAAGAACAGTGTGACATCTTTAACATATCGCTCTTGTCTTCCCATCTTTTATTTTTTTCTTTCTTTTCAAGAGAAAACTCTTGAAACAAACAAGCATTTGCAATGAATTATATCTAAAAAAATAAAGATCTAGAAAAAGTAGACTGTGGATCTAAGGGGAACATAGATAGATAGAAGAGACTCTAAGTGTTGTGCACTTTCCTGTTTGAAATACCCAGGCAGATAAAGACGAGTGTACACAAGTGCATTATCTGTTCTTGCTTGGGAGAGCCTTAGACCTTAAAGATAATTCAAACATCACATGAAGTTAAATTTCTCATAATAATCACACTGTTCTGATCTAAAGTGAAATATCTACTTGTGGCAAAAGCATATTCTGGTTAGTATATGATTTAATTCTGTTCTGCACTGCCAGGATCTTAGCATACCTTCCTTCTTGCCCTCGTGGCCAAGGAGGCCAACGGGATCCTGGCTGCATCAGGAGGAGCGTTGCCAGCAGGTGGAGGGAGGGGATCCTGCCCCTCTGCTCAGCTCTGGTGAGGCCACACCTGGAGTATCGGGGGCAGTTCTGGGCTCCCCAGGACAAGAGGGACGTGGAGCTTCTAGAGAGGGTCCAGTGGAGACCCACAAAGATGATGAAGGGACTGGAGCATCTATCATAGGAGGGAAGACTAAGTGAGCTGGACCTGTTTGGTCTGAAGAAGAGAAGACTGAGAGGGGATCTGACCAATATGTATGAGTACCTGAGGGGAGAATGTAGGGTGGATGGAGCCAAACTATTCTTGGTCGTGGCCAGTGACAGGACAAGGGGGAATGAGTACAAGTTGAAACACAGGAAGTTCCACCTCCATGTGAGGAAGAACTTCTTTCCTGTGAGGGTGACAGAGTCCTGGCACAGGCTGCCCAGAGAGGCTCCTTGTGGAGTCTCCTTCTCTGGAGATCTTCCAAAGCCGCCTGGATGCCACCCTGTGCCCCGTGCTCTGGGTGTCCCTGCTGGAGCAGGGGGTTGGACTGGATGATCTCTAGAGGTCCCTGCCAACCTCAGCCATTCTGGGATTCTGTGGTTTGGTTGGTGCTATTCTCTCCTTAGTTTTATTTTGCAGATTGTCAATGTAACTAGTAAGTGGTGTCTGGAGAAGGGACACAAATAGATCCCTAGCCTGATACTGATCTGTTCTCAGCTGATGCCTGCCGGGAGGGAACTGCCCTGTTATGAGAGGGCCGCCATCCAAGTTATAGTTCCTGGGTGCTCGTTCAAACTTTCCCTGAGTGTTGCTTATTTCAAGAGCCTTGGCGTCTCCTTGCTTTGCTTCTGGCATTCAGACATGAGTAATGATCGTCAGGTACTTGCTTCTCAGGTGAACATCCATATATCTTAGTCAAGGGATAAAAGAGCAGGTGAGGGAAATGGGATATGTGGATATTTACAGGCACACAGAACACATGATTTTCTCTTTAATGCTAATCACAGACTTGAAAAAGCCAGATATGGTTGGCAAAGGAAAAGCATTAGTCCTGGTTTAGTATTTGGCTGACAAACAAGTAGGAGGTGTATTTCCATTCTAATGCTTTCATTGACATTTTTAGTATCATCTATTTGGTGTTATCCTATTTTGATTTATAAATACTTGCTGACACACGTTTGAGCTGCAAAATATATTCCATGTGTATTTTTAGAACAAAGTGACCCCAACCTTATTTTATCCACAGGGGAACAGCAAAATGTAAAACAGTAATTGATCTTTGCTCTTTTCATTTTCAGGGAGTGTTACATACACTGATGTGTGCAAAGGTAACAATCTATTAATTAGTACAATAAAACAATAAAGTAAACATACAATGAGCAACTTTTCCTTTAAAATTGTCAGAACTCATGAACCATGCTGGTCTGAGAACAGCCAATCTTTAAAATGCATTTTAAAGGACATTACAAAAATCTGCACTATAGTTATTATAATAAATATAATATTTGAAAATTGTATAAGAGCTATTCGGAAAGAAGAGAAAAGAATCTGGTTTGGAAATATTCTCATAGCACAGATTAGTGGCTGGTTTGCCTAATCAGCTGTCACTGAAACAGCTGGCATTTGCTCTTACTGATGCATTACAAAAGTACACTGTTGCATTCTCTGCTCTTGTAAGCCTTGATTAAGGTTTTACACTGCTGTTAGAAAAATGCTGTGTTGCGGCAGTCAGAAGATTTGCATTCTCCATGTTCATGCGGTTGGCAGTTCTGAATGAGAATGGATTGTGTCAGGAGTGTGATCTGGATTAAAATAGGGAGATTTCTTCTTGTCAGCTCTGACAGTGGAGCAGAATGAAGCTTACTTTGGTGTCCTTAGGAAACAGTTAAGCTAAAAATAAGGCAAGAGGCAAAAGGAGATGAAAAAAGAGGAGAAGGGATTGTTTGGCATAACTGGAGGAAAATCTGCAGACATCACTGAACTGTGAGTGCAGTCAAGATGCTCCTGAGCACAGTTGCTATTCAAAGGGGCCTTGAGGAATGAGCTGACAGGAACCTCCTGAAATTCAGTAAGGACAAATGCAAAGTCCCGCTCCCTGGGTAGCAAGAACATTTCCCACCATCGGTCTGACTTTTCTGGGGAGAAGCTCTGCTGAAATGGCTATGGGAATTTGGTAGACAGCAAGCTGCACATGAGCCCACAGTATGCCCCAGTAAAAAAAGGCAACAGCATCCTGGGTTGCATGAAGAGGTCAAGAGTCTGTAGAGCAAGGAAAGTCATTATCCCTTCTCCTCAGCTGGGCCTCCAAGATCAAGAAAGATGTTGATAAACTGGAAGGTCTTCAGCAGTGGCTACCACAACGGTTGGAGGCAGGACCACTGCTCCTACAAGAAGAGGTGGAGGAACAGGGGCTTGTTTGGCTGGAGCAGAAATGATTTGGGGAAAGCAGCCCCCCCAGTGCCTGTGATGGGGTTATTTATGGAGAATAGAGCCAGGCTCTTTTAAGTGGTGCACAGGGGAGAACAAAAGGCAGCAGCATCTATTGAAACAGGAAGCATCTGACATGATGAAAGAAAAAGCTTCTTCCCCATGAGAAGAGTCAAGCAGTGGAACAGTTTGCCTAGGGTGGTTGTCTGGTCTCTGCCCTTGTAGGTTTTTGAGCTGCAAATGTATAAAGTCCTGAGAAAGCTGGTCTGAGCTTGTAGCTGACCCTTCTTTGAGCAGGAGGTTGGAGCAGAGACCTCCTGAGCTTCATTCCAAACTGAATTATCCTATGAACCTATAAATAGTAAGAAAGGGGAATAATTCAAGCAGATGAAATAAAATTAAATCAAATGAAAGTACTGGAGCAATTTGTCTTCCAGAAATTCACATGCAGAAAGGTCTTTCCTAGTCTGGATCACAATTGCTTTTTATGCAGCAGTTATGACAGCATGAAGAGATGGTGCAGCTCTTCAGCAAATAGATTTCCTGGTGGATAAATTGGATTCAGAAACACCGCCACACCACACTGTGAGGAAAGCAATGCCACTGGAAGTCTCAGACGAGAAAGAAAATCCAGAGAGCAGAAGTGAGAGACTCTCAAGCAGCTGACAAGCTATGAATCCAGGGCTGGTCAGTGGATATGCTAGTCTTATGAATACACAGACCATTTCCTCTGTTTAGGGAAAAAAAAAAAGGGAAATGAAACCAAAACAAACAACAAAAAGCCTTAGAAACACTGTGATTGGTTTTATTCAGCATAGCTGAGTTCTTTGTGGGTATAAAATGAAAATCAGAAGAGAAAAGATAAAATGTGTCACCCAAAGTTATAAGAGAACATGAGTCACATGCTGAATGCCACAAAATCAGGTCTCAAGCTCAGAGACGCCATTAAAATACAGTAGTTGAAAATCAGCATTCTGTTTCTGAAGGAAGTTGCAGCCAATTTGCTGATTAATCCTCCTTCAATCCTGTAGAACAAGTACTCTTTGGCCTATATAAAAAGCATCAGAGGCTAAAACTCCAGGGTCCTTGAATATATTTTTTAATGAAGCTATTTTAATCAGTGTTGAAGAATTAAATATATTCAGGGAGATATTGTACGTTTTGGGTGATTGGCAATGGGTGACCGAGTCTTCCCTTTTGTGTCACTGCCCACTGCCATTGACTGAGTGGTTGGAAATTATCACTGCTATCTAACGATTTAAGTCCAGTTTCTAGTGAATAGGTGTTCATTCCATGAAAAACAGCATTACCATTGACACTAATTTTTATCTTTACTGAGGATCACAGTAGAGACAAACATTTAAATGTGTATCATTCTGGAATGCCTTTCTCAGGGACAGACATGAAGCACTAGAATAAAATGGATGTCCCACTGGTCAAATCCCCCTTATCTACCTATACCCTACTTACAATCTGTCAGCAATGAATATTTTCCAAACTTTTTAATTTGCCCATTCTACAAAATTTCACTAAAAGGAAGAGCACATTAAGTTAGCTTTCCAGTCCAACCACCTTTCTAAATCTTCTTTCTTTGAAACTTCTGCTTCATCCAGTGTTATTCTCAAACTCTTTTTCCAGGACAAGAGCTTTTCTGAAGCAAAACCAGAGAGATGCACCCTACCTGGCACCTGGCCTCCTTGCCGTCACAGCAGGGGACAGGCAGTGTGCTCTGGGAGCTCTGCAAATACTTGGAGCTCCCAAGTCAGCACGCTCTTTGCATAAGGAAAGTGCTTCAAAAGAAGGTTATTGCGTAGGGTCTGGTTAATGGTTAACTTCAACCTACAGGATTCTCTCAGTATCTGGAACTGCAGGGATGGTCCTGTCTCCCGGATGAGCAATGGGAACCATCGTACCTCGATCCCTGGGGAAGGCGCCGTGAGCCTCCTGGCTTCCAGTGAAGCAGCCTGAGAGGGACCCTGTGAGCAGCTCAGCGACTTACGGGGAGGGATTTTTTCCTCCTCTTCTAAACTAACTCTCCGGTGAAACAGGGCTATTGAAACGCTGGAGTGAATGAATGATGAAGCTGACTATTTCAAGGAATGGGGGGCATCAGAAATAGAATTTTTACCCCTCATCGTATAATCTCTGTGAAGGTGAAATCTTCATCTAACCAATCCATTTGTCACCCTACAGCTTTTTTGCTGTGATCACAGAAATGTTTTTTTGTGGCCTGGTGGTAATAAAGAGGCATTTCACAAGGAGGTAGTAGAAAGGTACTCAGCCACAATCTTGGAAAAGTTAGCCAAAGGGGAATCTGCAAAGTTAGGTATGTGATTTGTTTTCCTGAAGTGCAAAGTTTCCATTAGAATTGATAGAACTTTTTAATGATTTAACATTCACTGCCATAATAAGGATATGTCCAGTTAAACCAATAAATACAAATATCTTCAGCCTAACGAGATGACTTACCTTATCCTTCTCAGTTCTGGCAGACTTTCTTCCTGTGGTTACCTTGTAAATGTGGCACCTGAGGGTGCCTAAAGCTTATGCACCCTGAAGAAATCTTTAGTGGAATTCAATTTCTGACTGCTGTTGGATGTTGATTGAATGAAAACAATTTGATATTTAGCCTTGCAGGCCCAGCCAAGTCTGTGTGAAATGAAGCTTGTGCTCTTTCTGCTTTGTCACCTGCCAGAAACACCTAACTCTCATCAATTCATGCAACAGGAATACTGCTGCCTGGCTTTGTCATTTGCTAGTAAAAGCATGACTTGGAAAACAAATGTATTGTTAAATTTTCTTCATCACTGTATCAGCTGATTCCCAGGTGAATGAGAAGTGTATTCAAAATTGTTCTGGGCTGCTTTAACAGCTGTCAAGAAATTTAATTGGACTTTATTTGAACACTTTGAAAACTGTCTCCCTCATGTCTCTGTAAACACTTTTTGCAGTCCTTATGCCAGTGTCAAAAATCCTACACAAAATGACTGTTGCTAAGGAGAGAGGGATTAGAAATAGTGCAAGAGTGTGAATATTTCTTCATTGTTGCTGTTCCTTGTCCCTTTTCACCCTTCTGGATAAGCATTTTGCAAAGTTATAGACTTAGAAGACTTCTAGAAAGTTACCTGAGATTGCTCATGTGTAGACTTCACAGCTTGTAAAAGCTAGGCTCTTGACTTTCAGCAACAACCTCAAAAATAAAAAATCCCTATTTCTAGGAGAACACAGAGTGAGACACTAACTACTTCCTCTGCTGAAACTGGGCCATTTTGCAGTCACAAATGCAAGATCTCTGGACCAGAAGAGAGAGAAGTGAAAATTCATTTTGCAGCCTTTTTATGAGTGTACTCAACAAGCAACAGGAGACCCCGATTCCTCTCCTGATATTTTTAGTTTTTGTGAACAATTGTGTGATATTTGAAATTCTTCTTTTATCAAAATGTTTCTCAGATTGCTTTATAAACATTGCTACACTTTCACCTGAAAAATAATTAACAGAATACACAAAAATTTAGCAAAAAAATATTTTCTAAAAGAGTTTTATTTTTTCCTTCTGTGTTTCCAGAAAAGTGTTTTTAGGAACAGCTCCGGTCAGACAGAACTCCTTTGTTTTAAATGAACAAGGAAGGAGATTTGAGACTGTCAAGGTTTGTCCATTTCTCCTATGTAGCAGAATAACTGAGAAGAGTAATTTTCACTGGTCATATAACAAATTTGAATAATGAATGTATGAATTTAGGGTTGTACAAATTCTAGTAATAGACCTCAATAAATAATATACTGTGCTCAGTGAGAATATGATCCTTCATCCCTGGACTTAAATGGAAAGGTGTCCATGGTCTTTTGGGCTCTGCATCAAAACATACCACCCTAAGGCTCAGCATACTCTTAGCCCTTTGTCATGGTAAGAATTAAATTCAACAAAGGAGCATGTCTCATTCAGTATGAGATTTTTATGTCTTCACCTCTTTTCTTTGCGTTAGTCCAGTCTCCCCCATTCTCTGCCTTTTTTTTTACCTACCTGAGTTACAATTCACATTGAACAACACTTCCCAATAGTCTCATCAGTGTGAAAGGGATTATGAATCAAACCACTTCTGAATTCTACAAGTACAGAAGATCATTGTAATTGTAGCACCTTTGGGGTTGCCTAGAACTCCAAAATCTCCGAACAGATTCCCTTTTCGAACTGGAGAAAAATAACTCCCTGTACAAAATGAAGACTTTGCATATGCTGCATTTCATTGGAGAATAGCTTCTGCATTGTTAAAATGACAAAATTTGTACAGAAAGCTTCCTAAAAAAAGAACTTGACAGTCTCTTGATCACAGCATCACTTGGTTGACACTTTAATACACTTTAATATAAGTATCATGAAAATACTTGGATGTAAAATAATTGGAAATAAAAAACATAAGGTGAAAATAAATAGGACTTTTGGACCCAGGGATTTTTATAGCATTATTTTTCAATGTTCATATCTTTATCTGCTGACTTGTTTCAAAGGGCAATCACAGCACAGTGTCATAAAAAACGTCAAATAGAGAAAATTGCATGTAAGAAAAAAGTGTCTTCCCCAGAATAAGCAGCGCCTTGCTCTGGCTTCTGCTTTACAGAAATATACAGCCATATAGGAGTTTGTTAGCACTGTAAGAGTATTAGGGGGCCCAAAGTTGTCAATTAAAACATGTGTTTACTATTTCCAACTCTGATCTTCACAAAGGGGATTTTTATGTCTTTCTGGAAAGAAAGTATCTCAAAATTGCAAAATGTTTACAGTAGCTTTCATTAAGAATGCCCATGGACATTAAAAAGAAGTAGGACACCCTATTTTGGGGAGTTTGTTTCAGAATCCAAATGCCTCTTAAATCCCAAAGCTGGGCATTGGACACTAGGCAGAAGGTGCAGACAGATTTAAGAGAGATTAGGCTGTGGGAAGCTGGGGTTTACTGGTCTCATGCATCACGCTTCGCAACCTTACATTTGTTTTTAGCCTCCCTACCCCACTGAAGGAATTTCACTGTATTTACAGCTTGCAAGCTTACATCAACCCATGTATCTTGCAGCTCCCTGCCCCCTAGATTTGCCTAGTGTTAAGGAAAGTTGTTAGGATGATGAGCAGAACTGCAAAAAAACAGAGATAATGACTGATTTCCAGTTGCTTCATGACCATTTATATGTCTGTGTGCGATCACCAAATTGGAGTAGGGAGGAAAGAGAAGTTTGGAAAAATCCTGAGAAAAAAAAGCAAGGTCCTCTAAAATACAAAAAGGGAAGATTCAACATGATTTTGAAACCTAAAATTTACTCTCTACTCTAAGCCAGAGAAAAGCACCCATTGACAATCCTTGTTCATGCGGACTTTTCAGAGGATCACTTAAAATAAGAGACTAAATTTTAATTCTTCTGAAATGGAAATCATCTAAGTGGGAAGAGCTATGTTGGTGTTTCATCTTATATCTCCAGGTCTTTCCAATATTCTGCTGGTACAAAATAATGGTAACTATCTTCCCTGTAAAACTAGCCTATATCTGGAAGCCTGATCTCCTTTTAGTACTTTCTTTTTACTAATGCAGTTCAAATCCCGACTTCATTAAGAACACCATTATCTGCACATCAAGCCCACCTTGGAATTTGTTCATCCTCTGCCTCCAGTGCTTTGTGGATCTGAGATTGTAATTAGAATTTGCAGATTAGAATTTGCAATTGGCTTCATGACTGGGTGTTAATAAATAGTTCTTGCACAGCTGAGCAGAAATAAAATCTAGTCCACTTTTTAGCTGTACTGGGTCCATAGAGTTAATAGCCAAAAGTAGTAAAAACTTATTTTGTTGAGCAGATCTGCTTCTGAATACATTAACGTGACAAATCGGATGAGTTAGGTTGTGACATTTTTACATAGCCACTTTTTAGATTAGAGCTGCACTTTATAATGTTAAACTATGGCTTGTGCTGATTGGGAACATATTACATCCAAGGACAAGACAGAGCCACAGGCATAGTGCAAAGGGGATGAAGGGAGCCTACTTGTATTATTGAACTAATAGCCTTTATGAGTGCAAAACCTTTCATTTTATTACTGCTTTGAGTTTATTGCTCACTGTAAGCTCTCTTGGCACATGGGATACCCGCAGACTTGCACAAGAAGTGATTCAGAGCTGCCTGTCACGGAGGGGACAGGCCTGGACCACTCCCAACCTCTGCAGAGGCTCCAGTTGGTGCTGAAGATCTTCAGCTGCTGGATGACTGGTCTGTCCTACCAAAAGCACGTGGCACTGGCTGTCTCCTGGGCACACTCCTGGGCGAGTTTCTGGTTTTGATTTGCCCAGCTCAGTATTCATTGCCGGTTCCTTGAACAATACACCTCCTTCTTTGGTTTCGTGTGAGCGCACCAGCAGCTCTCACTGAGCACACCTCTAGCAGGGTCTTTTCCTCTCCCACACCTCAAAAGATGCTCCCAATTGCAGCATCCGAGAATGTGTAATACCCCAAAGTATTAAAGAATAATGGTTCGCATGTGGTTAGTGGATGAAATTTATTCATGAGGTAGGACACAGCAAGCTTAGTGGTGTGAATTTATGGTGAACACATGTGATGTTGCAAATACATGACCATATGCGGATGTCTGCAATGGTACTATATTCCTCTCCTCTCCCAATTAACACCCAAAGCATTTCTTATTCCAGACCCTAATGTATTGTAATGGCTACACTCATGAAGAGGCCCCTTTCTCTGCCTCATATTGCAGCTGCTTCCAGCCCTCCGGCCTCCTAATTTTCAAACAGATTTCCCATCTGTTAAAGTTGTTTTCCCATAGGAAAATTTACATATGTACCCACTTAGCATAAAAACAGAGTGAAAAATTGAAGGTCACAATAAAAGTCATTGAAATAATGCTTTGAAATCACATGAATAGTTTAAATTGCATTTCAGAGAAGATGAAGGGAAATGTTGAAGGTTTTCAGCAGCTAAAAAGTCTCTTCCCTTGAAGGGATTGATGACATCTCGTATCCTATCTCAAGAAGATCCAGAGAAACCGAATAGAACTAAGAATAAAATTGATTTTCTCAATTCACATGCAACATTTGCAGAAAAGCAAGAACAGAATAACTGAACACAGAGTATATGTAACAGTCATAAAGGTGTCTGAGGATCCTCAAGCCATGGAATTATCACTAGTCATCCATAAAGACAAAACCAGCTTACCTTCTTCATGGCAATAATCCTGTTGATAGAGACTATAAATCAGCACATGGCAAGCCATGTCTTTTTCGCAGAAACTACTTATTGTGTATTTGATATATGTGCAGAAAGAATGTCTAATGACATATGCCTTTATCACCTTGTCTATTCATTATCTGATCAGAAACGTATTTCATAGGCCAAACTTCACCACAAATCACCTTAGCTTTGTAGGCTGACCTGGGACAAGAACAAGGACATCACAGCATATCTGAAATTTTCAGAAGAACTATTGTCTATCAGAGCAGCTGGATCTCTGGATGCTCATCCTCCCAAATGTCAAATTGATATTTTGAAACAGAAATAATACCTAGCAAATTATGGAAGCTCGATGATAACAGGCCTGATTTCTCATTATGTTACTTCAGTGGGCCAATGCACATTGACATGGAGGTGAGGGAGGCTCCCAAAGCATGCTACAGCACAGAGTTTATAAGAACATTTAGGAGGCAGATTTGGGTTTTTTGGTCAAACCAAAAAAAACAAAAACAAAAAATAGAGAAAAGCAGTAGATACGCCGTTATGAGTCATGCAAACTTCCTGCTGCATTTCATTAAACTTTATTCTTCAAAGTGTATTCACACTCTCAGGCCTTACAATCTATGTGATTGTGTTATCATGTGGAAAGAAAGCTAACTAAATACTATTTGAAAAAGGAACATTAAAGTAGAACAGTATCTTGAAGGCTAATTATTTGTTGAGGTAAGAGCTGAAAGAGAAAATAAACTGCACATTTCATGAAACTAAGAGATGATACTGTATAGCAAGAACTTCAGCTTGACTGTTCAAATACAAAAAAAAATTCCTTAAGAGTTCAGAACAAAAATATAATAGAATAATATGGGACCTATGCGAGGAAAAAAAAATGGAGTAAACTGGGGTAAAAAATGCCTAAGATAAGATATTTCAGTTTGGGAAAAGAAACTGGAAAATAGTAGTGGTAAAATAAGACTAGGGATGAATTATCTATTTGTTTACTGGACTCCAACAATGTGTTCTTGTTTATATTAAACCAGCACATTCACTGATGATCTTGGAGTCCTATACGCACAAGACAGCATAAACACACTTGCAGATATGCAGGAATATTGCCTCATCTAACCTGAGCCTCGCTCTAGATACTTACGCTAAGGCTTTATTCTACCACTGTGTTCTCCTTCTGTGGTCTGTGGATAGAGACTGGCTACCTCAGGAGACAGTTCGCCTCATCCTAGAAGTCTTTATAACTGGGATGATACCTAATGGTGCCTATTACCAGCTTAGGTGAAGGATGGGACACAGGTGCTTAGGGCTATTTAAGATACTTCCAAACTTTCCTCGTGGCTTCCAGATGCTGTATAGAAGGACACGTGTGACTGACCATATATTTGGGCCTTTTGCTGATGGCTCTGGTAGGAGTAGGTTTCAAATGGCACTGAACATCTCCATTAAACCTGTTAAAGTTGTGTTAATCCCTGAATGACTATTACATCAGTAAAGCAAGGCAAGATGAATACTACCCTTCCTTGGGATCTTTGGAAAGATTAGAACAACAGAGTATACAGAAGGACAGTCCACATGGATAGGCGCCTACCACCATATGGGATGGCCCAGCCATATCCGAGGTATACACGTGAAGATGGCATGTATGGCAGAGGCCTTATGTGCAGGACACACTGGGCTGACTTGGCAGCTGTAGGCCAGGCAGGATACTCTGCAGGACTGAAAGATACACTTAATGCCTGCATTGAGGTAGCAGAATCCTATCCCGCTAACTACTTTCCTGTCCCTTGCTCACACGGCGAGATATCAGTTTGTTGTGCAAAGTGGCAGCAATGCGCCTCTGTGCTTTTGGCTTGTACATTCAGAAGCATTATACACAGAATGTGATTCAGTTCCAGAGTCAGTGAATGTAGATATCAACTGTGAGACGTTTTTCTCAGCTGCCACTAAATGGCAGAACTAGCTGCTACATTTAATGGAGCCTTGACACCATTAGCGGGACACCTGCATTTGGGCAGACGGATAGCTGTCTTGGCCCCACTGACTCATGAAGGTCAGAAGTGCTTGTACAAGCACTGCTTTGAGCTTTGGGAACTAGAGGCCAGTTCAGAAGAGTTAAGTGAACGCTGAAAGCATTGTGAAGAAACAGTTGAGGGTAATGAAACTTGGAGATGAGGGAAGAATACTGACTCAGTGACCGAAGATGAAGCATTTGTTTCAAAGGACTACATGCACAGGGACATAATAAAGTCTGAACCCAAGTGTCTATCCTGAAGGAGTCACAGCCACAATCAAGTCATAAGTCACTGCAGAAGAAGATATCTGTCAAAGAACAACACAGGTAACAACTGTTTTCTTCCTGAAAGAGAAGAGAATAAAATGTAGAATGGAATGCAGAATGGAATGCCTCTCCATTCTGAGAAAGATTTGAAATAGTCCATACCTTCAAGCAGGAATGAGAAACTAGTAAAATATCGTGAAAATTCAGCTTAATCTTTAAATTAATTCTTTAGAAATGTTTTCTGAGGAGGAAGAACAATGTGATGTGGACCTGTAGGATTATTGGTTTGAAGAAGAACGGAAAAAATAAAGTTCAAGTAATGAATCATGCTTACAGGTCTATTTAAAAATGCCAAGCTGTAAAAGTTCTTTCTTCTAGTTCTGACTCTTGTAGGAAACCAAGTGGACAAGAGGATGAAGAGACCTTCTAAAGATGACTACATTCCTGGAGACACCTTTCTCTTTTGCCTCATCTTAAAGGTCTTTTCCAACCTAGGATTCTGTGGTTCTATGATTCTGCGATTTTATAGGTATTCTGAGAACATAACAACACTTTGTTGTTGTTTACCTTAAAAGTAAGACACATTGATGGAAATTTATCATCTTGATCTCTTGTGTCAATCACATGACAATCAATATGGCAATCTCGAGAGTAGTCTTCTGCATTAGATGTCTGCCCCCTGTCCTCTTTCTTGCATCTTTCTTGGCACCATGTAAGGACCGTTACAAAATAAAAACAAATTCAACCAAAAGACAAAAAGAATCCTGTCTAAATCCTTTTCTAAATCCTATCTTCTCCTCCATTTAATTTCCAATTTTCCCATTTTATATGGAATCCTAATGACCCAATTATGAGTTTTGAAATAGTATTGGATGGGTTTCTATCACCCCAAGGGGAAAATGTCAATACCCTAATTAGAAGTTTATTGATGCATTTCTTTACACTCAGAATTATTGCATAAAAAGTTTCAGAATGTGTTTCTTTGCAAAACCACATAAATAAATAATATATCCTGAGGGCATTTACTAGTCAGGAGATAGAATATTTCAGGGTGCACTCCTAGCAGCAAAAATAATAAAATACAAGATTCTATGCACTTTTGCCTATTTCTGTGAAGTCCCTACGTTAATTCCAACCTTCCAGGACTACAGACATCGAAGACTTGATCTTCCACTATTTTACTCCTTATATGTTATTTAAGCAGTAAAAAATGGACTGATATGTCATATGGGCTTTATGTCATAACAAAACTTCTCTAAATATCAAACATACATACTGATGCATTTCAGGTATCTGGAGAATGAAGTAAAAATGACACTGGACTTAGGAAAAGGAAACACTTGACTTCATGATTAGCAGCTTGAGGCCAGTTGGCATCCCTGAAGGCATCTCAAATAGTTCCTCAACTTGGATAGAAGCAAGCCACGTCTTCTCTCATCTCCCACAAAAAAGATGAGTGTGAGCTACCTAAACATAAATGTCTTTTATCATTTTCTGTGATTGAAATAGCCTATCTAGCTTCTAGTACCTATCATCTCATACGATGGCATCTTCCATTGAGCCTGTGTCATGTCTGCAAGTCCTAGGAAGATATTGCAGTTTCCACAGGCCATCTGAAATATCATTAGGAAGTTATGTTTAGACAATCATCTAACCCTTCTGCAGGTAGTCTGAAGAAAATGGTCTTGTATCACAGGCACTTCTGATAAGCATCTAAAATTAGATGGTGTAAATGCTACTGACTCAGCTTTGTGGCCCACAGGTGACTTTATGTCTATGCTATGCACTTGGTTGTTTTGAGGTCCTTCAGGTATCCCATCTTGCCTCTGCCAACCATTCTAGAAGACCATCAGTCTCTCATGGGTCATGTGTTATGCTGCGTGCTTTCAGGCTCCCTAGGGCATGAAACAGCACTGGATATCTCTGTGTAGGCAACTGAATCAAATTCTCTTTTCCAAAAATACTGAGAGAAGTCATAATATTCCCAGAATCTCAAGGATGCATAATAAATGTCAAGTCAATGACATTAAGCTCATACTTAAAAAGGCAGAATGGTCTTAGCTATACCCACAGGGGCTAGATTTACAGAGAACTGAGCTGAGGGAGATCTAGACTGTCTTCATTTGGGAAATACTGATGTTTTAACATCTATTTTTGTTTTGAATTAGAACATATGAAAGATGCAGGATAATAAAAAATAACAAAGCATATGAAAAAATATATATTGTTCAAAAGCAAGACCAGGGTTTCTTTAAACAGTCTCAGTTTGTTGAACTGTATAAAAGAGCTTTGGATTTTGTTCAATTCAAAGCCCAAATGCATTTGCTCTCACTGCTTCTCCAGGGAGATATAGCTGTAACGCTTTTGCTTTTGCTTTCCATCATTTTAAGTGCTCCAAATCCCCTGAGAAGTATCGTTGTCTATTTTCATAGCATCTGTTGAACATAGTGTGCAAAGTTCTGCTTGCAAATGGTTACCTGGTTGTACATATTTAGTCTTCTTTAAAACTACAAGTCAACATGTAGAGTGATACTTACGGAAAACTAAGTTGGTAGGAATATTGACAGAGATGAAATATTGAGTAAATAGATGAAGAAAAGGACCTGAATGCACTGGAAAATGACTTTCAACAGTACACAGTTAAATATATATTTATCTGTTGAAAAGGGAAAAAATAGAAAGAAAAATGACTAGTTGCACACTCCACAAAAGAGTATTCAAATAATTCAATCATAAATTGTAGTATTCATTAATATATAGTCTTCTGCGAAAGAAAAGCACTTCTGCCTACATCCTCAATTGTTCATAGATGCAGGCAATGAGCCACACTTGTCTTTCACTCCAGCACAATCATTTGATAATCACTGTTGGTATTCTGGGCCACTAGAATATCACTAATGATATTAGTAATGATATTCTAGTTAGATGTCTTGCTGTGTGCAATGTTTGAATTTAGCAGAAACTTTGACAGAAATCTGTTGAAGATGCATGGCTTTCACAGAAGTGGTAGAGGTTTTAATCTCACCTTCACTACCAACTTTTTCAATATATATTCTTCCCTTGCTTGATCTGTTGCTGCTACTGTTTTATTTAAATAAATACAAGCATGTTGCAAATTCTGTGTTGCGAGTTCCAACTTCTTATGACACAAGGCACTTTTAGACCATGGGCAAACATCCCTTATGTAGAGCCTAGTAGAAATAGAGGATAGTCAAAGTAAGAGGAATGTGTTCTTAGAAGGTGCTCATATCCAGACTCAAGTTCCATACCAGAGACTGCTGAGACCATGCCTGTCCCATTTTTTCCCACTCATGAGAACCTCTTCCCATTGAATTAAAGCAAGGAAGTTGTCCCTCAATCCAGTATGAGAAATAGTCTTAGAATTTTTCTGGGGTAAGCATGCCTCTTCATCATCCTAAATAAGAGACCATGAGTTCAAAAAGCTTGAAAAAACTTCTAATAAACATAGTTTGACAGAAATCAGAATACAGTAGAGGTGTTTTGTCTCAGACCTTAGGCTAAATCCGCCCCCTGATGCTGGTGCGACCGAGTATACAAGGTCCCACCACAAAGAATGTAGGCTGCCTCAACATCCAGGGGAGGATTTCTAACAAATCTAACTTCAAGTCATGCTCTTTCACTAGTGAAAATAGCAATATAGCAGAGGTCTGCATTGGTATGACAAGTTCAAAAAAAAAAGAAAAAAAGCTGATGAAGATTTGCAATAACCTAAAAGAAATTTCATACATCACTGAAGACAAAGAAAACTGAAAATAGAAGAGATTGGGGTTATATTTCTTTTTAATAATGTCAGTCAAAAATGTTCCAGTCGGTAGTCTGAACACGTCATGGATGAGGACAGATTTACCACTTCACTTCACTGAATAACAATTTCAAAGCTTAGCAAAATCTTTGTAAGAGGAGATGGTGAAGCTTAAACTTCCTGTCAACAAAATACCCCAGACAAATAATGCATTTTGATAAAATAGCTGCATGATCCTTGAACTGGAATATCTAAATGAGACAAAGGATTTTAAAGAGAGGCTGAAAAGAATTTGTAAAGCATCAGGAAAGGATTTTGTAAAGCATCAGTGATACTAAATAGACCTGTGTCCAGTTTTGTTGTCACGTAAAAGAGCAAGGGTAAAGCTGGGTGACACAGATAGGCTTGTAAACTATACATAGTATGAACAGAGGGAAACTATTAAAAGAGATATGGGTAGACTTCTGATGGGGAAAAAGATGCAAGAGCACAGTCACCACTGTATCTTCACTCAGGCTGTCCACATGATTGCTTGTAAGTTAACTAGTGAGCACCTGCTCAACATGCAAGAGCAATTATGCTGCCAGGTGTTCAATCAGTTCCATTCAGTTCATTGATCCTGCTCAAAACCGGTGCCACAAAAACAATGACTTATTGTCTTATGGGTCTATGAGCTGATCTGATACATTGAATAGCTACAGAATTGCTGATGTGGATAAAAGGGAGAATATGAGAATGCATAACCCTCCAGGGGAAATATGGTCTTATCTTGGCTTGACCAAACTGCGAGGTGGTACTTTAATTCATAACTAGCTCATCATCAATAAATATTTAGTGCAGCAGTACAAAGACACTCTCACATATGGATTCCTAATGATATGCTGGGTTGGGTTATTTTTGTTTCATACCTATTGGCTAAAATAAACAAGAACAAATAACAATAAATGCAGAAATATTTTTCCAAAAAAAAACAGTTAAAAAGAATACTCTATGTATATTTTAAAGATATCTCAACTAATAACTAACATGACTTTGAATAATATGTAAAGGTAGAATATCAAATATGTGCCTAATGTGGCATATGATAGAAGGGATTTACATGGTTATAACTAAGTGAGAAATTAGTACCTATGGCAATGAAAATACAGTAAACAATATTCCTCTTTATTCTTCATATTTGGAATGTTTTAGACTTTTATGGGTGTTCAGAAACTCATTTCTGCAGCAAAAATTCTTGTGACATACGTATTTTCTACTCTCTTCTTAAATGTAAATATAGTGCTAGGAAGCACAGTAAAATCTATCAATGACAAGCAGATCCTGCATTTTTGAAAAATAAGGGAAATTCTAAAATGTCTTCCAATCACACAAGACAGAATAAATTTTGATCAACATTTAGTTATTCTTTGTGTGTTTTGCATTCATAGGAGAATAAATCTGAGAGTGACACTGAAGTCGGTAGAACTACCCCAGTGTGAAGCCAACATGAGTTTTATCATTAACCCATTTTAAAATTTTATTTCCTCATTTCATTGTTTTCTTTCCAGAATATTTCTTGTGGTGGCTGGATTTAAGGTGACTACTTATGTGTGGTTGCATTAATACAATAAACTGATAGGCCTTTTATTTTCAGATGTTCAGGAACATATTTCCTACTCCATGTATGTATGGAAGCATGCACAGATCTGTGCATTCATATATCCATATGCTTCCATACATACATGTACATACATACATGTACAAGAGAGATGAGGATAGGAGATGAAGATACAAGAGATGAAAATGGGTCACTTGAAGCTTTCATACACCTGATAGCTCTCAATAGCAATTCATGCAGCTGGGACACCTCGTGGGATGAAATGGGTAAGTTCATCTCAAAGGTTATCAGTCTAAAAATAACTTTTAAAGGGCCCAACATAACAACAAAGAATACTGCCACTGCCAGTGCCACAGAGCAGCAACACTAGTCTGTTTCAAAGCTAAAGAGAGCTACTCCAACCATGGCAGCCAGCTGTCTTCGGACCAACACTTGGAAGAGGGGCCCCAGAGGTGGCCACAGGCAGCTCTAGTACAACGGATGCAAAAAGAAAATTCAAAGAGTCTTCATGAAAATTCTTGCTCTTAAAAGTCAGGCTCTTAAAACGGTCAATTTAACATGAAAATAGCAGAGAGAGGTCACAGTACATCTGGAAAAGGAAGCAGACAGCAGGGTTTCTTATTTTAAAAGAGAGTGAAATACATACAGTTGCATCAGACACTGTCAGAGAAATATTCCCCAGGACAGCCTCGGGCACTTGCAGTACAGACAAATAACAACGGGTGAGGCATGTGAGCCTGTGTGTTTTAAGGGAGTTGTGGCTAGTAATGGTGACCCCAGAGAGGCTAAAAAGTTGAGGCGAAGTGAAGGAATGGGGAAAAAATAATTAAACCTAAAGCCCCACTCCTATTGCTGCTGGACTCCCAGCAAAGGTGTTGGGACAGAGCAAAGGGGAAAGGCATTGCTAGAGGCATGTGATATAATATGCAAGCACTCACAGTCATCCAACACATCCAGACAGTCACGACTAGTGTAACTAATGATATCAAATGTATAACAAGTGAATACGGGACAGGGAACAGGGTGTCTTAGTCACCAAAGGACTTCAAGCATGAGTTTCTCATTCTTCACAGAGTAAAAAAGGAAAAGAAAGGTAAGCAGAGAAGGACCACCAAGATGTCTGAATGCTGCAAGCAAGTTTCACTGCCTACCTGTTCCCACTTCCAGGGCCAGAGTCATGCTGAAAATCCCCACCGTGGCCAAGCCAGCAGCTCCTCCATTCCTACATCTCCTTCCTCCAGCCTGCCCTCATCAACCCACATCAGCTGGGAAGGAGCAGACCCCACAGTACTGCACTCTTTCCTCTGGAGCAGCCTTTGCACTCACTGCACCTCCTCTTCCTCCCTTCCTAAAACTTGTTTGATTTTCCTGTGTCCCTGTGCCCCCGAAATAGCTCTGATGATAGGACAACGATATATCAGAACACAAGGGCTTGAGAGGTGCAAAGGTCTAACTGGTTCTGCCTAAGAGCAACGCTTTTGACAGACAGAACTCTGCTTTGGTATCAATAAAAATTGAATCTAGCCAAGGTACACATGAATTCGCTAGTAGTCAGTTACCTTATCTGTAACTGGTGTTAAACTCAAGAATTATACCTTCTGTGCTATGTTTCTTCCACATAAATGCTGAAAATGCATTATGACAAACACATTCTGACTGAAATAAGTGCTGTAAATTGAGAACTTGATTTCTACAGCCCTGATCACACCTAACAGCACCAATACATGTAAGAGGGACAATCTGGGGAGAAATGGCAACAGCCTCACACCTTCCTCTGTCCAATTTTCCCACTAAATCTGCTTCTACTGGTCGCTTCCCAGCCTAACATCCTTCTGCCCTGTTGTCTTTCTCAGCAGTCCCCAGCCACAATGGTGCCAAAATAATCTGCCAGATGACAACCAGCCATTTCAAAGGCATATGAAAAAAAGGAAAATTGTTTCTACCCCTCTGAACCCATTGCCTTTGTAGTGCTGATTTCTATGATCATTCTAGTAGACTTGATGCTTCAGAACAAAGTAAAACACATATGTTTGAGAAGGCTTTAAACTTGGCAGCAGATCACCTCATGCCACTCGGAGATGTTTTTTGACCTTCCTGGGTTTCTGGTGCATATGAAGCACTGAATTTGCAGACTTCACTTTTCTTTGTGCGATACAGTGGGTGGTGTGGTGCTACAAGTGACCTCAGACATCTGGACTAGCTGTAAGCCAGAACCTTTAGCATTTGCAGCACCATACTGGTGCTCTTTCACACCAGATAAAGATGAAAATATCCCCAGATAATGGGTCTCTGTCAAAAAGAGCACCTCCCTTGGATCACACCTCATGCAAAGCTCTGTGGCAGCTGAACAGAGACACAGGCTATTGGCTTATTTTACACAGCCTGTTTGCTGGCTTTATTGCAGCTGATGACAGCTCCAGCATAGAGAATGCATGATTGTGTGTTGTTTTGTACATGCATATTATTTTGCCTGATATTTCAATTTGATTTTATATTTACTTATGGAAGAATATAATGCAAATAAAAGCTTTCATCTCATTTTTATAGCAAAATTTATATGTCTGTTGCATATACTCCTGGAGGAAAAAAAAGAAGTAGAGGAAACAAAGAGGAAACAGAGTTTTATAGCATACCAGCAAAGCAGGAGACTGTTAGAAGGTAAACAAACAACAAACACACAAAAACTTTTTCAATTCCTCTTCTCTTTGCAGTTGCTGGGGAAAAATAAGCCACTATTTGGTGTTAACACTAGACAGTGTCACAGAGATTACTCTACAAAGTGTCCTCATTAGAAATCTGCATTCCGACCCTGTTGGCTTTTGGAGGCATTACTGCGGAGTGAGACGCAGCTATCATTTGTCAAATAATCCTCTGGGACAAAGTCTCATGTACCAGCTGATTTTAACCAAGGACAGAGCAATGACACAAGCACAGCAGCTCTCTGGTAAATCCTTGAATGGTGCTGCTGTGCAACCAAAAAGGATCCAAATAAGAATGACTGAAAAAAGTTAGGTAGGCATCAAGCAGAAACTCACCACCATGAAGCTAGGGAGAGTTTCGCCGTGATGGAGCTCAGCCTTAGATCTCAGTCAGGTACTGGTCTCAGCCAATGTTATTGCCACGGTCTCAGCCAACAACAAGCCACAGGCTTTGGCTTTGCAGCAGCTTGCAAGGCCTCAGGACTAGCCAGGCTTTGACAAGTCTTATCTTGGCCTGGCTGGTGCTTTAGTTTCTTGCTCTATCAGCAGTTTCATAATGATGAGGTTTCTACTGCCTAACTTGCTTTAATTTTACTTTTGTGGTATTGTCTGGTATAACCACATTTTTTATACATGTAGTATTAAAAAGACATTATTTTTCATAAAGGTATATATTTTTGACCCTAACCAAACAAAATAGTATATAGAAATATACCTATTCCTATGGCATAGTAAAGGTGTCACAGCAGAGATCTCCGAAGAGGTGACAGTGGGTGCTGTGTACAGGCATGGGTTGATAACGTCAGGACACAACATTACACTGCAGACCCCAGAGCTGCAAACTGCTCAACAGTGGGCAACTACTGACAGATAAAGAAATGTAGATCTGAAAACAGGGTAAACTGGTTTTAGGGCTAACAAAGACAACAAGAAATAAATATCCAAAACATGCACCTTTTCATATAGAGTAAATTCAGATGTAAGATGGAGGTGCAGACTGGAGCAAGATATACACTGTGATCTAAATCATATAAAAATAGGACTATGTGCACCCTTGTGTAAGGAGGAAAATAATCCCATCATCCACATCATGGCATACTTGGCTGTGATTTGGCTGTCAACAAATGGATCAGGGATCGGAGAAACATGTATTGCAGCACACAATTAAGGTCTTCATTAGCTCTGAAGGGAAAGACAGAAATGGGAGGTATCCCAGCCCAGGTAAGTGGGCTAATGACTCTTCTTGAATAATTCTATTTCTTTACATTTTTTTTGACAGGGAGCTTTTTGGCAGGGAACCTGAGTTCATTCACCACAAGAAAAAAAATCTAATTCAAGACTTCAGAATGTTTGCAGCTTTCCACCATTACCGAAATCCTGTAACAACTTTAATTTTCTGCCACAGTTTGACAACTGTAGTACTGAGACATTTAAAATGGGAGAGATGGGAAACTATGGGTGAGCTTTGCTTCTAAGTTGAAGGACTCCATATCAAAAGTATATTGGTTATGAGGCTGTTAAAAGCAGCTCCTCTTCACATGTTGCTGCTGCTTGAACTGACAGCGTGCTGACATTAGTTGGCACATACAGAAAACTGAACTATTGTTTAGGTGGAGAACTGATCTGGGATCAAGAGTGCTTTTGGTCTGAACCTTATGTCCTTCTTTTCTTATGTTTTAGTGATCATGCCAAAGACTCAATGGATTGATATATACACTCTAGCGTAATTTAGCTATTGTCAGGAGAGATGATGTCAATGACAGTGTCAATTTTTTTTTGTCTTGTACTTTAGCATAGGCTTCATGATTGTTACTTTGCTGGCAGTACCACTTAGTAGAAAGAAGGATATGTGGAAGAATGACAACAAAAATCATCTCTGGCAGGGATAAGTAGCTTTAAAAATGTTCTTCTGGTAATGTACATTGAGAGGGATTATTCTGTACCACAGACAATGTGCTTGCGAGCACAGTGTGCTGATCACTCTTCCTGTAAACAGTAGCTTTTCTGGGTGCCCGTCTTCAGCAGCGACAGCAGGATCTACGAGGTCAGGGATAATTCCCGCTCCTCCTGCTGGGTGTCGACACCGAGGGCTCTAGCTGCACCCGTGTGCACACCGCAGGTTTGCAACATGGCATGGACAACATCCCGTTGGCTTTTTACGCTGTGTGCTGTGCGCCGGCAGATGTCCAAGGTTTTAAACAAGTGCACTGTGAAAACAGAAATGAAAGCAGCTTGCATGACTTCAGAATAGTTCCAGGATTAAGTAATTCATATTAATGCACATCTATTTAGTATATTATTAAGGACTGAGTACATGTAGAATATATTTAGCGTGTTATGTACATATATTTAGTATTTTATTAAGGGTTAATTGTTAATACATAGTTTTCCTGGTGGGATGTCAGCTTGCCACTGACAATTCCTTTCACGCTTAGGAGACAAATACCTGAAATGTTCTAAAAAAAAATGGAAGTTTTGAAATTCTGGAAATTCACTAGGTGATACTAAAAATCGATCTGAAAACTGAGACTGGGATTGCCAAAGTGCGGAAGCCTTCCCCAGCGTG
Organism: Crypturellus undulatus; assembly: GCA_013389825.1. Lineage (NCBI taxonomy): Eukaryota > Metazoa > Chordata > Aves > Tinamiformes > Tinamidae > Crypturellus > Crypturellus undulatus. Next base: position 46,911 of record VWPW01016589.1, read on the forward strand.
GCTGAGGCTAAGCACCGTGGGGCATATCACGCAGATGACCACGTAGCATGGACATGAATAAGTCAGCCTGGACATTCAGAAAGCACGTTTGCATCATCTTATGTCCACTTTACAAAATCTTGTTTCTTACATTCCCTCTTCAGCTCAGGCACAGCACCACACTTCAGGATAAAGCTCTGAGCACATGAAAAATGAGCTTGGATCTGTCTGCAAGTATTAAGTTAGACATATCCCCACCAAACACATTTTTGCTATGGTTGCCAAATTCCCAGTGGTGACAGTTTTGACAGTCACAGTCAAAATACAACTGTGTATTAATAAAAGTAAGTTTTCATGTGGCAGCTGCTTATAAAGTCCTTGGTGAGTACATGTAGGTACCGAGAGACATTGAGAAACGCTGTTTTGAAGATGGCATGACTTTGGTAAAAGTTTCCTGAATGTTAAAGTATCTAATAATATCATGTTCTACATTTCTGAAAGTCAGCTCCAGAAACAAGAGTTGCCATTTCCTATGTCCTCCCATGTCCTTTCCGTGGCAGATCAGGAAACTGATTTCTAGTATCCCCAGAAGGAAGAATGATGTGTTAACCTATTCTTCCCCTTCCTTCCTGTTCCTCAGTAAATAAACTTCATCATGTTAGTTTAAAAGGACTGCCCAAGGACTACAGCTAAAAGGACTACTCAAGAACAGCTGGTATTTCCCCACCATGACCCTCTGCACTGCCAGAAGAAAAGTATTAACTAAAGCAATAAAAAAATTTAGAAAACTTTTAAGATAATTCTCATCATTCCTTTTTTTTCTCTTGCTTAATAAGTAGCTAAAACTAATGGCGACTATAGCAGAAATAAGGTGGTGTCACATACACATAGCTGTGAGCCAGGGTGAATGCTTTGTATGTTATAAGCCGTCGTCCTCACCTGCGCCTAAGACTCTGCTCCTATCACCACAGCACTCCACGCTGTGGTCTGTCTACTTAGTTGAAGATATGTTAACTTGATCTTCTGTGAACTCCTTTGCTGCATACAGCTGCTTCTTCATTTGCTCTATCTACCAGCACTTGTTTAGCTTATCTATTGGAGAATAAGATGTCTCAGCCCTGGATCATCGCTGACTATTTTAATCTCTGCAGTTTGCCAGTATTCAACAGCTTTCTGGACAAACAATCAGCAATATGAGTCACTGAGATCTTTTCTATTCACAGCAAGCTCAATTCTGCAGAAGATTTTCCAATAGACTTGTCAAAACACTGATGCCTTCCCCTTTGTCCTTTTCAGCCTGAGATGCAGAGCTGCTTTGCCCCTGGAGGGTCAGCTGCTTTGTACAAGGGTAGACGTGCATCCGTTCCAGTATGAGAATGGAGCAAATTATTTTACACTTTCACATCAATACAATCGTTCCTTTTCTTGAAGCGTTTTGTTTGTTGAAGGGTGCAAACAAAGACAATGTGAGATAATGTGAGTTCCCCCTTCATAGGGGACATGTTGATACCAAAGCAAAACCAAAATGGGGCCAGGCTGGGACCCCTGGGGCCAGATTTCTGATTGTCCACACTGGAGAGCTGCTATTTTACTCCGTATTTCTGTTTTGGACTACTCCAGCCAGCAGCGCTTCTTAGTACAAGAACCAGTTCCAAAAACCGGTATGGATATGATTGCATCAGACCTGGATCCGTCCACCCTACGTGGTCCCAGTGGTCCCAGAAGACTTTGCATTCTCATAAATCTCCACACATTTGCATCTCAGTGCAGGCAATGCAAGTCTCGAATTTTCATTGTTGGGCTGCAACATAGCTGTTATATTATTTCTGAATTTCGAATTAAAATATCCACATATGGTAATAATTTTATTCTGGAATCTGTACCAGTATCAATGTGCCTGCCTGCTCTGTCAGGCTAGCCCTGAACAGTGAAGTGTAGGTCCTCTTGCCAACAGATCCGAGAGTCAAGGACTGTCCACTGGAGTGGATACAGCAGGGACTCAGGGCCAGTCCGTGATGTCCTCACTATTGCTATCGATTTAACAAAGGAGGCTGCAAGCAACCCTTTAGGTAAAGCAAGGACCTTATATCTCCTTTTGGAGCTCTAAATCTGTCTTACTGCTGACATAAATGATACACCCATGTCACCTCTTAACCAAGCACTAATGCAATTAATCTTTCCTGTGTTGCAGCTGGTTCCTTCAGCGAAACTCTGTTTTGGTTCTGGGGATGTCAAGGTTGTCATTTTGAACATAATTTACTGATGCAGAGGGGAACAAAATATACCAGAAGAACTTGTAAAGGGCAGGAAAACTAGCAGAGGAAAACATGTGGCAAACACTCAAGGATTTAGGCCAATAGACAGCAGAGTTTTGGGGTAGGTTGGAGTTGTCCTTTTTTTCTTCATAAAAGTCTGCATTCAGTGGAATTTTTTGGTATTTTCTCATTTAGACTAGGTCAGGTTATTTTTCATTATGCTCATCTTCAGCAGTTTGCAAATGTAAGACTTTCATTTTATATTAAGAATTTTTTTTCTGTTGATCTTCTATGATAGAAAATGAAATTTCTATGTGAGCAAGTCACTAGAGAATCTGAGGAAGCAATATCTGGGTTAACATACTGTTTTAAACACATTCTCTCAGGACTTCTCTCTTTCCCTTCAGCATTTGCAGCCTGGCTGCCTCCTCTTTCCCAATTGTTTCTTCAATAATCAGGCCAATTGTCATGTACTTAAAAAGGTAGACTGGGTGCATTAAAGAATATCTTTTAATAGTAAGTGAAGGCTCCAAATAATGTGACTATAACAAAAATGTGCTGGAGAATAGGATCCCCAGCTAATGTTGGAGAAATGGTGGACAGATTGAGGTACATTACATAGGACAAAACAAGAGGGCTGCTGGTAAACAGCTAGCTTTTATCTTACTAATTGCTCTCGAGGCAGCTGTATGCCTTTGATCTTAATTTACAATAGTGATTGCAAAAATAAGGAAAAAATCTTTAATCTTATAGGTGCTGTTGCCCCATATTTTTTTATGTTTATTGGCCTTGTGGACGCACTATTAGTGTGCGCATGAGAGCTTGAGTGCCTCTCTGCAGGCTGCCTGCATGTTACAGGAAGGCACGGGGACAGATTTGCCCAGCTGAAAAAGAAAATGAAAAAAAGTTGGTAGAAAGATAAAAATATGTGTACATGCATGTGTGCATGGATGTAGTTCACTTCGAATGTTGCAAAAGGAAGTTTTCACAGGTATCTCTTTGCCCTGAAACTTGAAAACTTATATTTTGCAAACTTGCAAAGCTACATTATAAGCAACACAGAGCCTGAGTCAATGCTGTGCACTACCTTGATATCAGTGGCCTCTATTTTTCCTCCCAGCAGGAATGCTGGAGTTCATTGCCGATTGCTTGGAGGGAGGCTGATGGTATCCAAACGGAAGGAGTGCAGAAAGAATAGTTATTTTGTGACCAGAAAGCATTAGCAGGTCCAGAGAGAAAAGAAATCCAAGCTACAACACCCTCAGGACTTTGAAATAACATTCATGACAACACTGCATTGTATTCTGATGTACTGTGATCTGACTCTTATATGAAGAACAAGCATTTTGGATTCTATGGAGAGAGAGCATAGTACTTTCTAGTGACATAATGATGGACTGTGGTCCTGCAAGACTATGAAAAGATCACCAAATTCACTCAGGACTTTTGGCTACATGATCAAGCCCAAGTAACACAAAATTCCCTCAGTTCAATTATGTGGCTTCGTCCAAGAGATCAGTGTCTCCTATTCTAACTCCACATTTAGCTGCCTTGTGTAACAGCAGCAGATTTCTATAAAAATAATTTTGAAAAGCACTTGAAGAGCCATATGGCTCTTTCTTATATATATATATAAAACCCATTTAATCTATGAACATTAGACATGAGATTTCCTAACAATATATAAAATTATAATTTATTAATGCAGTAAAACAGTGATGGTAAGAAAAAGGAAGCATACTCATATTTCCTTTTTTTTTCAAAAAAATAAATTTGTTTCAGGAACAGAAAAGATTATTGTGTGTAGATATAAAATTAGAAATGTGTTAACTGGGAAGAAATTAATAATTCCAAGTCATCTCATCCACCTTCCTTTCTTTTTTTTTTTAATTGAATTATTTCATGCAATTCTTAACCCTGGAAAATTGTAAAATAACAATAACACTATCTAAGTTAACACAACACTTTCTCACTGTATTCATAGTTATATAGTTAGTGCTTATGTCAAAGGGAAGAATATATTTCTGTTTTCCTTAGCTTTTTTGAGGCAATAATGACAAATTAATCTAAACTGGATTTTCTTCTTGCTTGTGTGGTGTCAGTGTATGTCTTTCACAGCTCTTCTAGGGACCTGTCCGTACTTCAGAAAGAAATGAAGGGTTCTTCACTTTCCAGCTGGATTCAGAAAGATCAGGCAGTATAACTCAAGGCTCAGTAGTGACCTGAAGGATTTATACTATTCCCTCTGCTGCATAAAATGAAAAAAATAAAATTCCCCCCAGGATCCCACATTTGGCACCCTAAGAGTGGTATTTGGGAAGGACAACAATTCTTCTCATTCCCCATGTTTGTGTTGAAAATCACTGAGAAATGTCGACTATTCACAGCACAGGGTAAGCCTGCGCTGTAATTGTGCTGCACCTGTGCGTGAGCTAAACTCTGTAATGACTCTTAAGTGCTTCGATGTCTTAAAAGTGCAACAGACATTCAGAAGTATCTTTATTTGCAGTAACTCTGCTGCTGAGCCGTAGCTCCTGTTGAAGGGATGTACTGAGTCTTGCACAAAGCCATGAGGTAGAAGAGTGCTCCATTCTGGAGAGAGTGGGCTGATTTGGCAGCGAGAGGATCCTGTCTGGCCCGTGGCCATGCTGCATAATTCCTGCGCATGAATCAAGGTGCGTGCTCTTGTTGTTGGGAGATGAGTGCTGTAGACCTTGGAGGCAGAGCCGTGCCCCAGCTCCGTTGCAAACAGGGTCACTCTGCTCTGGCAGGATGAGTCCCAGGAAAGCAATCCTGACAGATTTTACTGTGAAAATGGATAACTGGGACAATTGTATGTCATGTTCCTTTCATGCAGACAGCCAATTCTGCTGTTAACTCTTGGAAATTATCTGATAATTTCAGATTATCAGATTCACAGGGCTGAGATTGTGAATGCTAGAGTTACATCTGCAGAGACAGCCTCACAAATCCAGATGTTCCTTTTATCTGAAAAGCCTCTGACTATTGACCAAAACAGACGTAAGTAAATTTAAAGGCTCACACATTAAGTCTTTCCTATGTAGATAATGGTACTAACCATGACAAAACCTGTTTCAGTGATTAGCTCCAAGCCCCACAGCCAGTAAAACAAGAAAATCCAAATATATTCACCCTGTTCACACATATTCGTACTCAAGAGTGTGTTAGCAACATGCAGTTTATCTCAACCCACAGAAATCTATCCATAAGGCATGTGCACGAGGAGAAACACATTACAATACAGTGACTAATCCTGCACCAGCAGTGCTGTTTTCTTAGTCACTTGATGGCTTGGAACATACCCACATTTAGAGCTTAGTAACAAAAGGAAGTGAATAATTTCACGGATGAAACCAACTTTTTTTCTAATTACTTACTTGTAATCTCAAGAAAATGTCTTTTGATCCAAAATTATTCTCATTTTATTAATGTACATGTGTGGGGGGGTTATTCAAAGTGTGGGTCACAATAGTCAATATCTTTAAGTGATGACTGGTTATATAAGTAACCTGCTTCTCTGTCTTTTCCCTCCCTTGCTGAGCATAACTGTCAACATTTGGACTCAAAGAGGCCAATGCAGTGCTGAATGCAGTGAGAAAAGTAGTGTTTCAGATAAGCAGTTAAGAGAGATAAGAGCTACATGAAACACTTTACATATTTATCCTTTCCAAACTACACAAGACATCACTTAGGCAGTATCCTAAAAAATTCACAAACTCCTACACTCTTTACTGGTATAAGTGCAGAATTTGAACTTCATTTTGGTTCATACTATACATAGAAGTGAATCATCTGTAGAAATGTTGGGTTCACTGGCAAAATTTATTGAATCTATGCTTATCCTTCGGGGCTGGAAGAGTCATTAGACCAAATACAGTCCCTGGTGATAGTGTTTCTAAACTTTTACTGCCACACTTGTGGTCACCCGTATATCCTAGGCAGGGGAGCACTTACTCTAAGATATGATGTAGAATAAATGTCTGCTAAGCTCAGCAGCATATATATACTACATATATATTTATTAGTGTCAATCTTTTGCAGGGTTATAACTGGATCTCCCATGGTGGAGCTATGAAGCAAGGGTATAAAAATGGGCTGAGGCAAGAAGCTGCCCAGGCAGCCCTGTTGTCTCCTCCAGGATGGTTCCTTCCTCCCACACGGTGCTGCCAAGGGTTAAATGAAAGTTCACATAATTTGGCAACATTCACCTACTGCCCTGTCTGCCTCAATTCTCTTTTATAGATGGACTGCTAAAGTACCTTACACACATAAAGTAAGTTTCTCTCTCACTTTTTTTTGGCAGGATATTGTGACATTTGAACTGAAATATCCACAGTCTGCTACCATAACAGAGCTGCTTGACATCTCAATATAACAGAGCTTGGCAGGCATCCCTGCAAACACAATAGAATGTTTTATTGCTTAAAAAGTACACTCTCTCTCTACCTTGTATTCTTTTAATGGAGTAGCCCCTCATGCACAGAGGAAGGAAAGGAACTGTTGTTATCATGCAGAGGCTATTGCCTTATTTTTGAGGCTACATCTCATTGCACTTTCTTAAGAAAAGAGAGAAGTGGGGGTTGACGAGCTACTCTAGGTAAAAAAAGAATAAGAGAAATGTTAAGCAATGTGTAAACAAACCAGTGACAGGACTGGTCGCTGAAGAAGTGACTGTTATCATGTAGTTCTTCATCTGGGAGAGGTACCAAGTTGCTTAGAAGCAAAGACAAGTCAGAAAGGACTGATATAACCTGCCTGTGCTCAGATCCAGAATTGCTGAACACACCTTCCTCACCTCATAATTGATGTTGATCCTTGCCCAGGTGGGATCACCTGGTGATCCAGGAAGAAGAAGTAAAGGATGGTTTCTTCTAGAGTATGCCTATGATAAAACAAAAAGCTCACAGTAGCTAATCTGGGCCTGCCTGAGCTGGCAGTAAGTTGTCTAGCCCGTGCTCTGGTAATAGTGGACTCAACTAACAATTATAATTACCCAGAGTTCAGGGCAAGATTTATAAACTGACTGAATGCTGTGCTACTACCACTATATATTTTCAGTATGTGTACCAGCTAGGTACTTAACCTATATTTGTACATATCTTTGATATTTAACTTGAACATTACAAATATTTTTCTCTACCCGGAACCAGATTCTGTTAGCTAACACAATATCATATCACGGACCCTCTTCCAAAAAGGCTGTGAAGTCCTAATTTGCAGGTGTATATATGAGATGTAGTAGTTGTCTGTGCTGTTTTATTAATTTCAGATGAACACAACTATTAGATCAAGGAAATGGCCAATTGACAAGCAATAGGACCAAGTGTGTTGTACACTATTACGAGTTATGGCTGCCTACAGCAAGTCAGGAATGCTCCGAGCGTATGGAATGGTCATTTGTTGTGACTTAGGAAGGTATTGCTAAGACATATTTCCATAAATTCTTTGCCTCCTTCCTGCCTCAGAACTACAGGTTAAAATGTTTTGGGTAGTACTGGGTCTTTATTGAAATACTGCAGTTAAACCACCCTTGGACTGAATACATTTCGCACCTTCTTTTTACTAGTCCTGGCTTCTGGTTCCTGGTTTGGTCTCTGGAGGTGATATACTTTCAAAGCTGTCAGCAGCATCTGCTTACTGTGATTCACATTTGTTGGTTTTTTTTTCTTTTTTCCTTTTTTTTTTTTTACAGCAAGAGCAATAAGTGGGAAATTTTGTAAAACTAGCGTTGAGCTTCAGGAACACTTCAGCTTATCTTCTAGCTTTTATTTGTTTAGTTTGGGCATCTCCAACGTTTGTACCCAAATAGATGGAGTATCCTTCTACAGTTACTGCCTTGCGGTCTCCCCAACACTGTGTTTCCCTGGGCAGCTTCCACATCCACTTCCTCTAGGAAGTTTTTTAACAGCTGGATGTCCTTTGATCTCAAGCCAGAGAACGGGGGCACTAAGCCTGTTAACCCAAGCCTGAACCAGACAGGTAGGCACTTTCAGATTAATAGCCTACCCGTTGTTCTCTCAAGGACTCTCAGTATTTCCCCTGGAGATATCTTATCTCTATCACTGAGCAAGCAGGAAATGAAACATAGATTCATAAAGTTTAAGCCCAGAAGGGACCATTAGAAGAGCTATTCTCATCTTATATATATCAGAGGCCCTTTAATTTCACCCATTTATCCTTGTAGGGAGGTCAATAACTTCTATTAGACTAAAGCGAATGCTCCTCCTAACAGATGCTCAAGATTCAAATTCATGCAGTCAAACAAACAAACAAACAAAAAACCATATCAAGCACATAAACTGAAAACAACCAGTGAAAAATAATACAGATGTCTCCCTCATTCTATGTTACAGCACTTCTCTGTTTTGCTACAAACCTGGCACATTTTAATATGCCTTCACAAGTCACTCCAAAATTCACCTATCCTCAGCATGAGACTTTCTGAGAATTAAGAAATACATCACAAACAGATTAGACACTATTACAACCTCACCAGGCAGGTTGCAAAGTACAGGATAGTGATATCTGTTTAAAAGTAATGTAATACCCTATGCAAGACTATAAATATCACCAGCAAGTAAGTCCAGATAGACAAATGAAACAGGGCCACCATCAACTGTTCTCCCTGCTGCCTTATGAGAGAGTTCACTCCCCTGGTCTGTTGCGGTTCACTCCAGCTGTCTCTCTCCAAGACATATCTGCCCATAACAGCTCTAGGGAAGGCTCATCCTCAGTCTTGCTAGGCAGTCAGTGCACTTGGTTTCAGGGTCAGGGCTTAGTCAAACCCTGGTCCTCTTTTATTTAACAATGTAGACATCAGTCAGCCTAGATAGCTTGTAAAGAAGAGCTGATACCAGTAAGTTATTACCATAAGTGCAAAAGAATAACAAGCACTCTAAGCTGCTTTGCTGCAGATCAGAAAACACCCTAGAGATCATCAGCCTTCTCCAGGCTGATTAACCAACACCAACCTAATATAACAATTGCAGTGATCTTACTATCAAAGATAAAAAGAAATCCATTTAATTATATCTTTGGATACATGTAAATTCTGCTGAGGCAAGGAGGAAGTCCTTCTGTTGCTTTCTCTGTGTATGAATTATGATCATGCACCTTTGTGAATGAGTGTTATCATAACAACGTTTATCCTCAGTGTTTGTAGAGCGATTGAAAAGAGGAGATGTCAAACAAAAACATACTTTCTGGTTGAGTGGGATCTCTAGCAAGTTAATAATGAATGCAAATATGATGAAAACATCCTGTTTTTTAAAGACACTGCAACATTTTTCCCAAGACATTATAATAGATTTTATTTACATACCACTATTTACTTGGAAAATTTTATAAAAATACTCTCCTGCTCAAAGTTATAAACCCGGTTCTATCTAGGCCAAATTATTTCAGCGCCATGCTACTTATATTTTATTACTGGTGGATATAATCTGCAGTATACTCAATAAAACATTTTGATCTGTGGAATATTTTGCTATGTAAGCCTCAAAGGTCAAATCTGAGGATATTTTGAAAGCCACTTTCCATCAGCTTTGGAATTTGAAAATATAACTATATGAAATAATTCAGTAAAGTAGGTATCCTCCTTCCAGCATAATCCATAGCTCTTACGTAAAGAGCCAAGAGACAATGTAGTATTACTTGTGTAAAATCTCTGTGCTACTTACAATTACTTAAATGAAACTATCAAATCCAGAGCACCGTGAGGGAATACAGTTAAAATGATGCATATGTCCATCCAGGTAGAACATTTTACTAAAACAGATTACAGTTTCATATCAACACTGATCTAACAAAAGTTTTACCTCATTTATAGCAAGTCTACCATTGGAAGAGTATTCTGTTAGAGCCCATGAACTAAATTATAGGAGAAAATGAGAGAGGAACATGTCTAAAAACAGATTCAGCCTGTTTTCTTTGTGATTCCTTGAATTTCAAAATTTAAATCCATTAAATTCTCCTTACAATATTCATCACCTTAAAATTATTTTTGCTAGCATATATGCCGTTCAAATCCAGGGCTGTAGATTATAGCATGGAATTAATTTGAAGGACATTGCACAACCTTTACTCTTATAAGCAGAGATTTCAGTGATGTCTATAGTTTCAAGTCTCTCATCTAGGATTAAATCAGCTGCTAGCTTCCAGTTTATATTTTATACCTGTGGTTTTTTAAGTAGTATCTACTAATGAGAATCTGTCGTAATCTAGCTCAGCAGTTAATCTATCAGTGTTAATAACTATCAAAAGACCAATTAGTATGTGCATGCTGTGTGTATTTCCACCATATAAATGTCTTATGACGCAAAAGATGCCAGATAATAACACTGATTTTTGTAAGTGGGTGGCTCCGTGTCCTGCTTACAATAGAAAGGTGAAAATATCTCATTTTCTCAGCATAGTTCAAGAAAAAAGGATAAAATTTTCAAATTGGGATGCCAGACCTTCTTAGATATTTAATGCTTTGATTTATATGCTGAGTTTTTGAACACTGTATTCTGAATGGTGTCTGTAATTTTCGGCAACAAAACTGACTTTCAGATTTATCTTGTTATGAGCATTGTTCTCCTTAACTCCAACACAAATCAAGACTATAAACTTTCTGCAGGAAATGGGCCTTATTCTTTTCAATTACTCTAGTTTTACAGTGAAGTAACTTCAATTTTTTCAGAAGAACCAACTCTGGTTTATACCACCATGCATGAAAAGAGAATGAGGTCAAGTGACTGAAAGAAAAAGCATGTAAATCTGAATTTCAATTCAGAGTCAATTCAATCGCAATCTAGAGAATTTCATCTTCTCCATGGTCGCCTCTTTTCTACTTAGCACAAAACTGTTGAAACTATTACTTCATTACCAGTGTTTTCACACAATTGCAAAATTATGTTTTCCTATAATTACAAAGAAATGATTGCATTTGCCTTACTACATGCATTTTTGTCCTTATTGCTTAATTAATATCATCATATTCAACAATAAAAGTCATAACTTCCTTAGCAGCCCTACTCCTAACAGCCATTTGTGAGGAATGGGAATAATGTTTGAGAAAGCATTGTTATGCATATATAGAGAAAAAACAATCAAGTCATTAAAGTTATATCTTATTTCTCTACCATGTTTTTACTGTTGTAGTTGGTAAGCATTACAGAGTTGGTCTGATTGAGAAGACAAAGATTTTGTGTTAACTGTATGGCTGCTCTGAGTCTCCTCATGGAGTTTCCACTCTTCATGGGCATTACTGCAGTCCCTTCACCAAGAGCACCATAGATGTTTGAAGAAATCATTAAGCTCACAGTCCTCCTTTGAAAATCTCGTCTTCTTAATTGATGTAATTTGCTGGGCTTATTAAGAATGGCGGAGGCTGTAATGATGCTCACTCTTGAGCAGACTGCCCAAAAGGAGAGCACATGTACTGTGTGGATAAACTTGCTTTGCAGGCAACGTTGCTCATAAAATATGTTCTGTAACAGCAAAAAGCGACAAAGTGAACTCAGCTAACACAGTCATCTTACAGAGGAGTGGTTTGTTAGGGACGCTGCCATCATTATGGTCTGTGGGGCTGACGCCCAAGAAGCCCCAAGAAGTTGTGCTGTCTTTCACAGGAGCTGGAGCAAGAGTGATGAGAATAAGTCATTCTCTGGGCCGTAACCCATCTCCACGACTGCCCTCAGCCACAGGAGTTGGTGGCCAAGAAGCCAGGAACATCCCCCAGGGGATTAGCTGCCAACTGGCCCTTTACCTTCTTTTGGTGCTGAAGACACCATGGCAAAAGTCCTTAGGTGTTAACACCATTTATTTCTGTCAGTCCTGGCCAAAAAATATAAATAAATAAGTATGTTGGGGAGAGCCCTGGCTCGAGGTGTGCTGGCTCCTGGGCGAGCTGTGTGAGCTCTCTGCCTGACAGGGAAGGTGACCCAGTGCGACTCGCGGGGGGACGGCGCTGCCAGCACGAAGCAGCTGGTACCAGGGGCCCTGCTGTGACTCTGGGAAGAGTCAGTCCTTGCAGCATAATTGATGGTTTGGAAATGTGACAGGTATATTGATGTCCTGAGAGCCTCCAGCCTCTGAGGGTGTTCATAGTTTACCTAATAATATCCTGACTTGCTAAGACAGATGTAGTTGCTGCCAACAGCAGGGAAAGAAATGGAGCCAATGATGAAAATGACACCACTTCCCCACACTGGAATGAGGCACCTACTGTGGACTGCAGAGCAGCTCTCTTTAATTAGTTAATTAAGTTATTTATTTATTTATATAGGAACTTATATATGCTCTCTGCGTGTTGTAGGCATTTCTGATGCTTTGCTCAGCAAATGATGTCTTCTTTTGCCGATTTTTGCAGAGTGGAAGAGTGGAAACACCCCTTCCATGTGGTTTAAAAAACACTTTGTGGTGGATTTCCTTTACCATAACTGGCTCGAGTGAAAGGTGCCGTCTGAGCATGGATCTCACACCGTGCTCATCTCACTCACCGCACCCAGCATGACTGGGGCACCATGTGAGACTGGTACCTGTGCCACCTTATCTAAGGTATATAGCACCTCTATGGCTGCGTGGTGTTTGCCATTATGCTTGTTTTCTTGTAGAGTTCTTTAAATGTTTGATCTTTTACAGCAGAGATAACTAATACTGGGAGTCCAGTGTTCAGTTATGTTGCTTTGACTTCATGAATATGTTGCTTTGACTTTGTGCTTCCCTTCATTCAATATTTGCACATGGGGTTTGCAGTGTGCACTCTTCCTCTGCTGCTGCTGACTTATCTCCATGTTACTACAGCTTTCCAGGCCTGTTTTTCAGTAGTTTAATTTTTTATAAGTAAACATGGATGTTAAGAAATCTCTGGAACACGAAATTTTAATTATGAGGCATTAGAGCCATTAAAATCCTGGCTACACTTGCATTTAAATGCAATTTGTGGCTTGTCTTGACAGCAGCATAGTGTTGTATAATGCCTGTTTGTTCAAAATCAATAGGCACCTTGTGGTCGACCTAAAACCTTCCTAGGCGTTAAAGATGGGCACTGTACATGTTAATTTGGAACTTCAGAGAAGCTGGTATCAGTGTCCAGCTTTTCCATAACAGTCTCATAGTTAGAGCAATCATGCAGAGGCAAGGGACCACGAACACGGGGCCTGCAGCTTGAGCCGAAAGCCCCCATCCGCTAGGATAGATTTAGGCTCCTTTTCCTTTTGCTTTGGCTGCATGAATCTTGCACTCGAGGCCATGGAACGGACAGGCAAATTTTCTGTTTCTTCTTTTCCTTCCACCACACATTAAAAGACTGCTCTCCAGTCATCTCTGTGGGGCTACCGCGGGGTATGCGGAGTGGAGCTCTCTCCATCTGAAGGGGTTTTGGAAGTCAGATTGCCTACCAATGGTCTAATCGCTGATCTATTATAAAAATCCTATGAGCACGGCCAGCTGGGGTCCTTTAGAAGAAATGAGTTCAACTGTACTCAGTAGTGCAGGAAAGGACATGTATTTTCAGCACATAGTTCAGAAACTGAAGTTCCATAGGGGTGGGAAGGGCTTCTGATTTCCATGATTTTTTTTTTATATCCCTATCCTTGAAGAGAATCTCTCTTCAGAGCTAGTAGCTCTGTCTAGGAACCCTCACATGATCTAGACAACTAAAATGGGCAGTCTGGGCCACCCTTGGAAGGTAGGCCAATGGGCTTTCATTTCTAATTTCAGATATTTCAGCTAATAATTCAGACACCTAGGGTAAATCATCTTTTACCTTAAGATCTCAGACTACATCTTAGTTTTTATTTAATATTAAATATCTTGGAGAATAGTAAATTCCTTATTGCAATCAGGTTTTCAGCCTGGATGCTGTGACTGCAAAGGCCATTTCACTGTATTTGTTATAGATTCCAAATAACAGTTAACAGTAACGGAAGTTTAATCTCATGCTCTGTACTGATACTCTCACTTGCCTGAAGTTAACAAATTACAAAGGCTCCTTATCATACCCAGTTATATCAGTAATGTCAGCCTTTTGCTTCACTCAAGCAAACCAGATGACTACTCACTCCATCATATACTGAGTAATGAGTATCATGTACCCATGTAACATGCTAAGAGAAAAAAAGACTTTGCTTAAACATTCTTGAAGAACGAGAACAGTTTTGCCATATTTAGATCAAGTTAGAAATAAATGTGCTTCTAATGGTGGTTTCTTGGAAGATTTTCAGAAAATTTTAAAACTCCAGCACTCGCCTGTGTAATTGGTACTTTTGTTTTAATTTATGAGGGAGGCATTGGCATTCTTCCTGAAATTCCAAAAAGAATTCTTGGCCCCAGTAATTTTATGGTGATTTTACTCCATTAAAATGCACTGAGGGTGGGATTCAGCTCTAGACTGTTAACATTTATGATGTACCTCAGTTACCACCCAGCGGCATCTGTAGCCACATAAGATGTCATATATTCTAACAAGAGCCCTCACTTGCTTTTCCAGAGGCCAGGTCTGCTCCAGGTCCTCTGCCGTAGCCACCAGCCCCGTGTGAGTCCTGGATGCACTAGGCTGTTTCATACAGCACAAGTCATCGATGATCAGTCAAATGAGTTGAACCATTGGTGCTGGCACACAGGTAACTAACTGTATGGGAGCTATGTACCTACGCTCCTGTCATAGCCAGTTCAGAGAACTATTCATCTCACTGTAACCTAGACAGCTTCATTTGGGCAGCTGAATAGGTTTTCAGATTTCATTTCTTTTATTTCAAATAGTACGTTATAAACGTAGCTGTAAACTTACAGATCATCTTCACCAGAACGGTTAGTGCTGGCAAAGGTGAAATGAAAAAAATTGTCATGTATGCCTAAAAAAGTTCTAATTCTGTCCACCTTAAGGTAGTAACTCTTGTGCATATGAATGTCATGTGTACTGAAAACAGCTACGCATCCTTATTACGTGTGTGTAAGATGTTCACACATATCTGGAAGCCAAGAAAAGCTGGTGGTTCCAGGAATGTCCTTTCACTCGATATGTGCTGTGCTGTAAATTTGTCCCATTTATTCACCGTTAAAATAGGCTGATAACTATTTTGCAATCTCTGATATATGTCTCACTCACCAACAATATAACAGGTTATAACAAAAAATGTTAATCCTCATTAAGGATGATCTGATGTTTTCTAGTGAGACTCCTGTTGGAATAAATGATTTCCTGTTCTATGCTGCGCTTACTGAACAAAAATACTGTCAACTTTCTCGTGTCTTTTAAAGTGTTAATTTCTGTATATCTGGCTGGCCATATAGACCTCCTATTTATTTCCTTATTAATGCACAGCATTTGGACAAAGAAAGGTGAAGCTAACAACAGCATATCCTGGAAAATAATCTGAAATTTATGAGATGCAAATCAGTCACTCAAATGTACTTTGCTCTGCCTTATGGCAAGTAATAAATCACAACACAGTACAATTTCAAGACTAGTCATGGGACTCTAAGCAAAAAGACCCCAAATTTCTCTTGTGTTCTGGTTTGCAAAGGAACCTGAAAATACTGTGGATTGATATATAACTATGCAAAAGTAGGGTTTAAGATATAGGGTGAAGACTTTTACACAGACAGCAAAACTCCCACTGACTTCAGCAGGGCAAGGATTTGTCCCAGGGAGCTGTATGCTCTGCAGCACTATAGTGTCTGAGGGAAGCTGCCTCTAGTAAGTTCCTATAGAAACAGGCTCCTTGGAAGGATGAGCAGTGTGTACTTGGTAAACAAATTAAGAGCCGTAGCAACTAGCTCAGCACGCCCACTGCATGAATGAACCCGCCTCAGCGCTATGCCCCCATCATTCAATCTCTGCTAATAGATAAAGCTGTGCCCAGAGCGGCCAAGGAAGGGGGGCTGCTGGGGGAAACGTGGGAGAAATCAGGGCCAAATGCAATAAATTTTCCTGCTACCTACACATCAGATGCTTCTAATTCTATCGGAAACCACAGTGCAATATATTGATTGCTATTCTTGGCAGTGGTCACCTGTGAAAGCAAACCACACACTTCACAGTGCCCCATTCTGGCACTAGATAAATCAGTGGGAATTTGCTATTCATTTCTCGTGGAGAATGCCTGAACTCTGCCTTAAGAAGTCATGACAATCTTTGTGGATCTACTTGCATATAAAGATCTACTTGCATATATGTGTTTACACAGATACGTGCATTTGATCATTCATTTTCTCTACATCTATAGATTTTTACCACGTTCAAAAATATAAAATTCAAAATAAAAAAGCTATCTGAGTTCAACAGGTGATATTGGAGACATTAATAGCATTAATAACACAAGGTGAGTTTTCTCTTATACTCAATTTCAAAATATTTTATAAAGGAAGGCTAAGGTTCAACTATCATCATCTGATAAATAAGGAAAGTGAAGCATAACAGAGGAAAAGAACTGCCTGAGGTGGTAATGTTTCAGGCTACTGACAGAGCTGGGAACTGGATATAGATCTTCTGAGTTTGGTCTGATGCCAGCTCGGCTGACTCACCCAGGTGTGCAGGTGTGGGTGCTGACCTGGCCAGCTCTATCACCACCTGCCTCCACAGATCCAGGCCCATATGGGGATATAAAAGCTCTCTGTGGCTTTCAATGGATGTCCATTTGGTGCTCTCAGAAACCTGTGCTGTGATTCTGTTTGTTCTGTTTCCCTTTAACTTGATTTCTCCAGTTTGCTGTTTCTATTTTTTCCCTCCTGCCAAGAAGGCAGTGTGTGCTGAGGCATACACATTTCATGATTAGGTGTCAGTGGCTATACTAAAAGTGCCAACCCTCGTAATGTGCATTGTTTCATCCCTATGTATTGCTCCAAGTGTTGGTTTCTAGGACCTGTCCCGTTCCCATATGCACTTCAGGAAAGGTGCTAGGATCATCCCCTGTGTGTTTCGAGCCTGGAGCTGGGGTCTGGACTCCCCTGCCCGATCCCTAATGGGCTAATCCCTAATGATGGTAACTCACATATGAATATTTCCCATCTAATTTTACATATCTAAAAGTGAGCTATCTGGTTGTAGCTTGGTATCAAATCTTCTGTAGTCAATGTACAAAGCCAAGCATTTCCAGAATTCATCCCAAAGAGGAGTCTAGAACACGTGTGTTAACTGCCTCGTGTGTCCTTCTAGCACCCAGCTACTAAAGGAAACAGCATGCCTTATGTTTAGATAGTTGTCATTAGGTGAAGTGAATCCTACCTTTAGTATCTTCACACTCTATTTTCCCCATCTGTTAACTGGGAATAATGTGACCTTAGTGGAATGCCATGTGTCTAAGTTAATTAATATCTACAATTATGGGGAGATTTTTGAATGTATAGCTGTATGGAAGTATTAAAAACTCATTATTCACAACTGTGACAGATGGTAGAACAGTTTTTTGGGCAGTTTACTGTAAATATACCGTATAGTATGTATTTTAGGACATGTAACTAGGCAGCAGAAAGGTGGGATGATTGCTTGCTCTGTTTGACTAATGCACGAAGGGTCCAGTGGCCGGTCCCACAAGGAGGATGAGCCTGGTCCTGCTGAGGATGTCTCTCTCCTCTGAGCAGTTGGGCTAGGACAAACTTCTGGACAATGTGTAAGACAGGACAGGAGCCAGCCAAACCATGAGCAGAGCAGGATCCGGTGGGGAGCAGGATCTGGGCTTGTACAGCAAGATGCAGACCAAAAGCAACACCTCAGAAACAACACAGACTACCAGGTTTTCAAAGGGAAACTGTGTCAAAATCATGGTAGTCCAGGAAGATACTGAAAATTACTGCACTGAAAAGCTAAACTTAAAGAGTAGATGCCCCTTGGAAAGGCACAGTGGGGAAGATTTATATTCCAACCTCTTAATATAATGTCTTACCCAGCCATGCTGAGTGAACACCATTAAAAGAGTTATCTTGATCTAGTTTACTGTTTTTGTACTCTGATAAATCTTGCTTTTGTCTATGGAAGTGTTCAGGCAAAACTGGATACAGAATTAGATTCAACTTTAGTTAAGAATGACATAAATAATCAGTCAGTCCTTTACAAGGGGTATTGGGAGTTGCATCTCTGCATATTTAAAATATGCTTGACAATAATGATTTTTAAAATGTAAATTTTTGTCTGAAATTAAACATAGTTCTATTAAAACAAGGCGTAAGCAACAGAGGCAGCTACCATAGAGTGAATCATTTGCTCTCAATCAATACTCTCATTTAAGTTGCAATAGCTTCTTCAGAAATTTATGACTGAGAGATGCAAATATAAGAAGCGGATGGAACTGGAATATCTTAGGCCAGCAGGGAACGTGGTCCATCAGCTGCAATTAATATGAATTACCTCAAAATAAGAAAGTCTTGTAATAATTAGAAACATTCTTTTTGTGGTGTCAGATTGCAGACAGACGGCTAGCTTTCCTTCTATGTGTAACTCTGGCCATTTAATCTTGGCAAAAGAATATAAAAATGTAATAGTCATGGTAGTGGTAGAAACAGCCAGCAGTATGGTTGGAAATCTAGTTCATGGAATTGTTCACAAATATGTAGAGGCAGGCCAGGGACCAAGCTTAATAAAGGAATATTTTGAGGATTTATTTGGTCTGAAACGAGATATTGATGTTTTACTGAGATGAGACAATTCTTTGAAGTCAGGAGATTTTGACAGATATTTTGATTCTGCTTTGCATTAAATATTCTTTTTTTTTTCAGATTTACTGCACTCAATGCAAAGCAGTGGAGAGTAGGGTGCAACATTGTACCACCCTATCCTCTTTAATTTTTATAAACTCGATGAATTAAGTAGACTCATTCCATTCTCTAGAATTCTGTAAGAAGATTTTATAAGAAATAAATCTCATTCATGCTCTTCTACCTATGCTGAATTCCTCTTATATTATCTCACAGGAATAGCACACAATTTGCACCATAATATATGGAAACTCACTGCTCACACTTCTGTTGCAAATGTCAGTGTAATGTGCAGCATCTGTTTACAGCTCCCATGAACAATTATGCTGAGGCAGAGCCTCTGACTGGCATTAAACATTCTTCGGTTTTCAAAACAGTTCTTCATAAAAAGGACAATTTCTGTGACTGAAATGATATCCAATCACACACACACAGAGCAAGCCACAACTGACTGGGATATTCAAAAGGAATTAGCACTGAGCAACCCAAATGCTTAAATGTTTTTTGTTTGTTTGTTTGTTTGTTTTAATTTTACTGCAATATCTTCAAGGGGAGCTATTACTGCCTATTTAAATTATTTACCTAATATAATTTCATGTAGGCAGGCATTTACCCTTAGGAACTGTTCAAATAACAGAATTTCTGTAAGAAGTATGCCTAAGATCATGAGTACCAGCAGCAGAGCACAGCCTGCACTAGCAAGCTTTTGTCTCATTTATGAAGACAGACGACTGTACATTCATTTTTCATGTATATACTTGTCTGAAAATTGGGAACCAGCCTCTGACAAAGAATATTTCACAGAAAGCTCCTGAAAAGTTCTAAAAATTTGTCTTGAAAAATCCACCTGAGAATATGAAGAGTTTTAAAACATGTTAATTTATACAGATCTGAACCATTCAATTAAGCTCATGCTCAAAATGGTTTTCTCTGACAGGAGCTGCCTACCATCTGTTAAGTCAACTATTTCTATTGCCAGTGATCTTAAGTTCATCATTTATGCTACAGTGATTGAGATCCTTAATCATAAATATCATCTGTTCTTTTCCCTCCCCGTCCTCCCCCTCCTCGTTTGGGTCATGATTTGGGGGGCTTTCCTAATCAGCAGTTTCTGAAAGCGAAGCTGCAGGAGGAAGTGAGCTGTCCGGGAGGGCTTGTTGTTGCCTGCTGGTTTGCAATGATTTCTGGATGACCAAAGCATTAGAAGTTTGTGTGCATTTTCCTCTCATTTGATACACTGCCATAATTAGTAGGGCTGGTGGCTAAAGCTTTGGGTTAATCTATTCACTTCTTTTCTGCATGTCAGTGTTTTCCACATCAGCAAAGACCTTTTAATTTTCATAAAAGGGGCATGTCCCTGAGGAAAGGTAAAAGGCATCTGAATCAGCAATATTTGCTTCAGTAACCCTAGAAGCTTTCTTACATGTTTCCTGCTAGCCAGTCCTTATATCTGGAACACTCATATTCTGTAAGTAGTATATTTTTTTTTCCAGACAAGCATTTATGTTTAACTGAAATTAGACACCATTTCAGAAAAAAGGTGAAAAATGAAAAAGAAATGAATGTGGGCATGTCTTATTGCTTTTTGGAGATGTGTGACAAAGTACAAGACCAAAGAATTGCTGTTATTTCATTCTATCTAACAATAATTCCTTTTTTCCTGATTTTCTGATTCTCATAGATACTTATCTGTTATTTTTCCTGCCTGTTGTTTCCTCGGAACCACCCTTTCTCGCCCATCTTTGCAAATGCATGACTTTGCCAACCTCTGCCATCAGGAAGAGAGCAAGCAAAGGAGAGATGAGGACCATCCCGCTCTGACCTCGCCTTCCAGCCAAGGTCGTCCTTTGCCCTCCCAGGCAGCATGGAGGGCAGCAATGTATGCGTAAATCCCAGCTCCTGATGCCTGGGGCAGGAACCCAGCAAGCCCCAGCTGTGCATGCTCTGCGGAGCTGCAGACGCGTTGGTGAGCCCTGGCCACCTGGGAGCCACTGCGCTCGCAGGAACAACACGGACTGTAAAACTTCTCCTGGATCATCCCACCCCCACGCCGGCTCCCACTGTGCGCTTCAACCAAACACAGCAGCTGAGGCTTTGTGCTGCAATAAAAGATAGCAGGGGATAAGAATACATCAATTATTGACTTTTTACCGTATTTTTTTAAGATGGTTTTACTTCTCATGTCTTTTTCTTACCATAGGTAATAGGCATCTTATTGGACTATATGGCAAGCCAGGTGAAATTCAGCAATGAAGACAAAAGGTTTTTATTCAGCTGGATAGCGGTGAGGGTGCTATTACTCTTGCACCACCAGCTGCTTACTACATAAATGATTTATGAAAGTGTGAGTGTCTGAGTTCACATTAGCTTCTGCTATTGCAGCATCCCTGTTAGCAATGATATTAGCAAAATTACCATTTTCCTGTGTTTGAACAAGGGTTTGGAATGTTATCTCATTCTTATAAATCAAAAAACAAGAAAAAAAATCCCAAGTAGATTGCACTAAGAACAAGATACGCCGATGTGCTGAACTTCCACAACTCCCAGTGAGACAATGCAGCGAAGGCACTCTACATTTCCTGGATGGGGAAATCTAGTTCATTCAGCATTCTGATGAATTATAAATATACAGATTTTACAACTAGGTCTTGAATGTATTCAAGACTGTGAGAACAGTCAAAAAGGAGTCAGAGTGGACATTATAAATTCACCAATATTTAGTTAATATGCAAAAATGAACCCATATGGTATGATCTTGTAAGTTACTTGAAATTAGTTTTGAAGGATGTTACCATTTCCATGCCATGGTACATTTCCAGGAAGAAAAACAATCTTTTGACTGTACTGTACAATATTTCACAGTCAGTTCTTCACCAACACATAATTCTTATGTACTTAAAGTACGTATTGAAGCTCAAAGCTACAATCAAGTTCACTAGTGGTGTGATCTGAACACTGAAGAGCCAAGCCACAACATAGGAGATTAAATTGCCATTTCAACATAAAATGTGAATTCCCTTGGTTAAAATGTAAATGCATTATTACTTTGCTGTCTGGCACCGAGGAGTTGGAATATAATTAAACCTGATTTGTTTTCTACTGCAAACTCTGCTATTTAATTTTGTATCTAGTTTCTTATCAAATTAAACATTATAATAATAATATAAATTTAATCCTACTTATTGAAGATCTTGAGCATGATGCTCCATAGGAAGCTAGACGGTGTTTCATGATACACCATTATCGCAGGAATATGACTTCTATGACAAAGATTCCCAAACAAATAAACAAAGGATCCATATCGTTAAGAACAACCATATATGATCATGAAATGGACCTTTTTTCTTTCCTTTCTAGTTCTACATCTCAGAATTTAGGTTGTGTTTAATAGATATGTCTTTTAAAGTAACTAGTAATCCCGTTACTCCATCACAGTTTGTGGGTGTATTCACTTCATCGACAGCTGTTCTACACAACTAGAAGGAAAATCAACAACAGTATTTATTTCTGTCAAGAAAGAGCTGCAATTTAGGATCAGATCCCCGTAGCTATTTAGATGCCCACGGCTGCTGCTGGCATTTCCAGATCTGCAGCTGAATTTCTGCTCTTCCAGAAAGTGACTAAAGTTTCCAGGCTTTGGTGTCTGTAGAGCTGACTACAGAGGTTGCTGACTAATTGCTTGGAGAACAAGGTCAAGCTGAGGCCCAGAAGACCCTGAAGTGAAGTTACTAAATTAATGTAGATTTGCTATTGGGAGGAGAATATGTAAGATGATTGTAGCCTTCCTCATGTGCCTGGTTTTAGTGCTGTCTACAAATGCCAATGCCAGGAACATGATTGGTACCTGTTCAGAGGGTGGGCTTGAAAACCCTCCCTGAGGCTGTAGCAGACAAGGCAAGTGATGCAGTTCTAGGGGATGGCAGAGAGCTGTATAGGCCAAGCAGTGTCTACCAGGGCTGCCAAGCCTGCAGCTGGGGCAGGCACTCAGCTGCAACCAGACAGCTGTTGCTGGGCTGTGGCGGGACCTTCAGGTCCTTTTGGCACCCCTGCGATTTGAGGAAGACAGGACATGGCCCCACAGCTTCATGCGCTGGCTGTGGCTTCTCCTGCTCTTACTTTCTTTGCCAGCCTTCCCAAAGTTTAGATATCCTCCAAGTGCAACTGAGCTCCATATAAAGAGTTCAAGTGACAATCCAAATCAGCTGAGTAATTTTGCCAAAATGAATGTTGGAGAAGTATCCCACATCATTTGTGTGCTAGTTCTTGAACTGCCTAAGCAGATTATTTGAAGGATATTCATGACAGAAAGGGTTTTCGTTAAAGACTATGAGTGGAGGACTCCTATCAACCAGAGGTTTCCCCTTCCTTCTCCACTCCTTCACTTAGCTCATGATGACATAGCTTTGGCCATCAGTTACCATGATGAGGAGCCTGAGCTTAGCTTGTGATTATGTGTACTAAGAGGTTAGGATGTACCAGCCAGAGCAAAGAGGGAGTTTAGCAGAGAGCCTGGATACAGAGATGAAGCAGTTTTTCCATGATGAAGTAATGATCTTGTTTACTTGCTTGTCAGACTTCTGAAATACTGATTATCCTCAAGTCCTAGAGAACTCTCCCCACACAGCCTTTAACCTGTAGAGTTATTAAAATTTGACTTTGGCTTTTGTCCATTATTCTTATTGGACGCTTATTGGAAGAATTAATACAAGTTCATGAAGATTATCTTCATTTGCTATTTGCTGTCTTTAAAGCACTCTAAAATTTTGTTCTTATCTATTGTAAGAAAAAAAATCATTCACTAGGTGGAATTTAAATGATGAGGTTGGTCAGGAGAGGTTTATGAAAACAATTTTATCACAGAAATACAAATCAGCCTTTAATCACACTGATTTTGATGAACATTTCCATCCTCTTCTCTGTGCCTATGTGTGTGCAAGTTAATTAGAAAGTTTGTAGCCACCTTTGCTGAAAACAGTTTTGAAGTTGAAAGTTTAATGAGATCTACAGAAGACTTGCAGAATTAGCTGCTCAAAGCCACAAGGCGGAAGAAGCAATATTACAGTTTATTTCTTGTGCTTTTCTTGACCATATTGACTTTCTGGAATATACAAGGCAATTATTAACTCCATAGATAGTAATTACCTCTGTGTAATATTTACTACACACTAAAATTAAAACAGAAAATTAAAATTCCACAGTCGAGTGTTCAACTCTCAAACAACACCAGAGTGAATGCAGCTTGTGTCTTACTTCAGAATCCTATTTTGCAGAGAACAAAATTCTTTCTCCTCTCTCCTTGCAGAGAGCTCCACCACCCAAGTTCGAGGAGCAGCTGATCATGGTGGCAGGGTGCCAGTTCTGATGGACATAAGTAGAGGATGGATGGCAGTTTTCTATTCTATGTTTCCTATTTCAATCCAGTCCTGGGGACACAGCAGTCCCTGAAAGACTTGAGTTCCACTCCCAGCTCTGCAGAGTAGCCTGCAGGGAAGAGCACAGCCACGCCTGCCCCTTTCCCCACTTCTGAACATCTCTGTTCATATAAAGTCCTGTCTTGGTTTTTTATACATCTGCCACAGTCTCAAACTCCATCTTTTATTTAATCTAAGTCTAAACTTCTCATCCCAAATCTTGCTTTCTTTCAGCTATTTCCAGTTCTCTAGTATCCTTTCTTCAGTCTAGTTATACAAAAATCTTCCCACCTTCCCACTAGTCTCTATGCCCTCCTTTTGTTCTAGTCCAATCATTCCAAGGACAGAAAATGGTATTTTCCATACCATTTACTTCTAAAAGCTGGCAAGAGGAAAAGACATTGACTTTCCCACTTCTTCCCACTATAATAGGTGGGTACACAGATCTGTCACCGGGGAAGTAGACTCGACTCCATTTTCTCCTTGAAGCATTCAGGTCTGCATGGTTTATCACTTAGATGAGCCTAGTTTGCCAGCGTTTCAAGGGGAATGACTTGCTTCCCACTACAATAGCTAGTGTACAAAATAAAAATCATATTTCTCCTGGAGAGAATGTGGGACAAAACAGCTGTTTAACCTCTCATTTGAGTACTAGCCTGTTCTGGGGCTTGCTACTAAGACTATATATGTATCTGACATTAGAAATAATGTAAACAAAATACAGAAAGTTTATTGATATGCAGGTCTCTCTTTTTTTTTTTTTCCCACTTTGTGGAAACTCCAGTCATCATGCTTTTTAGACTTTTTTCTGTGTGCTTCATCCAAAGTATCTGATAATTTTTTTATATGGTCACATATCTTGTGATGTTCACATGTGCTACCAAGTTTTGCCTTTAGCAAAAAAGACATGAGCAGCTTAACTATCCATGTGGTGATGATTCTCCTGCATTTTATCTTGGTTTGTCCTCTCATTGTAGGAAGGCAAGTTCCCACAGCCCCCCACAAGTCTCTGAATATTTGGTGGTGCAAAGACTGTTATACATTCAATATTTCTATCAGTTTCTAACAACTATCAGGATGAAGTAGCTGCAGCATACAACACTCTGGAGGCTCATTTTGCCCAGGATTATCTCATAACTCTCTTCAAGGATAATCCTGAAAGAATATGAGTCATGTGAGTACAGCAGGTGATAAAACATGGAAAGCACTGGTAGCACTCAGATCAGGATATATCTTCCAAGAAGACAGTCTTCTAGCAACACGCATGACCCAGCCATGTGGCTATTTCTGCATCAGCCTCAGGCTGAATGGTGCCTACATTGTAGAGCTGCAGAGCTTTCCACTCTTTAGAGGAGTGTTATACCCTGACCCAGTTCTCCCTCACCAGTACAAGCAGATTTGGTCTGGATTTTCCAGGAGCCATTTCCAGTTTCTGCATGAAGAGCCATGTTGCTATCTCTTCTGAGGTTGAGGTTAATATGTGGTTATGTATTGGTTGTCCCAAATTTCCCTTGCTTTGTATGCATGCTGGATATATGGCTCTAGCACTTATGCCAGCTACCCGGCTTTCACCTGTAGCACACTCCTTTTCTGATCCAGTTGCTTAAATACCCACACTAGGATTTCCAGGCAACAAATATCCAGCTAGCAACCATTATATTCACCTCTTCTTGGTCTGTTTTGCTGGAAAAAAAAAGAATTAATGCTTCCAATGAGGGCTTAGTAATAAACCATAAGAAATATATTTTATCAGAAATTTCTGTGCCATCTTGCCTAACGCTAGTTTTGCTGAACATCTGGGAGTGTCTGAAATGACAATTTCCTGCAAAATGTCTGGGAGCAGATTTCCCACGAAGTATCTAAAATCAACATCAGCAGCATCCCAGACCTGGGACCCATGAGTTAGTGTTGGAAACNTCTCTAAAATCAACATCAGCAGCATCCTGGGATGCTGGGACCCATGAGTTAGTGTTGGAAACTCTCGCTGGTCAAGTCTCTAAAGATGGCAAGGCTGACTGATTTATTTTTGGGTTGTTCCTTGAGAGAGCAAGATGCCTTATGTGCTCAGTCAGGGAAGATATTAGAGTAGCTAGGCACTCCTTCCCCCTCTTCTCCCCATAGGATCAGGTTGTGAGCGAGACCAAAGTCTACACAAGGTGCTTGGTGGCACACGGGTCTGACTTTCTTGCCTGCATGTGGGCATCTAGTGCCTCTTTGATGACCTGGAGTATCCAAGGCATCTGGAGAGCTGGCAGATACATTACACAGATACCAGTGTTGTTCAGTCAGGAGACAGTCCATAGGGGTCCCAGCACTTAGAGGTCTAGGAAATTTAGGCCTCTAAAAACAAAACTAGGCTCCCATATACAGTTTTATTGCACTAAAGGTGTGCATAGTGTGGGCTAGTCAGGATTAATGAGGGTAAGAATTAGGAGGAATTTACCAATTTGTCCATCTGAGCCCAAGGATCTGCAGTGGAGGAGGCTGTAGGGCTGAAGGATTTGGGGATGAGTCGAAACCTTCACCCTGGTTGGTTCTTACTAAAGTGATCCTCAGAAAAGCTCTGAGAGAGTAATTTCATTGTTCCTGTTCCCACCTAAACTGAAGTGATCTTCATAGCAAATTCCACCAGAGCTATCACAACTATCCTTTTTTTCATTAGCCTGATATAGAATTTATTTTATATATATTTTATAAAGATAAGTAAACTATTTTTGGACATGAAATTGTGAAAAAGTGAATCTTTTTACATGTGATTTACTATAAAATTTCTCCAGCTTGATAAATTTGGCATGGTATGACAATAACTATAAATACTATATAATCAAAGGCATAAAACAAATGGTGGCTAAAGTGCAATGAGGAGATAACTCACATTTTACGGAAATTAATATTAAGGAGTTGTGCTATACCCTTATCACAGTGTTTAAGCATGGATGATAAGCATCTAAATATTACATTAAAATTTCAGTCTGCCACTCTGTGACCTATTCCAATCATTAATTATTAGGAGAGAGTAATAAAGTTGCAAAGAGGTAGTATTTCATTAGTTAATTATACTGTCCATATGACATGGCTTATCATCATGATATTAACAAATTCTTGCCAGTAGTTACGAATTCAGTAGAGCAAGTCCTTAATGGGAATTTTTATTGGTTTTGAAGGAGAAGTGTTCTTATGGAGAATGCTTGGCTTTCTACTGCTCTCTTGGAAGTGAGGACAGAGCTTCTTCCACTGCTTTTAGCAGATGTTTAGTCACTCTTTCTTGGTTTCCTACATTACAAACATTGAGGTTTCTAACAGACAACCTCCTACAGCTGTCTGTCTTAGGAACTGCTAGTTACTCTGATTCAAATCACCTCCTCTGCATGACTGTTAGAGGTTGGACCCCTATGAGAAAAGTTTGTGAAAATAATGGCTGCAGTATGTGCCTACAGCTGGAGATGTGGAGCTGCTAGTGATGTTGAGGTGCTGTGTTAGGAGCCTGAAAAAGGTTAATGTTTTGAAAGAGATGCATCCATTCCACAAAATGTTGAAAAAGAAAAAAGTGTATTTGACAATAGTTTGTATTGGAGTTTAAGAAAATAGGTAGTGATATGCCATGTATTTTTATGGTCTAACAGATAAGAAACCTACAGATTTGAATTAAATTTTCTTAGAGGACACCACTCTTTTATACACATGTTTATGAATTGTTAAATTAGGTAAAATCATAATATCCGCAGTCAAATAGCCAACTTGCTTTCTTAATGTGATTTATGCTCCATTTCTGTCATAATTATTTTCTTTGCAAAAACAAGATTGTTTACAGTAATTGATTAGTTAAGCACTAGCCTGGGCTTTCCATTGTTTAGCAGGAGTTTTGCATACATCAAGTCTCATGCATTTTTCAATGACATGAGTAGCAATTTTCCTGTTTGGCAGCTCCAAAATGTCATTTTGCTGTAGCACCTATGTCAGAAGTGGATACAATTTCTGTTAGTGTCTGGGAAGTTTTCCAATTAAGTGAGTTGGAGCTGACAGGACTTGAATGAGTTATTGTCTGCTTTTATATCTTGTTAAAATTTGACTACTTGATTTTTTAGCACTTCAGCTGGGCTGTTAACGTAACTTAGACTTTTTGTTAACTTCCCCAAAGTGACCTACACTGTTCCAAATGCATATAAGCCTTTACTTTACTGGATTCCTCGAGAGCCTTGTATATCTGGGCTTGTGTTGCTACACGTCTGCTCTAATTCCCAGTCAGTCAATCAGATTATTTTATTTTAATAGGGCTCAGAAAAAAGACTAAAAGGCTGAACTGGTCTTGCTACTTCAGCAAGAGAAAACTTTGTTGCTTCTGGGTGGGAATAAACATCATCACTAATTATCATTAATAAATTATTAATTGCATCTTTAATAAATAATTTAAAATTACAAAGGAGTAAGTACTTACTGCCAACTATTAATTACATTTTAAAAGAACCACTGATTTTCCTAAAGCTGAATGTGCTTTAATCATGTCTTTCAGAGTTTCTTTTATATTAGTTTGAACTATTTCCTTTGTGTCATTTGCCTTTCAGAAGAGAATTACCTTATTTGTTAGTTAAAACAATTCTTTCTGAGAAATGATACCCAAGATTTCTAGCTTTTCTACTCAACAGGGAAAGTGTATTCTACTCAACAGGGAAAGTGTATTCTACTCGACAGGGAAAGTGTAGAAGATGTTACCTTTCTTACTCAGCTTCTTTCTGTCAATTATTTATTTCATGCGAGTTTTTCCAGCCTAATCAAATTTCACACATTTTTTTCAACAGTCAGGCTTGGAAAGTAGAGAAAATCCAGTTAGTTGAGGTGGTGACTTCCATTAAACAGAATAAGGAAATCTTGTATGCTATGATTTATTTTATCAAATGCCTACTGAAAACCGAAGAAAGTCCTGTGTGCCTGATTTGCATGACAATCACATTTGGCATTGAGCATTTGGCTTTATTACTGCTTTTTTGAAGACAAGCCTTTGTTCATCTGTTGCATGTGAGGGAGAGCTGCTTGTTTGCAGTCGCCAAACCAGGGCTACCAGTTTTGTGGTCTGTTGTTTAGCACTGGGAAGAAAGCCCAGCTAACCTGAGGTAGGAGCAAGTAGGGAAACTTCCCTACTTCCACCCTTGGAAACCAGAAGCTCTGTAGCCAAAAGCCAGACAGGATGCTGCTCTGACTCCAAAATGCTGTCGCGTTCTACCTGATGTGCCTAAATCCATAGCAATGGATGAACCACAAGATGCTGAACCCTCACCAGGGCCACTATGGCTGTTTGTTGAGCAGCAAGCTGTTTTCCTTTGGAATCTGCAGATGCAGACACTGATCTTCAATGATCAGAAGTTTCACGTCCTCTCTGAATATGGAAAATGTCAGGAAAGTAAGGAAATAATTTACCAATTCTGAGTGTCTCAGAAACGCTCACTGCCCTAAAGGTAGCCAGATGAGACCTGCAGTTATTATTTCATGCTGGTATAAGGATGACCTCAAATCTCAAGATAAACTGCCCCAAATATTGACTTAAATTATTATTTTATCTTCAGAGTGTGTTCTTTCTACACTTTGCAGCCACAGATGATGTCAGGAGGTATCTTGTTGTCCTAGATGCTGTCCAAACACACTGCAATGAACACACAGGGAGAGCTTGGGAGAGCTTCTCTCCTGAGCAGACATGAAACATTAGCAGACATGTAACATGGAAACAGGGCGGTGGTTTGCAGCTCAGTATAATCTCCACAATATTTACTTGGTTCTACAATTGCAAAGGGATTTCCTTTCTCAAAAAAAGGAAAGTATTCACTCTAGAAATCTGTTAGTTAACTGCAAGAAGGCTTGCTTTAGAGCTATAGAAAGGCAAAGGGTAACAGCAGAGAACTACATTTTCTCTTCAGACACATGAGGTTCTGAGGTATTTTTGTTAAACTGGAGATAGAGTTGGAATCTAGAGGTTATCGATGTCTACTCTCCCTGATTTAATTTCTTTCTCGTTCTCCAGCAAGCATGAATAGAATAAGGAGTATCTTATTGCTAGCAAAATCAAGCAGACACTGGTATCTGAGCCCTCTAGTTCTCTCTCAGCTTTTCTTACTTTCGGGGAACTTTGCTGCCTACATTGGAAAATATGTCCTACTAATTGTCCTGAAAAATTTGATTTGCTTTTATTTTGTGGGCTTTTTTTATTTTAAACATTTTTTTGTTTTGGTGATGCTGGGGAAGAATTTTGTCTACCTGCTCTTCCAGTTCTCCAGTATTCCTTTAAATGTTCAACTGGGAGGTTTACAGAGAAGTTCAAAAGATCTTAGCACTCAGGTAAAGCTTAATGGAGATTGTTTTACATTTTTATTACAGTGATTATGATCCTTTTATAGTATTAATATTTTCACATTCACATTTCACAATCAATTTCACATTCAGTCTTGCCAATTTTTGATACTTGGATGGCTAAAACTAAAGGGGTTTTGTCCATACTTGAGTACCTGCAATGGGAAATATTCTCCTGTTTAGGAGGCATTTATGGACCTGCTACATTAGGTCTTCAGGTAGGTGCATTTCCCTGTTCTTTCCCAAGTGAAAATAACCTAGTGTTCAATGAAAGTTAAGTGTTCCAATACTGTGTTGAATTAGACTGTGATTACTCACTTGGTTAAAAAAAAAAAGAAGCTGCCCACATCTGCTAAAAGGGCAACACAAACACAACGGCAAAATCCAGTGGTCAATTGTCTTACATACTTTGTATTCTTGAGATTTTTTATAAGCTAGGATTTAAGTCACTGTGAATATATGCAGGGAAATATAAATTATGCACCACTGTGCACATCATTTGTAAACTTGTACCCCATCTGATATGACGCCTAGCAACCCAGAGTTCTACTTAGACTTACCCAGTTCCTGTCAAACCATAAGAAGAGAAATCCTCCTTAGAGCGGGAATTCTCAGACTTTTAATAACCAAGTCATTAGCTCCAGACAATAAGAACCATAAGGCAATAGGATTTCTTGCAGAGAAGTTATAAAAAGGAATAGCAGAGGCAATACCTCCTCAATAGGCAGGCATGCCCTGTTTTGCCTGAGGCTACATATCTCATACTTAGGAAGCAAAGGAGAAGGGAAGTACTACACATTTTTGTGGGAGCTCCAGCCTGTGATGATGTCCAATGCTATGTAGTGCATTGTGAATATTACTTATTGACCAAAGTGGAGTATGGGATAAAATTGTTTAGTAGAATTTCACAAATTCCTCAATCTCAGTGACTTTTGTAGGGTTTTCACTTAAGAGCTTTAGGGCCACAGTAGGCTTTTCTAAAATAACATATTTTTAAGGAAATGTGTGGGAAAATTTCAATAGTCTATGAAATCGAATCCCTTGAAATCATTTGGCAGTCATGAATTATAATTACCTTGTATTTACTCTACAGTGTATTTGTTGAAATTTCCATAATGAGCAAGATATATATTCATATCAGCAGATTTTACTTTGATTTTTCTAGCTGTTCAAAGTTGAGTTCTGCTTAATGCCTCCTTCCCAAAGGGAAGATTTTGGTGTTCACTCTGCTTTGTAACAAGTGCTCCTTCCACAAACGTGATCAGTGAATACACTACCATCAGTCATCCTCCTCAAGGGCCCTATTCTTTCCTCTTCTAGATTTTTCTTTTATTTTTTCCAATAAATGATTTTGAATAGCCATTTTCATTTCTGTTGGAGCTTGACCATTACTTGAGTAAGTGAGTTGCTTCAGGAAATATTCTCATTGTCATTATTATTAAAAATATTCAGAAACACGGTTCCAACCTATATGGAAATCTCCGTGGTCAATGATAAAGTATTGTTCCATCTTCAGTTCTGTCTTCAGTCAGCAAAGCACAAGCTTACTTAAAAAGGGGGAGTTCAAAAGTTCACTGTGATCTGAAAAGTTATTAGGATCACTTTCCACTAGGGAGAGACAATAAGTGATAAATGGTTATATGAAGGTATTGGATTTATTAATATATATTATGGTTCCTGAATCCATTTTAAATTATATCTGAATAAATTGCACTGCTATGACCAGGCAAATCACTCAAGATGGTGACCAGTTAAATATGAACAGATGGGAATAGCCTTAAATCAACCAACCAGAGTCCTTAAAGCATACACTTCCATATATGTGAGGGACTTGGAATAGTATGTGCAGTGGGGAAACGCTGCAGACTGATCCAAAATAAAAATCAGTAGCATAGATCATGGAAACAGGCAAAGAGACACTGCATATTTCCCCATCTGACCTTGTTTTCTTTTTTTCAATATCTAATATAAATGTCTCTTTTTATATATTAAGGCAATTGTCTCTTGTCTTGCTGATCACTACCATGGAGAATAGTTGATTACTGTCAGCCTTAAATATCTTTAAATTATTATAATGTCTTGTCTCGATCTTTTCTTTTATAGATTAAATATTTTCTTCAACTTTTCCTGTAAAATTTTCCTGAGTACTTGTCACTTTTGTTCATTTCCTGGAGATCCCTTCTTGTTTACTTATAACAATTTTAAATGGTTGTTTCCAAAATGGTACATAATACTGTCATTGAATCTCTACCATTTGTTCAGGAGAGCTTGATAATTGCTTGGCATGTTAATAACTGCCTACCTGTTAATAATTACCTAGGCATAAGCCTTGAGATTTCAGAATGAGATTTGTCTCTTTTGTGACAGTATTGCAAATGCTGACTCATTTCATGTGACACCCCCCACCACAAGTTTTGCTTGCAGTGCTGCCAGCACTTCTTCATTTTGCATTTATGATTTTTTTTTCTTCCTGGAGAACATTTCAGTTGTCCTTATTAAACTTCATTATATTGATTTCAGATTAGACCTCTAATTTATCGAGTTCTTTCTTAATTCTTCTTCTGACCTGTGAAGTGATTGTAGCACTCTTCAACTTGCTATCATGTGCAATTTTACAGGACTATACTTCTATTTCATCATCCAGTTTATTAATAATGATATTGAATATTAATGGAGATAGACTTTATAGGGCCTTCTAATTTGATAGGGTCTTCCATTTTGAAAGCAAGGTCTCAGTAAATACAATTTAGTAATATTTCCTAAATTTGCACATGAAAATGTCACAGAGATTTTGCCAAAAGCTTTACTAATGGCAAGAGGTACCATACCCAGTCCTTCTGTCATCTGCAGTAGACCCTATTACCCCACTGAAATAGGCATTTACATTGATGCAACTACTCTTGACATGCCCATGTGAGGTATTTTTAATCCTTTTAGCACCCTTTAGATGATTCCAATCTGATAGTTTCAAAAATGTGTTCCGATAGCTCTCCAAGTAACGCAGGTAGGCTAACTGACCTACGGCTACCCTTTGCGAAGGCTGAAACCATAGCTGTTTTTGTTTTCCTGGTGAGAAAATTAGGGAAAATTATTTAAAGGGCCTTTTTTGAGGTCCAAAGTATAGGAACTCTTTTGGCTCGATTTCCAGAAAATGCAGGGTTTGGGGTAGGGAGCTATAATGCTAATTACAGACATGCTATTGCTTTCATGTGCTGATGGTCACTACGTCCTGTGTTTTCTTTCTGCACATTGACATAGAAAAATGGGAGTCATCTGCTTTTGAGTAAGAGGAAGCATTTATATTATTGTTAATATTTTTGGTTAGTTGTCCTGACTGTATAGACAGTTTCTGGAGGCAAAGATTGGAGGAAAAGCAAATAATTTATTGATCTCAAGGGAGAATTACAAGAAGCATGATGGGTTTATTCCTTAGACAGTGAAATAGGTCAATTTCAGAAGGTAGGTTTTTGGTTACAACCCTTGTCACAAATTTTCTGAGACACTTTTTATAGTCCCATAAGATGACTGTCTGAAGGTGTCTAAATATTTCCATCCTTTACTTCATTTTCCATCAGTAAACTGAAAGCAGTACTACCCTTGCTTACGTGTTTTACTCCTAAATAACTTAGTATAAAGAGATTTAGATGCTTTTTGACTACACTTGTAACCATGTTTAATAAAATGGAGTCCTGATACCTGAGGACGCTATGCACTGCTGGAATATAAATATAACAATATGAATGTCAATACTGTGCCCAAGGGGAGGAAATTGTTCCTGTTCTCCTCAGAGGATTGTACTAGGAATCCGGACTAGGCTAGCTGCTGCTTGTAGAAAACTAGATTGTAGAAGGGGTGCCAAGCATGATTACACTGTCAAAAAGAAGTATATAGAGGCAGTATGCATGGGAAAAACAAACACAGAGAGACACGGGAGCAGTGTGAGAAAAGGACACAATATGACATATAGAGGACAGCAAGCAAGCAAGCGAGAGGCAGAAAGCAGCACTGAATCCAAGCAGGTAAATCAGCCACGTAAGTCAGGGGCATGCTGGGCACCGGTCTCTGCTTCCACAATTTTATTGCTTGTCATTTGTCTGAAGGTTGTTCTCCTGCAGGACCAGGCACCTCCTGGTTGCTTTCACACGGAACAAGTCCCAGCTGCTTCCCTGCCTGAGGCTTTGCTGTTAGGGGAAGGAGCAGGGCTCCTGCGGGGGACAGACACAGCACATACCCTGGCCTTGGAGCGCACAGGAGGACTAACCCTAATTTCTCCTTTCTTGATCAATGCTCCAAACAGTAAAGTGGACTTCAGCTCCAGAATACAGACCCCAAGATGGATGTGTTTACATGTGCTGTGGGTATCTAAGCTCCTACAACATTCAACTGGGATATAAGTGCAATGCAGTTGCCTAAGCATAGGTGTCTATTGCCATTGGAGGGAGTTAACCTCTGCGACTGGAGGCGTTCACACTGCTCTGGCAGACAGGACTCAGAGCACAGAGGAAACTCACACCTGAGGAGCTGCAGACCTCCAGAGAGGCAGTTGGAGGGTTAGGACCTCTCAAAATAGCACTTGATGGCCATGCTTAGGCAAATGGACAAAGCCCTAAATCTCCATTGACGGTAATGAGAGCTTACATAACCACTTCACATTTTTAAGCCTCCCAATCGATCAACAGTTCAACTCCCAAACTCCAATGGATGTTGTGAATG
Source organism: Crypturellus undulatus (assembly GCA_013389825.1). Classification (NCBI taxonomy): domain Eukaryota; kingdom Metazoa; phylum Chordata; class Aves; order Tinamiformes; family Tinamidae; genus Crypturellus; species Crypturellus undulatus. Next base: position 82,303 of record VWPW01016589.1, read on the forward strand.
AGGGTGGGGAAGTGACTGTACTCACCCCTCAAAGGATATGGGTAGATTAACACAGAGGTTAAGCACCCCTCCTGCCCTTTTCTCCTACCTGGGAATCAAAGCTCGGAAAGAGGTATGTGCACCCTCTGAGTAGGTGCAAAAACACAGCTCTGCGGAAGCATCTATGGAACCGCAAACTAAAAATAATTAAATACATTCATGGTACTTCCAGAGCTAGCAAACAATTAAGTAAAGGGGTCTGGTGCAAGGGCTGTGTGTCCGTGTGTGTGGTGGAAGTGCCTTTGCTCCTAGTTCTGCTGAGCCACAGGTGACAACCCCTGCTGGGCAGGCAGGCAATGACCTTCATCCACCCAGCCCAGGGGATAACCAGGAGAGAAACAGTTAATTCTCTCCTTGAACAAAATACCCAACACAGGTGTGTGCATGTTGGGGTTGCAAAGGAAGCCAGAAACCAGTGACAGCAATGGAATTCAGCTGCTGTAGGTTATCCTGAAAAGAAAGAGAAAGGATTTCTTCCCTGAGTTCTGGGCTCAGTGAAAACTAGGCATTGTCAGGAGTCAGTCAGATAGGAGGAAGCTTGTTTCGACTTCATTTTTTAGCCATGGATTTAGGAAAAACGTTTGTTGTCGTTTATCTCAGCCTAAGCTCTGGCTTATTCTAAGATTAGACAGTCTATTGCCAATCTGCAGAGCAAGAACTATGAATATGATATGAATATTTTCCCAGGTCTCAAGCATATTTTGTGATCTGATAAAATCTTTTTTTTTTAACTGCAAATGAGGTGTTAATTTTTAGTAAGAGCTGCAAAAAATTAAGACAGCTCTATTTGTTAGGTACCTCTTTAGGCAGGATTTTATCTAATGCAGTACCTAACAGAGGACCTTGATAAAATAGTCACATGACATGATGTTGCTGTTTGCAGTGTGGATGCTGAAGTACGATCAAAAAGTAAATGATAAACAGGCTCTTTAGCCTAGAAAAATGATGATTTGGAACTTAGAAATTAAGCAATATACAGAAAGGCAGTAATATTTATCTGAGTTTAAGACAGGAACAAACTTACTTTCCATAATGCCAAAAGAAAAAAAATATATATAGCGTATTTCCATAATATGTCACCATGTTCAATATTTGTAACACTTAAAAATGAGAAGTTCATTTGGACAAACCTCTCTTTCCACACATACGTAGCTATATAAATCTATATTCTATTTCAAGAGTGGAGAGGGAGATCCAGCTAATGTTAACTGCTGAAAGTTTGGCAAATATTTTTGTGAGAAGATTATGGTAACTGTACACTGAATTTTAATAAAAAAATCCTTGGTCATTGCCAGAGACAACATGTTTGTGAGATGAAAGGCTGATATGATATGATCTAGTATTGCCCTTCCATGTGTCTGTTAGTGCACTAACCTGATAGTTCTGGACAATCTGTCTCTTGCTCTCACTTAAGTAAGTCATAGATGATGATAGATTAGTGGTCACTTCAGCCTATTTTTAGAAAGATCTAACCAAAAAAAAAAAAAAAAACAGAAAATCCAATACATCTTGTACAGACTTGACACTTGTGCGTTCTCTATATGCTTTTATCCTGTGTATATATTATAAAATACAAATTTAAACAAAAAGCCAAAACATTAAAATCTGACAGACTGGTTAGAATTGAGAAGTACTAGAGGCTTTCTTCAACATGAAGCACATTACATGTCAGTACTAGTATTCTAGCATGCAATTCATTCAAAATGTGATTCTAGTAATGTATTTTCCTGATAGAAACAAAGCACAGATTTGAGATGTTTTCACAAAATAATAGCTTTTGGGAGAAAGATGTTTTATACAGCTGAAGTTTTATAGAAAGTCAGTGAATCGGTAGAAATTGCAAAGCTTTAATTAGAATTGAGTTGTTTTATTTTACAGAAATCCATTAGGTCTTGTTTGAAGCAGGACATTTGTATGTTTTTAGAGAGAAACTTGCCTTATACATTTTTACTCTAAGTTCTCCCTTACTCAAAGAACTGATATAAGTCCCAGTATCCTTAAACTAAGCAACGTGCTCCATATTTTATTACTGTATTACTGTTATGTGCTACTATTCTTTCATTTAGTCTCAACACAGCTTGCAAGCCAGGGCAATAATATTATCTTCATTTTTAATAAAGATTTTTTTCATACACAGAATTAAATCTCAGAGAAAATAAACGGTTTGCCCAATCAGACACTGGAAGGTCATGGCAGGGTCAAGAATCAATCCAGAACTTTTTCCTATGTAAGATCAGAAAATGTAGCAAGTCCATGAAAATGTAACCATAAATAACATGAACAAGTGATATGAAATTACTAAGGCAATGACATTGCAGACCAGCATATATTTCAGGTTTGAATTTAGCACCAGTTATTTACAAGGGGGTACTTCAACTTACACAAATAGAAACCATATTAATCTGAGCAAAGGAGGGAAATTAAGTTGGGTGAACCTCATAGCATGTTGGTAGCTATTTAAATTGTGGTTGCATATGTTGTGCTTAGTTCTGATCTATGAGTAGTATTTTTCCTGTGAGTTCTTTCTCAGTCTTCACTGTAAAAAATGGTATTTTCCCCCTATATCTACAGGGACATCTATAATACTGGCCAGTTTGTTGTTGTTTTTATTGTTTTTTAGCCTAAGGTATGAAATAGTTGTTCACAAAAACATTTAAATGATCAAGAGATGTCTGAGTAACACCTTGCTGAGATGAATTCAAATCTCACAGAGCTATTCTTCTTGCTTTCAATCAGCTCATGTAGTCGTGCCTGGTTTGAATGAGTCACTGGTATTTTTTTTCACTGCTGCAACAGCTAAAGTCTTATTTTTCACAAAGTTTTTTTGGTCACAAGAAATAATTAGATCACTTAATCTGATTTGCCACTTACTGTGCATCAACTATAAAACTCCATTGTCCTATTAGATGGCTGCACTAGTGCTGATAGATAATTAAATCTGAGAGACCAAGGACCGTAACCTTGACCTGCAAGGTGGATAAAGGAGATGATAAGGGATATGGACACTGTGGCTCATGCAGTATGGGACTAAGTTACGTTGTTTCCTGTCTTATCACAATAGAGATTTCTACATCAATCATTAGAACTACCTTTAAAATAAAAAACATAATAAAAAAATAACAAAATGTCAAATTCATACCAGTTCTACACTGCTTTTTCAGTGATACAGTCAGTTAATTCATCTTTGGAAGTTTATGTAGCTCTACCTGCGAATGCCATTCCTTTTAGGTTTTAACTAACTCGCTCCTTTCTTTTCATAGATCAACCAGAGAAGAGGATATGAGTGCACTGATCCCTTTTACCCTCTGTGTTGCACCCTCCTGATTAGGTCGCTTTCCTGGGAAGTGAGACCTGGGTCATATTTACAGGGTGACCCTACTTCTCCTGTGAGATTACCGTAGTTTCCAGCTACGGGCAAGCTCTGTTAAGATGTAAGTCCTCCTCTGAAAGGCTCTATCACTTGCACAGCCAAGAATATCCTGTTAATAGATCAGGATAGAGTTAACAGAGCAGAAGAAGACAGCTGTGACTCTATAACCAGGTTGTAGTGGTCCTCGCAAATGCTCATTTAGTTCTTTTACTCCCAGGGCAGCTTATGCTTTGAGCTCCTTCTAAAGAAACAGCGATAATCTTAGGAGTTGTGGTTAGAGCTCCTGCTGTGTGCTTGGCCTGCTCAGAGCAGCCACCATGTCTGGTTTCCCACGGAGAAAAGCAGCACCCTGATGAGTTTATGGATCCCGCTGGGGCTTGGTCCAAAGCCACGCGCCAGCCTGCTCGTGCCAATGCACTGCGCTCGCTCCTGCAGCAGAAGAGGCGGTGAGCAGGCACTTGCAGGTTCAACAGGGAAGGACCGAGTATGTCAGGTGCCTGCAGAGTCAAGCAGTGGGTCTTTTTTCAACCACAACTTCAAACACAGCTGTCCAAAGTTTTGCTTTAAATAGAAGCAATATCCACCAAGGGTCCCTGGTGTTGCAACAGTTCCTGGAAAAAGTGTATGCATACAAAAGAGTAAAGGCACTTCACACAGAAAACAAAAAAAAAAAAGAAAAGACAACATAAGTAGAACAAGAGTGGCTTCATGACCAGGTGGCTTCTCACTGGATTGCCCAACAAGATTTCAGCATCCCACAAGTGCTACCTCCATTTACAGAGATTACGCAAAGGTCTGGCTGTGGGGCCTTCCCCTTGTTGTGCTGCCAGAACATTTTCTGTAGCTGGAATGTCTTCGTGTCTTCTCAAGAGCATGCTCATAACAAATGTACCTCCTTCCGTAACCAGACTCCCCGGCTAGTTAGATTACTTTTACTGTACTAACTCATATGCACATGATAATTTAAAATATAAATCTTTCACTAATTGATTCAATCTCTATTATTCTTAAATTGCTTTATCTTTTAATTCACTTAGCGAAACTGTACTTAAGGAAAGGCTAAGCATTAAACATAATTTTGCACTAAGACTTGGCTTAAAAATGTGCTTCTTTTGAGTATGTATTTGCATACTTATCCATTCAAGTAATCTCAAAAACACACTAAGATTATTTCATCCAGGTTACAAACATGTTGGAAACCAGTAACAACAGGATGTTCTTTTCAGCTACAGATTAGATTAAATGTACATAATTTATTGTAAAATATATGTATTACACCTATCATGCTACTGACAGTCTTTAATATATGTAAGTCATTCTGCATGTTATAATTCCAAGCTATCATTCAAATACGGTATTGTGTTGAGTCATTTCTATTTTTAATTTTAATCAGGGAGTGTGACTGATAGGAAAACAAAGTGAAAATGAAGTTTCTTTAGTAATATTTTCCTTGTATTCTTCGCATATCTGATGTGAGTTAGCAACACACCTAAAATCTCAGTGCAAATAATACTCCAATACAGTAACATAAAAATACATCCAATTCCTTCTAGCAAGCTTGCAAGAAAACGTCACTTTAAAGCTTGCCACTGCTCAGTGTGCTGCAAGTGGACGCAGCTGCTGGATCTCATGTTTTTTCAAGTTATTTGGGTCTACACACTATCTCGAGCTCTTGACACTTAGGCACGCACGCCGCAGCTCAAGCCACTTGCCTGTCATCCTCTGGAAGGGAGTGCGATGCAGACAACCTGAACCTGAATTTCCCTGAAACTCAGAACCTGAATTTCTATTTCTTTCTGAGGTGTGATCATCTCTGAGGCCTCCTGCAGGTACCTACCTGCATGGATGTATTTTTACGTGGCAGCAGAATCAGAAGAAAATCACATACCCTGTCTCCTAGCTGAAGAAATTGCTAACCCAATCTGTGCCAACTCCTCAGCACCGCCTGTGCATTGGAGACTACTGCATGCTCAGTGCCGGAGTCTGGAGGTGAGCTGCTCACATGAGGCCTTTCCAACTCGTTCCAGCCCAAATGGGGAGAGCAGTCCAAATACCTGATTTTTGTGATCTATCCTCATTTTGACTGAAATGATTTCATGAGCAGCTCTGAGGAAACAGTAGCCGACAGCAGGGGCCACCAATAAACAGCTGAGACTGCAGAGAAAGGGAAATTATGATTTCTTTAGCTCAGCCAGCCAGAAATGGACGTAATCAAGCAGTAACGCTGCAGAACTAATCAAATCTGAAGTGCCCCGTTAACAAGTTGGTGGTTTCTCACCTCTCCAGGCCAAGGCAGCTGTCAGAAGCACAGTTCAGCAGGCCTGCCTTTCGGCAAGCTTAGACATGTGGCCAAAACGCAACTCATAATTTGTCACTGTCACAATCACCAGCACAGCAGTCTGTATGCTGGCTCAATGCAGCCTTCTTTTGTGTTTATTGCAATAATGAAAGAAAAAATAACACAGTGAACAGTATGAAAATGAACAAAGGGACACTGAGAAATTCTTAGTTTGGATGTAAAATGAGAGAGAACTGTATTAACTTGAACTTTGTCTTCACGCAAGCCGAAATGAGGTTTCTGGGTACAGATAATTCAACACATGAGGGGATTGGTCCTCGGGAAGGAATTTAATTTAAATCATAGCAATCATCCAAAATAGGACATAGAGGAAGGTTTAAATGTACATTTAATTATCCAAACTTCATGGATTATATAGCAAAATTAACATGTAATCACATTCAAAGGTTTTGCTTTTAGTCAGCAAATTAGGTTATATTTGAAGTAGTGATAAATAGATTACAGTTCTACTGACAGAGAAAATTATAACATACTGTAATTCTGCTCTTTGATAGTCCTTTTAATACAGGAGAGGGGTGGAAATTGATCCACACCTGAATGAGCTGAGTCCCATGTGGAATATCAACCATGCAGATGTCTCTTCCTCAGCTTTCCCCTTAGTGCCTCCACAAGCCCCTACAGGAGGCAATTCCAAGCATCTCCATTTGGGTTCTGAGTTGTGCCTGAGAGAGGCCTTTCCAAATTACAGGAGCCTTATGAATTAGATCCTCACAGTTAAACACAGGCTTTAACAATAACTTCCCTCATTTCCTTTTGCTTTTTCTGACCACTGATTCTGTCTTTCTGTCCAGCATGTTCAAACACCCTCCCACATCTCCCTGTGCTCTCAAAGATGGAAATATTTCACAAGAGATAGGATGTATTATGCATTTAGAAAAGGAAGTACTCGTGTATCAGGAGATCTGATGTAGATAGACATTTAATTTAGCATATTAAATAAAGAGAAACCACAATGGTCTGCAAGCATCTTGTTGATATCCATTTAAACCATCCCTGGCACTACGCTTGTCTCCTCTTTATTCCTTCTTGGATGGGACTTCAGTTACTGAGCGGATGGGAACAGAAAGCTCTGCAATTCAGCTCCAATCCTATGTTGCTCAAGCAGGAAAATAACTGAGCCACAATTACTGGCAGGCCTCTTATTCTGGTAGTCCTTGAACTTTGATGAACTAGAGAAAAGGGTAAGGAAAGAAAGGAGTCAGGAAAATATGTTCTGCTATCCAGGTGATCATACATACTCTTTTGCTTTTCTTCTTTTTATATTTCTTTTGTTTTAAATGTTTATATCAGTAAAATAAGTGGCAATAAGATGTCTGAACAAAGACTAACCAGAAATACAAAGTGCAAAATATCCTCAGCTCAAATCAAGCCATTTATTACAAGACAATTTTTTTTTTGCTTCTCACCTCTCTCTCTTCCTGTGCTCTGCTCCACCTTCAGGAGTTTCCTTTTAATGAATGGTAGAATATTTCAGAAAAAGAGGTTATGTTCTGTCATTTCATTTATCTGCAAGTCCAAAAACCTGACATTCTCTCTTGGAAATGAGTTAAAAAATACTTGCAGAGCTGGACGTGCAACTGAAACCAATTTGAAGGTTCCAGAAGGGTTTTCTTTAATGTCACCAATTACTTTCTGCATTTCATTATGTCTTTGTTGCCCTTCACTTTCATAATTCCCATAGGTATTAGCAAATAGGGTTTAAATTGAAATCCATTTGTCTAAACAGATATTTTCTATCTCAATTTACCTGTGACAAGCTTAATGAAATCATATGGACAACATGTATTTGTGTACCAATTAACTTTCAGAAATTGCCAGCTTGTGGCCAAAAAAAAAAGTTAGGTATTGGCTTTTGAAGAGTCAAAATAACTTGAAAATATAGCAATAATCTGATTTGCAACATCAATAACTAGCTGCATGCTCATATTGTAGAATTGCTGTCTTTCTGCTTCTTGGCTTCTCTGCATTATTTGTCACATAGTATCACTCAGAGAAATGTCAGGAAATACTGAAACTAGGATTTCCTTTTCCTGCTACCTTGAAGAAACTGTGGCAAGAGGAACACAGGGTCACATACTGCAACTGTACCACATAATGGTACAGCCCATGTCCACTGATCGGTAACAAAAAACAGATTATTGATAACTGAACTATATTTTATTGGCATGACCTTTCTGTTTAAAGGTAAAGCAAAGAACAGGATAGAGAGAAAGATTTAAGCTAGAGGGAAGAACAGAATTTCTACATAAGCAAATACAGTATGCTAGCTGATAATTTCCAGGAATGTATAAAGTCACAGGCTGTTCTTCATATATAAAATATTTCCTGATGGTTTGAAAAATATCTCCTGCCTAATATGGAGGAGATATTTCCTGAGTAGGAGAAAGAGATGGCTTTGCCTTGACTAAAGCATGAGGCGATGCAAAAGAAAAATACAGAGATCCAAGGTGATACTTGTTTTTAAATATATGTGTTCCCTGCATATCCACTGTTCTTAATTCATGTATTAGAGTGCTATAATAATATGCCTTTTCCAGTCACATGTCTTTTTCTGCCTTTTTTTTGTTGTTGTGAAAATTCTCATTGCCTAAACATATTTTTTCCCTTTACTTACTTTGTAAGTAGGCAAGAATTTAAAGGCCACTACTTTTTTGCTTCTCCTTTTTTTTTAACAGTGTATGTTTTTAATTGATCTTTTTTCTCTGGAAGGTAAAGATCTAGACAATTCTGTAAAAGCATGAGTTATTCATGCAAAATAATATTGCTTAGAGAACAAGACTGTAATGTCAGAGTTTTTTAGAACTGTGTATATTCATGCAGTAATCCTGAGGTTGTGAGTAGGTCAAGCTGAAGAGAAAAAAGTAAAAGTGAAAGGTCAGGATACAAGCTAATTTTGCTGCAAGGTTTTCCATCATATGACAATTACTTAGTGCTAAAGAAGGAAAATATATGTTATAAATTTTTCACTTGCCATATACAGCATTTCCACACAAAGAAAACTTCCCACACAATTTCCATTTCTAAATATTTCCCACCACCACCACAAGCAAAGTTATATACTTGTGAATTACATAGCAGAATAGTTTTTCTTGCTAACTCTAATAGCAATGTCTCAGAGTGACCAGTTTGCAATCAGTAATCTTTACATGACCTTTCTAAACTCTAATTATTAGTTCATTATATGCCTTATAAAAAACAATGGATAGATAACTGATGTGAAGATAACACATTCTGCAAACAGGAATATACAGAGTAGTTTCTAATTCCATTTATTACATCCATTTAAACTGAATTCACACGTCTAACTTCAGAGGGGTTCGATAACTTCACTGTGGTGTAGCTCAGCACCCAGCATCTTAGCTCAGCATCTAAGCTTTTAGCAATAAATGGTCTCAATTTCTGCAATGCAATGAGCAGAATTTTCTGATATTCAGGGGACTTGAGAGTTAACAGCCCAGAGCAAAATCAGTGAGACATAGATCAGAAAGGTAATTCATTTTGGCTTATGGAAATAGCAGAGCACGCTTGCTGGAAGGGATCCTAGGGACTGGATATACACTGCCCTGCTTAATTTTTCACAGCGTTTTGCATATAAAATACACATGCATTTCACTGGGTGAAAACTATTTCTGCATTTAGAAATGGCACTTCAGCCTGGAAGCTTGTGTTAGCCTTCACTTTCCTCACATTCACAAGGGCTGTTTGGCTGAGCTGAGAAGGGAGCATCCCGCAGTGCCCGTGGCAGCTCCCTGCTGCTGCAGGTGGGCTGGCGAGCCCCACGGAGGTCTGTTTGCAGGTGTGCATGGGTGTGCATGTGCGTGCAGGGGCGTATTAAAAAAAAAAGCGTGTTTTAAAACTTTTCAGGAAGCTGCCCCTGTAGGCTGTATACCTAAAGGACATCGTATCCAACACGGGCGCTGGATGTCGAGGTACCAAGATTCCTCCAGGGGCGATTTTATCTATCTAAATGTCAACATTTATAATGTGTGCGCCTTAAGGACGTTGACAAGTTGGTTAGCCTCGAGTCAGTGGAGAAAACCGGCACTTACAGGGTGCTGAATCCAGCAGCATGATGGCAGGAGCTGCTGCAGCGCCACGTCCTCCGGCCCAGCTGGGAGCAAGGCTGAGCAGATATTCCCAGTGGGAATACCAGTGCACTCTGTGGGCACACGTATAGACATGTCTGGCCACATTAATCAACAGAGACAGAAGCCACAGGATTAACTGCAGCTACACGGGCCCTCGGACTTGCGGTCTCCCTCCTGGCACTTAGACCTCTACGCAGAAGTTCAAAGCCCCCTCATACAGGAAAACAGTTAGAAGGAATTTTAAGACAACATTCTTTGTTTAGCCTTCCCAGATGTAGATAATATAGAAAACTGTAAAATCCACCAATTATAAAAATCATGTATTTTTAAGGAGAAGGATACATTTTTCTAAGGACTAATTGTCTTGTAATTATGATCAGAAAGTAATGAGAGCTTCCTGCTACACAGCCTGTCCTGTTAAAAAGCCTATATGACACAGAATGTAGAGCAAATCGATGCATGCACTCATGTGTCTCATCATGCACCAACACAAATGGATTAACGGCAGAAATTGCTTTGATTAGGGGTATGATCAATTTCAAAACTATTGGTTCCAAACCTTTTTACTAAAACTCAGAAATTCCTCAATTAGTGGCTTTATTTCATCTAACTCATATCCAGGGAAAAAAAAATAAAATAAAATAATTAATTCTGATTTATACCAGCAAGAGTGAAAGGAAAATAATCGTCAATGTCTTGGTGGCATTGGCATTATCTTGGCGAGAGGCAGTCTGAAAGGGAGTAAGAAGCAGGATAATAATTAATCAATGAGGATGATGAGGGGTTTAGATTCTCTTTCGGACTCCCTTTTGCTTCCCAAATCAGATAAAGATTTCTCTCAGTGCTTCTGGACCACATATAACAAAACTCTAGCAGCAGCTCCATTCTCATTCTTTTCATCTTTCCTTTTCCTTTGCCTTTGACATGACTGTGATTACAAATTACAGGTCCATGTCCTATTTAGCTACAGTGGCTCCCAGCCTACAACCCAGGGAGCACTTTCACTTGTTATTCTTGTGTCAGGGACGGACCTACTGAAACATGTTGAGAAAGCAGGAGCTGAATTGAATAAACTGGAAAAAAAAGGGAAAAGAGTAGAGTAGAGTAGAGTAGAGTAGAGTAGAGAAGAGAAGAGAAGAGAAAACAGGAAAATGCATTTCAGCAATTAATTTTGGCATGACACTGAAATAATTCAGATTAGACTATAGCCATCTTTATGCTAGAGATAAAACCCCTCTTAGCATAAGTTATCCAAAGGAAGGCATAATTTCTTGCCTCACAGATCCTAAAACTCTGTTCCATACATTCTGAGACAAGAGCATCAGAAATAGTTCTCAGATAAACAACAAAGAAGAAATGGTGGCTTCCAAGCAGGGCAAAAAGGGGTTTCTAGATAGTTCATTGTTGGGAAATTTCCAAATGTCATAGATAAATTAGATGGCAAAACTTTCTTTGACTTCTATGGCAACAGGAGCATTGAATGACAAATGGAAGAGCAGATAAATCCGAAAAGAACATCGTATCATGTCTCACTGTGACAGAGAGAACATTGACATCTGTCGCCTTGATGGGTATTGGGTTTTATGGCATCTTTTTTTAAATCAAAAGTTTAACTGAAATTTCAGCTACAGTATTATACAAAATAAATAAGTAAATAAATAAACCAACTTAACTCCCAAACCCATAAACTACTGCAAAGAATGATTATGTTCATACTAAGTGATATTTTGGGGAAGAGAGACACATTCACAACCATATCAGCACCTAAATAATCATACTTTAGTAGCCCAGAGATCTTCCTAGTTTCTGTATAGTCAATAAAAACTTTTGGCTTGGTAAGTCTGTAGGATGCAACATTTTCAAAGCATGCGAAATGGAAGCAGAAGACAACCAAGGGTGTCAGGGGCTCGTTTGTAGGGAAAGCTCAACTGCTGTGCTGCTGAAGAGGGTCAAGATTAAGCTATCTACAGAGATTTCATTATACAAGTCAGCTGCAGCTTCATGTCCCCAGGTCCAGTCAGTAGAGAAACTGATATGGGCATGTATTGCCCATAGGTACAAATGGACACAACATAAATACATGGCTGGCCACATGAATATACACAGTGATCACATGGACATCAGTGGCACAGAATGTCTGATTCTGCTCCTCTTCTGCTGATCAGGATGAAAGGCTGACAGCTCAGCCCTTAATCACGTCACGCACTAGACTCCCAGGCAAGGGTGCTATTTCTGAAAGTTTTTGTGACTGAGAACTTCCTTAAAAATATTTCTAAATCTCATGCTCTACAGGTTAGGGAAAAATATTCAACAACAACAAGAACAACAATAAAAGGTAGGAAAGGCAGGATAGGTGGAGAAATCATCCTCTTAAAATATTTCTGGATCCTTTTCCCTTTTCCTTTCATGTTATGTGATTCCTGTACTCCTGAGGCATCTAATATCTCTTTTTACCTCCAATCTCATACTCTAAAATGTTCTTTCAGTTGTGTATCAGTGAAGATAGTGATTTAGAGACAGAGACTTAAGATGGGAAAGTAAGGCTGAAAATAGCAAAATGAGCCGGAGGAAATATGAGCTAATTTATCTGGGGGAAAATGGCACCAGATACAACTTTACTGGGAGTGACATCTCTGAAAAGGAGGAGCACTGAAGGAGGTGTAGAACATTTCATCTTTATGTATGCTACCGCAGAGCAGAAGCCAAATACGACTGTCCTGTGTCTCTGTGCAGCAGCGCACTTGCAGTGGCTTAAAAGCCCCTGTTGCCCTGGCAAACTAGGGATAAATCTAAATGTTGTTTAAATTTCCACTGACTTGGAGTTGGGCCCACAGAATTCTTTTTTGCTGAGGATGCACAGGCCATGAAGTGTTCTTCCTTTTCTTTTACTTTTTCCTATAACCAATTTAGTCTGAAAGTGAATAAGCCCCTTCATTCAATCCGTCTTTTATAAGCATGAGCCCCATTTTGAAGTAATTGGAAGGAAAACTCTGAGGCTTATATTGTATCAGTATCTACAGCTATGAATTCTGAGATTTATTAAACTGTTTAAAAACCCCAGAAAGAAGAAGCATTCATTTTCTGTGAAGGGAAAAGTTGGCAATCAATTTTGTCAGGACCTTCTGTGCAGAAAATGTTCCAGTCCTTCACAAAAGTATGTTTGTGACAGACCATTGAGTCTTGCTTTAAAAAGACAGCCATCTAAGGGTTGCTAGGTTAATTCTCTTCATCTCAGAGACAGCAAAGCTATCATGGTTTGCATTAGATCTGGAAACATATATTGGCCAACAGTTGACCTTTGGGTTGCTTGCTTCCCTCTCTCTTGGACTATAATATAGTGTCATCAATTACAAATATAAACTCTTCACAGAATTAATTATATGTTTAGGTAAGTAAGCTAATATTTTTAAAAAATCTGTCAGAGATCAGATTCAGATCTTCCACAATCACTACTATTTATCTGGACTGAACTACGCTATAAAAGTCAATGCAGAAATTCCAGAGGAGAATCAGTATCCATTTGATTAGGATGTAGTATCCGTTAGATTAGGCAACTGAAGGCTGGTGCTCAGATGCTGCATTTGAAGGCTGGCAAGGCTCAATGCTGTTGCTTGACTTTGATAATCTGTCAGATGGCTGAGACTAAAGCTGTTTTGTTTCCATTCACAGTATTTTGTGTATAGAAATCTGTATGTGAATGGAGGATACCTTTCATCATTTATGCTACCCAATCCTAATTTGCATCATTAACATTAATGTTTCTGAATTGGACAACCACTTTAAGGTTAGTTGCCATAAATTTCACTTGACTAAGCAGGGGAAAGTAACGTCACACATATAGAAACCTGAATCTCGCCCATGGAGTCCCCAAATAAACCAAGACTTTAACATGACATTTTTATAGAGAATTTGATACAGTTAGGTATAGGTAATAGGAATTTGATGCATATTGTTCCGGGATATCTGTCAATACAAGGAGGGTTTAGCCATAAACTAGGCTGATTCTATATATATGTATGTATTTTAAGTTATGCTTAAAAAGGAGGAAGTACTGTAGACTGAGTTTACTAGGTCTCAAGGTTTATATATATATATGTATATATTCATCTATTTTTAAGCTTCTGAATATGTTTATACAGTTTTAAATTCCCAAATCACTAAATGCTCAAGAAAGATTGTATTCTGATAATATTTCTGATTATAATATAAATCTATATATCTATATATCTATATTTAGCAATTCTCCCTCTCTTAAAGATATTGTACGGATTAATATATTCAAGACCATAAAATACTCAGATACCAAATTTACACTATTTACATGTTCATGTTACCAAACACTCAAAGGAAACATTTTCTAACAAACATGCCTATTTGCCCACTCTGCTACCACTACAGATACTTCCCAGTGTCCTAGCCTCCATGTGTTGTGCATCTCAGCTCCCTTCCACATCAAGATGAGACCTCTCCATCACACCTCTCCATGTCTCAAACAAGGGCACAGCAGACTAAGCAGGTGATCTGAATACTAAATTAGAAGGGTCTCAAGGCATCATACAATAAGGTCCAACTCAAATTGTACCAGCAATGTTATTTTTTAACCAGTTATATGGCAAATAGTTTATACAGAAAGTTTTGATTGCTTCACTCCAGTGAAGTCAAAACTGGTTACAATATAAATGAAATTTCCGGAAAAAAATATGACTCAAGCCTTGAGCCAAATAAAAGGAATTTAGTGCACTGTGTTACCTAATTTGTAAGCACCTTGTTTCCACTGCAAAATCCCAAACCCCACGTCAGGCAAGTGGATTCCTCTTATAATGACAGAGAAGAATTAGTGACTCAGGCTGGGACTCCCCATATCAATCAGAGTGAAGTGCTCAAACTCGTGAGGAGGGGAGCCGTGACAGATGGGGAGGATCTCACTCCACTCCGTGACAGCATTGCTCAGTCCACCACGGTTTAAAGACACATAATTTTCTCTTACAAACAGGTTTCACCATTTTTTAACTTTCAAGACTGGAATAGAGATCACTGTTCTGGCCAAGGAGATAATGGGCAGGCTTAGTTGGAGGATGGATCCATATGTATACTCATCTGACAGCTTCCCTGAAACACCATGCAAAGCAGCCCTCAGAGACAGCTGTGATTGATGGACAAGTTGTCTATTCAACAATGTGCTAAGTTGGAAGGGTGATACAGGATGTGCAGTCCTGCAGAAAAGGTGTATTCATTGAATGGAGGTTAAATCAAGGTGGAACATGAACATCCAGTCCCAGGGGGAGGAGCAGTCTGAAACATCCTTGCTTTGATCACCGCATAAACAAGAGTCAGAATCATACAGCTTAGATTTTGTACTTGGAGACACGGTCAAGCACTGTCACAGTTATACTTATCCTAGCATCTCGCCAGACAATATATTTCTGTTTTGGCTGTACCTTACTGATAGAAAACCTAACCATGTCTCTGCCACCACCAAACAGCTCTTACACTTGTGTTTTTATGAGTCAAGATTAGCATTGAAGTTTGCAGATGGTAAGTAGGCTGGCAATTGGTTTACAGTGCTGAAATTACATATGTACTAACAGCAGACAACAACAGGCAAAGCAAACATCAAGAACACAAAGGATGATATTTGCATTCTTCTTTTTGTACCATATCTCCATAGAATGTGAGAGATCAAGTTCACTTGCCTCTCTTGCCCCAGAAAGGGATCAGATAGAGAAGTCCTCCATATGAGCATCCCTCTGACCAGTCTATAGGCTCATGGTTAGGGTAGTCTTCTGGGAGATGTGAATTTGATTCCTTTCAGATGCAAAAGTGGATTCTCTTTATATGACAGTGCTCTAACCAGCTGACTGTTATATGAGGAGATTATCTCTTCCTTCTCCCAAAGAATACCTCCACCACCGTGTCTTGTATAATCAACCACACTGCTAACCACACTGCTTAATTCCCATCCCTAATTTAAAAGGCTTCAGTTAGCTTTCTCCTTGAGATATCTCCTGTAAAGCAGCTCACCCTCAGCATCATGACATTACATATGTAGCCTAAGGAGATGCAAGCCAAACAGCATCTCTGGTGAAATTCAGCTGCTTTAGCTTAGGAAGTTTGGAAGCAAAATCTATGTACTTTTTCTAGTCTGCCCTTATAGTCAGTAGAGAAATAGGTACCTCTGAGGTGATCCATTCTTGGCTAAGTGTCTGCACTGTCAGTTCCCATTTCTCTCCCAGGCCCTGAAACCTAGACCGTCCACACTGCACACCTTCCTCTGAGGGCTACTCAGCCAACCACCTCAAAAGGGAACATGAGGTGCCTTTGGTGGGGCTTTGGTGGCCCTCTCTCAACAGGCAGTGGCACACTGCACTTAAGATAGCCCTAAAACAACTCCCTAGCAGACTTTGCACCCTTACATGCACTCTCACACCACACTCCTTTCTAGGCAGCACATTCAGTAAAGTTTTACACTTTGAAAACAAGCCCTCCAATGATTTTGGATGTGCTCAATTTTCACTAAAACTAATGGTAGTGTGGACATGAAATAGCCAGCACAAGAAGCTTGGAGTTTTCTCCCTAGCATGGACTAAAGAGGCAGTAGAGAGGTAGCCTAAAGGTAAGTCACAAGAATCTCTCTCCAGAGTGCCTATGTCTTTCTATAAGG
The DNA here is from genome assembly GCA_013389825.1 of Crypturellus undulatus. Taxonomy (NCBI): domain Eukaryota; kingdom Metazoa; phylum Chordata; class Aves; order Tinamiformes; family Tinamidae; genus Crypturellus; species Crypturellus undulatus. Next base: position 98,820 of record VWPW01016589.1, read on the forward strand.
GAAATGTAGGATGACATACTCAGATTCAGAGATCTGTCTTTTATATCATTATGGATAAGCCTTGAAAAGTGTTTGGACAAGAGCAGCAAAGGAGTTCAGAAGGAAATCATTTCCAACATAATAAACAAACACATTAATCCTTGTTGAGTTGCATTAAATTTCTACCTGTAATGTCCAGGCAATACTGCCTATATCAAGCAAGGTTCTTTTGGTGAAGAGCATAATATATATTAAAATCACTCTGAAAAACTAGTTAGTATTTATTATGCTTGTGACACCATGAGAGTTTGAGTGACTGATTTGACAGCTACAGTTGATGATAACAGATTTAGAAGTCATTAAAGATTTGATGGCACAAAATAAGTCCTTTCATTCCTCACCTAGCACTGCCTTATAAAAAAGAATACTTGATGCATCTGTACTCAACATAAATCATGGGATAGCACCATATTCTTGAGCCTTAAATCACACTATATGTACAGAGTGTAGGTGAAAGACATTTTTCTGTATGATGACCACCCATTCATGAAATTTAATTTTAGTGAAATTTAGGATGTGAATTCAATGATGTCAGTTTTCACTGCAGAGGTCGGATCCACGCACTCTGGCGCAGCTACTATCATATACCTGCCCTTGTGACCTGAGCTGCTCTTGGGTGGGCAAATTAATTTGGGACTTTTGTTAAAAGAGGTTCCTATTGTACGATGCAAGACCAGATGAGAGTTTAAAATAATGAGATTTTACAGTGCCAAGGACACATCTAATCTAACTACCATTGCCCCAAACCCTGTTTATGTGGAACTACCGGACAGAGTCAGCAGCATATGGACCCACAATACATCTGTGTATAGATTACAGATTGCACACATCACCGTATTTTCATGGACTTTGTCCAGTCTTGTTTTATGTGCTTCTGCACACTTTGTTTTTGTTTCACTGCCTCAGAGGAATGGCTTTAGAATCACATAAATTCCAGAAGGCTTTGTCTGCAGACTTATCACTGTGCTTTGGTTTGCAATGTTTGCAAATGAACCAATCCCTTCAGGCTCATGATGAGATTTGTGTTAAAAGAACTCACTGCACCATCACCCAAACGTTACTGTCATCTCTGGGTGATAAAATAAACATTTCTGCACCTTCAGAACTCAAAATGAAATAGTTTCTGAATACCTCAAGCTTTTCAGATAGCTAGAACAGTAGCTCGAGTTTTTCACAGTTCGGTGTGGAGGAACAGCAATACTCAACCCTTTGTTCTTTGAGAAAAAGAGCTGATCCCATTCATACACTTACATGTTGCTTGAATCTTTTAGCTTTTTGGGGAGGAAAAACTAGATTTTTCCTGTAAAAGTGAGAGCATTTGATTTAAGGCAGGAAGGCTTTTACAGGTCTGCAGCTTAGTGTTCAATAAACATTCAAGTGAAAGGCTTTGCTTTGCAAATCATAGAAAATAAGGTTAGAAGCAATCTCAGAAAATCATCAGATCCCTCACCCTGCGAGTGCAAGCTTTGCAGATCTTGAGTCCACAGCCAACCTTCTAGGGCTCTTTTTTTTTTAGATATGAGGAATTTTTTTAATATGCCTACTTGACATGTACTTATGTTAATAAGATGATTTTTCCTTTCCCTCGTACTGCAGAAATGACAACTTTCTACATATAACTATTATTTAGATCCACTCTTCACTTACTAATTGATGCAAGGCCACAACAGATACTTAAGCTTCAAATGGCTCTTGAATGTAAGTAAATCTTTGTTCTTCTTCTTTTTTTTTTTTTAAACTATATCCCTCTCCCTGTCTGGTTCTTGATGCTAATTATAATTAAAAGGTTTCTACTAGATAAGGATAGAATTTGCCAACCCATATATAAACAGCAATTCTGAGGCCAAGTCTTTTCTCATTAGACCTCAGTTTGCTGTGCTTTGTTTAGCTGTCATCAGCTTGCTTTATCAAACTACCAAGGTTCACATCAGCAGTAATTGGAAGGCAAAAGCAACCCAGAGTAATAAAATTAATGTGAACTACAAGCCAGCTAATTCTAGTGGCATTCAGCGTCTGTCCCTTCTACTTGATAGATAGAAAGTTATATAGTTTTATTCTTCAGAGTGCCATGACCTCCTCAGCCATCCCATCACATCTTTTCCAGAGCAATGAGATATAAAAATACCCATTTTCACTGGCGTATATCAGGAGGATGTTCAATAAATAGCTCATACTATCCTATTTACAGATGAGGCAGACCTGTAAAAAACATTCTAAAGAAATCCCTGAGAACTAATTAATTAATAATTAAAGAGGGAAAAAGTATTAAAAAATATTGCTGTTGTCCTTGAAAGCTGAGGGAGCTCTACAAATAAAAATAGAAAGGCAGAACAAACATCAGCAGCGAGAATAACAAGCAGACTAAAGGAAATCGTAACAGCCATAACATGCAGAAATAATAATGTGCCTGAGGTCTGTTGAAATTACCACCACTATTTTTCTCTTAGTGAGAACAGTACAAGGTTGGCAGGTCTGCATCCAACCCATAATACCATCACAAGGGAGAAAAACATCCCTAAAATACTCAATAGAAAAGAAGTAACTGCCTGAAAAAATAAATCAGTGCCAGAATACTCAGACGGTCTACTCGAACACAAGAAGAGGTAAATACTAACAGCTGATAAACACACCAAATGAAGCGACTGATGCTCAGCTCTTATGAGATCAGTTAGTAAGCCAGTGTGCACACTAACCAAACTACTCTCTTTCTGAAAGGTCGAGATTGGTAAGGGGTTTGAAGGGATTTGCTCTGGTTTCAAAAGTTCTTGCAGTGATACTTTCACATAAAAAAAAAATCAATACATTATTTCATTTTGGGAATCTGCGATCCTTAGGTTATATTTTCAGTACCTCACTTGTTACACCCACTCTGGTTGGCTGTATTCAGCTTTGACCTGAGAGAGGAACGCAATTCCCTTCTTTCAAGGGAAGGGCTCTTAATTACTTTTACATTCTTTACCTTTATACAGCTGCCTTCATATAGTTCTGTACCTACACTTCGAAGTGACAGGTCTATACTAGCTGTAGCTTATAAAACAGAACCAGGGAAGGACTAAACCACAGCTCACTCCCTGAGCAATGTCCATGCCCTGAGATGACACATATGGCTTGGCACATTCTTCCACCTGCAAGGCCAGCCTGGGCTTAAGGCTCTTCACTTGAAGCACCACAAGTGTCCGCAGGACACATGTGAAAGATGGACAGGACTATAACTGCTCTAGCTGCACTGAAGGCAGGTGATACGGCACCGAAGACTAATTGCAAGATAAGACTTTCTCCTGGAAACGTGTTTCAGCTGCAACATCTAAATCATGGTCTTAGCACTGGCTTGCATTCCAACAGTGATTCAGTTCACAGCAACAGCCAGAAGGCCAAAAAAAAAAAATTAGACATCATCAAGCAGACAACTGAGAAAAATATGGAGAACAGCATTTTGCTGTTACAAAATCTTTGTTAGAAACACATCTTGAGAAGTATGTATACTTATGATTTTCAAGAAAAAATATAGTGGAAAGAACTAAAAGTGAATGAAGGAGCTGCCTTAGAAGAATAGACTAAGTCCAGGACTCTTCTGTTTGGAGAGGGGAAATCTGGGTCAGTTATGACTGAAGTCTGCAAAAACAGGCAGGAAAGCAGTAGGTAAGATGAAGGCACCAAATTTTGCAGTACTTGAATTGCCTGAATACTTGAAACTGGTACGAACTTGATTTAAAACAGGAGACGTGGGGATTACAGCAGAAAACGGTGTGGCTTCTATGTCCTCCTGAAATAGCACCTTCTACCGCAATGGCAGACACAGAAAAGTTGGATAGATGGGACATTGGTCTGATGCAGACAGGCATTTCTTTTGTTCTTAATGTTCTTATCTTCACTCTGTCATGAACAGAGCTATGTGCCAGGCAATTCATATTCTGTGGATTTGGACTACTTCATTACAAATGCGAAAAAAATAAGAAGAAGAAAAAGAAAAGAAGTCTTGTCTTACAACAATCATTCTGAGTGGGAATCTGCATTATCTTCCAATTCACGAACTACAGCCTGAAGAAAAGAAAAGAGTTCATCAGAAAGTGTTCAGAAAAAGGAAACAAGAAAAATGTTCCTCTTTATTAACATGTTTAATTCTTTATGCAAGCTTTTGTTAGTCAAGCCTATATGACTGCTGCAGAAAAAGAATACAGTTGTCTCTGAGTTGATATAAAGACTAAAGGTGGAAAATGACCAGGTAGGAATATGATTATCTAGTATTCAATTTGTGTATGACATTCAGAAAGCTGCAGGAAGTGAGTAAGGATAATTCCATCATTATCGCATAGTGCTCACACTTTAATGCTTTTATAATGTACAGTAGCCTTTCTGGGCCTTTCCACAGTAATTGCTGAGTCGACTCAGAGGGCCATCAATATTCTGCAACTGCATTATACTGCATAATGTTAATGGTATTTGAGAATGATAGAAGGCAAATAATTACAGTATGAACCAGAGGAAGAACTGGGAAGGGACAGAACTGGGTATGCCGTGACTCGGGTGACGTGGAAGGGAGATGGAGGTACTTTGCGGAGTTAGTCAGTCTATACGTAGGGATAGAGATGATAACTCAAAAAGCTCTCACATCCAGTCTGCCACCACTAGAAGACATGGCTTAGTATGCATGTCAACACACGTTTCTCCTGAGTATGTAAACAAACCCACTCAAGATCAGGTCACTATTTCCTTCTTCAGCAAGGCAGATGCTTCAGTGAATTTCTGTATCAGGGCATGGGAGAAGAATATTTCCAGAAGTTGAAAGGAATATAAATCCTCAGGTTTCAGACAGCTTAAAACTTCTTCAGTCAACAAGGGCTAGATAGGTTTTAATGATTTGAAGAATTTGCACTGTAAAGTTAATTTAAATGTTATTTTGCTGTAGGGCATCCAGTGCAATATGGACACAAGTTAACACACACAGGGAAAAATAAAATCCTCACTGATAGTTGAGGCTATTAACTGGAACATGAAAAAGAAATCATGCCCAAAAAACTCTCTCTTCCCCAAGCAGTGGGGAGGAAGAAGCAGGGAATGTCTATACTCTTTTGTAATCTCTGTTCTTTACAAGCAGACAACATTGCTAAAACATATCTCAGGCTTTCTGCAAACAACCCATGAATTATAAATGTAAAATTCTTAAACTGTTACTGTTAAAAGTTGATTTTTGTACTTATTATTTTGCCTTCTACTATGAATAGAGTTGAAAGATTATTATTTTGAAGGGACTGTCAAGATCCCTTGCAATCTTTATATCTTTAAAAGGATTTGTTTTGAGCTATGAAGGTATAAATGTTTAACCAGTGACCACAGCTATATTTCATAGAATGAAAGCATATAAATTTATATAGAAATCTCTGAAGACTATTTGCAACTCCTCCTGCTCAGATATAATCCTACACTGAGGGTGAGTCCTCCTTGCTCCAGACTTTCCCACTAGTCGCAAGGCAATTTCTGAATCTCCCCAATAAAGACCGAGGAGAAAAATGCGTTGAGTACCTCAGACTCTTCTTCGTCACCAGGCCCCCTGATCAGCAGCAGGCCCACACTTTTATTCAGTCCTAATTTTAGTTCTGAGACCTGCAGCAGTCTCTCTTATTTCCCTTCACATCTCTCACCAGATTCAACTGTAGATGGTGTTTGGACTTCTTAATCCCATCCTTGCAACTCGAGTAGTATCTCTGAAACTGAAATTCCTCCTAGGCTACTTGCACCTGCTTCCACTTCCCATGTGCTTCCTTTTTGTTTAAGTTTAGTCATGAGCATCTTATTCTTTCATGCAGGATCATTCTTGAGTTTGAAGGAGATGATCTTGAAAGTCAAACATTAATAAAGGTTTTGTGGTTTTTAGGTTGATGTTTTTTGCAGTTTTCCTACCTTTTCCCATTTGTGCTGGTTTTGTGATCTACTTTGTCTTAGATGTTTTGCACCAAAGTATCATATATCATTTCAGGTTTGTTAATATTCGGTAATCCTATCTGTTCCTTGCAGAATCAAAAGATTTGGGTTGTCTGTATGAATCTGAGGACAATATGAATTTCCAGTATATTTCTGGAGGAATAAAGCTTCAACAGTGTAACTTGTGTTATAAACTTCCAACTGCATTCTATTGCAGATGGAAAAGTAACATCGATGAATAACTAGCTTATAGAAAGCTAATAAATAAAAGTATTTATCAAAACAATATCAAATTTCCTTAAATATAGTCAGTGACATTTAGAAGATAGCACTTTTATTTGAATCTCTAGGTTTTGTTTTTTTTACTAATACGTGAGGAAAGAAAAATTTGAAAAGCTGAAATTCTTTAAGGTGTGAGAATTAAAGAAATGTTGTGAGCTGAAAAAAAATGTGGTTTCATTTTTCCAGGGATGTCAATTGGTCTTACTTTGGCTATTACCTCTCCATAGAATCTGTCTTGCTTCAACTGCATTCTGTCATTGCAGAAATCCATCAATTGTAAAAATATTTAAGTGATTTCTTCCACAGAATTAGATTGGAGGAAGAATTATTAAAGAATTATTATGAACCTATAGAAACAACGTAATTCATGTCTGTCAGAACATATGTACAGCACCTTATGCAATTATGACTTTATATAGTTGAAGCGCATGATCTCCATGTACTGTGCTACAGTAACAAACTTGACACTTTGCAGCAGAGAAACTCTGAGGAAATATTAGTTAGGAACAAAGAACCTGCTTTTACAATGAATATTCTTGTTAGGTCCTATGAATAGACTTTAAAAGACTGTGTTGTCAGGCAGTTTTTAACAATGCTTCATGGTAAGGGTACTTTTTTATTATTATTAACTTTTCTTTCCTCCAGGATTGTCATGAACTATAGGCTCTTGGGATTAAAAAGAAAAAGTTAGTGTAAGAGGTAGAACTTGCCATTTCTGTTAAGCTAAAAGGCCTTTCTATTCCCTAAAGGAAATCACTCTCTGAGCCCGCGTTTCTGCTAACAGTGTCTCCAGTGGCAGTGCGCTTGCCGCCTGTGCCCTGTTTGCAAAAGTTGGACTCAAATGCAGCCATTCCAAATCGGAAAGAGAAACAGAACATCTATGCCATGTGTCTCAGAAATGTAACAATAATAAGAAACCTTTATGACATAAAAATTGTCTACTTAAGAACTGAGAGTTTTGTTTCTCCATAGCAAATTCTAATCCCCAGACACAATCCTTTAAAAGAACAAAGGCACTTTGGGTTAAACTGTGCTGCTTACTGTGAATCTCCTCAGTAAAATAACAGCAAGAGCCTTGGTGCTCATGAACCACAACTCCTCCCTTGCCCCAGAGAAAATGTGAGAAGGCCTTGAAAGGGTTAATCCGTGTACACTTTGCNCTCCTCAGTCAGATAACAGCAAGAGCCTTGGCGCTCATGAACTCCTCCCTTGCCCCAGAGAAAATGTGAGAAGGCCTTGAAAGGGTTAATCCGTGTACACTTTGCTTATGCATTTTCCCCTGAGGAGGAGCAAAAATCTCTGAGTTGTGATCTATGTTAAATGAGTAGCAGCAAACATAGCCAGTTGTGTTGAGCGGGCTAGATGAGGAAAGGTGAGAGATTTTCATTTTCTCTCTCCCGCCACAGACCTGTGTCTTTGTCACTCAAAGATGAGTAAAATGGGATGTCATTTTCGACATGACAGTCCTTACTGATAATATCATGCATTATAGTGTTCTAGGTAATGAGCTGGTTTGCTATCTCTGAAAAATGAGATAGAAGACATTTGTTACTTTTTTATATTTTCACTTTTGCGCAGTTGAAATATTGAGTATTTTGTGCATTTTAGATAGGCATTTTAACCCTTTTTTAATGGGTTACTTTTAAAAAAATACTTTATCTTAATATCTGAATACTATTTTAAAATACTTTAATATACTTAAAATACTTTAAAAATACTTTTTTTTCCTTCTTAGAGGAGGTATGGGAGGCTGGGCAGGGGCATTAACTGAAGTGAAATCTGTAATCTCAATTTAATTTCCAATAAGCCAAATCACAGAAAGAACTAATATCACTGCAAAAGTTGTGGTAAGAGCTCATTTATAATACTGTGTACAGAATGTTCATCCATGTGAAGAACATCAACCCACACTTGTGTTCAGCCCCGAAAAAAACTTGAATTATAAGTAGAATTGTAAAATAGCTCTCATTTTGAAATCAAACGTCATTAGATTGAATTATGAGCTTCTACATCTTCCCTAAATCTGCTTTAGTAAAAGGTCCAAATATTTCTGGAAAGGCAGGTATAATTGCTGTATACATAGAATGAATCTATTTGACTGCATGATAGGATTTTTTTTTAATAAAAGATGATATCCGTACTCTCCTCCACCACCTCAGCTGGACAACTGGCATCACAGCCTATAGTTGAGCCAAGCTGATTTCACAAGAGCACTGCTAAGCAGATTACAGAGCTTTTCTTCACATCCTAGCTTCACCTACCTGATCTGAAGGCACAAAGATGGACCCTGAGAGAGTGGGGGAAATGTTCCAGGTAAACAGAAATTTGGACACTCTTTCTCTTCTGTCATACCTGCAGCAATATCTGAAGCCACATGCCACTGCCATCACAGTCTGATAAGAAACCCCAAAGGGAGGATGATCTGCGATTCCAGGAGACGCCAAGAAACTATGTAAATAAGATTTCCTAAGAAACAAAACTGAGGAAGATCAACAAAATTTTCTCGCAGTCTTGCATATTTTCTCTAATGTGCATGTGGGAGGAATGCCTGTAGGAGCTTCCTGGAAGTAAACATTAACCAGTCACTAAATCAGTCAGTAGATTTTTCTGAATTCTAAAAGAAAATAAAGGAACAAAAAAGGATTGTGATTCATTCTATTCTTGTTACTGTGCAAAATTTAACATTATGCCTGTCTTCAGTTTATGGTGAAGGGGTGTGGTATTGAACACAGCGTTCAATAACACAAAGCAACAGTGGGGGAGTCAGTGGGAGCATTAAAGCTACACTTTTGCAAGCATCACATGACAAGTTCCTTCTGATAAACCGGGAGGTTTCACCGGGAGATGCACTGGGTGTCATCCCTGGCTCGAGGCTTGAGACCAGAACCGACTTTTGCTTGGTGGGATTCATCTCACACCTCTGACAGCTGAAATGAAGATGTCCCTATCATCTGAGCTGGTCGTCAGTAGTTAACAAAGGGAAATAGGTATCTATTAAAGATCAGCTATGCTACGGAAATGTCTGTTCGTTTTCCACTGCCAATTAAGATAATCCAGGTGACTGGCTGAGGTATACATGTCTACACTGTGAATATTTAAAGTTATATGAGACCTACAGATTCCAATATTTTTTACCACTGCTTCAAAGCATCTAATGTATGATCTGGGATATAAGCCGAAAGTAAACTTGCTCCTCAGATTCTTCCACAACCTAATTCTAAGACAAATTGTTACTAAACCAGGTAGGCATCTAAATCTTACACTACAATTTATCAGATTTCACCTTCTTCTCTGACACTTCCTCTTGGTAAGCTTGCACATCCTAGTACTCATTGTGCCTCCAGCCTTCTCCATCCAGGATACAAAGAACTGTGATGCATAATTCAACATTGTGAATTCCATTCCTGTAATAAAGTCCCTAAACCACCCCAGTTTTTTTTGTAGCTAACCCCTAAAATCCTCATGGGCATGTTCAAGAAAGTTGAATTCAGACTGAAACAGGTGCCGAGATGAACAGAGATGATGATCAGAGACTGTGGGTGATCAGAGGAGCAGAGAGCATGTCTTGTGCGAAGAGCTTTTAAATGCTCCGATAGCTCAACAAAATTGAGGTGACTGAAAGGTGACGCAATTGATTTTTTAAAAATACACAAAAGAGGAAATTTATTTAATCTAAAGGAAATGCTGTTACAAGCACAACGAGAGGTAGACTGTCCAAAGAATATATTAAATGTAGATATTGGAAAAAAATCTCTACTTGCTGTTCCAGTGCAGTCCTGGAACAGCCTAACAGTAAAACTAATCAGAAAGAATGGGAAGCATATAACTTAGCTCCCAACCATTCCATAGTTGGAGTCACCCTGTACACCAGGACTGCTTTTGACAGCGAAGACCTGCAGTCAGGGGCCAAGAAATCTCCTTACAATCATGTTTTCTTCATATTCCTGCTGTAGATATGGAGTTTTCGCTTGTTTCTTGCTGGAGCCAATCTCTAGTATTAGCAATGCTTTTCAAATGCCTAGAAAGCCACAAATCTTTGCAGAGGCTGGAGGTGCCGTTTTGTTAGCACGGATGATATTACATATTAGTGACATCCTTTTACTATTTACCCTCTCTACTTAGCTGCTGTATTTCTGTGGCGTGGCATAGGAAGACTGGCTACAAGACAAGCCTGTATTTTGATAGGAATAGGATGACTTTCATCCAGGCCCCCAAAGTGAGGAAGAAAGGAGCTGCCCCGACTGGATCTCAGTGTTGTACTTGTGCGTGGGAAGAGGCCTGTTGTCTGCTCCTGCTGGAATAGCCAAGCAAAAGCAGCTTCCTCCTCTTTGGCCTGTGTAGTATGCAAACTGGGAGGCAATTCACACCATTAAATCAAGGCGCTTTGTCCAAGGCACCATTTGACTTAATGACTCTTTGACCAGCACAAATAATGAGAATTACAACAAAGTATTCTCTGTTCCTTCTCCTTCAACCTTGTGTGGTCCAGTTATACTTTTCTACCTATTCTACTGTGAATTGCTAATACTTAATTGTAGGTAATATGCCCTTAAGTGCTTTTCCTGTGTCAGAGATGCTCTGTTGTTAACCAAAGAATATGAAATACAATATTAACAGTTAAGAACTGCTCTTTTCTGTAGTTTGAAACTGAAAATGAAAGAATAATAACTTTCAGGCACGCATAAGAACATTTTGTTGCCTTTTCTGGCTGCATTTGGCATTGCTATTTCCTGACTGCTAGAGAAAATGAGATTTGCACGGTCAGAACACTGTCTTCAAAGCACCATTCCTCCATGAGAAAGCAAAACTAATAGAGGGCGGCCCGTTCTAGTTCCTGGGTTTTAACCCAAAACAGAAAGCCAGATATGTGCTTTATAATCCGGTTTCTACTCCCAGAGGCCTAATCTCAATAAAGAAGTAGTTGCAAATACCTCATCCACTATTGTGGCCCTCTAGAAATCAGCTGTTTTCACCAGGCACTTCTAGAGAATCAAGATTTTAAGTCTTCACTAGATTTGAAGTCAGCTCTTGTGACTTGGATCCATTTCTACCATATAAACCAGAGTATTTCTCATAATAATCATCCTGCAGTACTTAAACCTGGATCTACACGTACAGTGACAGCCATGATAAATCTGCTATTGCAAGTGCGCCAGACAAACTACAGCAAACAAGCTAAGCAATGTGAGAAGTCTCTCTCCCCAAAGAACTCAGATCAATTTCAGAAGGAACAAAAGCTTTTGGTTAGATTACTCTTACGCAAAAGCACTGGTGTTACATTTTTCATCTTACTAATCTTAAATGTGCCTTTTGTGTTCAGGATCATGAGCAACATATATTTAACAGCCTGACATACTTAGATGAAACAAGCTTTTTTTTCTGCACGCCATATAGAAATTATAGATATAAGAGCTGGGAATAAAGCAACAGCACCTATAAGTCTGCTTTTTTATCAACCAACTTTGGCTATGCAATTAGAAAAGTTACCAGTTAGAGTACCATTCATGATACACACTTGCTGAAAAGTCCCGTGGAAGACCTGTATGGCTACTGCACCTTGTGGGCAGGAGATGTGCATCACTGGAATTACACTAATCCCAGGTCCTGAGCCAGGTTATCTGGAAGCAATTTCATTGCTCATGGAGCTAATATCAGACCCCAGGGATTCACACAATTTACAGCCTGCAAATGCACAAACAGATCGCTGTGATGATCCTCACCGGTTTGAAAGGAAAGGAAAATGCATATCAGTAGCTCTTCCTCCTCCCTTGCCTAGGGCACCTATGCAACTCAGCAGAGGACCTCTGCAGCAGCAGGCTGGATTCCTCCCAACCACTTTTTTAAGGCTACAGTTGAGTTTATCAGTCTCCTGACTTTTTCAATGAGCAGAGAAAAACTGGAATTTTCAGCGCACAATTCATTTGATCTCCTTTAGGTATATACCTTAAGAAAAGAGGGTTCATGTCTTAGTGTTTATTTTTCCCCTTCACTATGAAAAAAGGCAGCTAAGTAGAGAAACTCGGATATTATTTATATTTTGTCATGTAACTTCCGTCCTGGGAATACATGACGTCAAGGTTTCTTTGTTTTTGTAAAACAGATCATAAACACTCTGTGGTCACTTCATGGAAAAGCAGAAACGCATTTGGCAGAAGTGTCCCTGCACTTCTGCCTTCTCACTGTCACTCAACACATTGAGTATGTACCTGTGTCACCTGATTAACTATAGGATTCCTAAGCTCTTCCTCATTCATACCTAATCTACATTAGTGTTACATAAATAACTTAGAAAATGTGACTTACTGCTTCTAGACCTGTCCCATTAGAACGAGGCAAAGCTGAACCTGCAGTTCTCTCATCCTGGAAGAGAAATGTAATTGATACTTTAGAAACTACCCTCCTTCCTCTTAAAGTTGGGCATATAGGCAAGAGTATAAGATGCATAGGTCCATAAGAAGAAAATATTAAAAAAATAGAAGAGCTTGACTCTACTTTTGATCTTCAGGAACTCAGCTGATTAGAAAAAAAAGAGCTGATTATGCCAGCTCCATGATATGTGTCAAAATCATGACCATCTCCAAAATGAGGTGAGTTTTTGTTTTCTTAATTCATATTATTGGTCTGTTTTTCTCAGAAATAACCCTTATCTATTAACATGGCTAAAATAAAGCAAAAAACCCTCTATTTTCTAAGAGATAATGCCACAAAGAAATCACTGTTGCAGGGAAGGATGCTGTTAGCATTCCAGCTAACCAGGACTTTAGCTCTATAGAAACATAGCATAATCAGTGCTTTCAAGAGCTATGGTTCCAATTATAATGCAAAACATACAATGCCTGCTCGCTAGTGCTGCAGGTAGTAAAATATAACTGCTGCACTGCCTTAGTCAATGTGATTTTTCTGTCTCTGTGCAGTTAGCTCCAACCATCCATTTTAATTATCTTCTTTTAAAGCTAAAAATGAGTGAATGAGAAGATTTTAATATCAGAAATTTAAAAATGCAAGGATGATAGGAGGGTTATGCAAGCCCAGTCTAGGCTCTAGTCTAGTATTCTGGATCACAAAGCTTTCAGGAACTCACCAGTGAGCAAATACAACCCTTTGCAGGGGCAAAAGTCGCATAAATCCCCCTTTGAGTGCAAGGAACACGGAGCTGCTGATGGACACACACCTTCTGCTCCAGTTTTTCTCAATCCTGACCGCCTTTCGTCTATTCTGGCCTGGACTTTTCTTCACCTCCAGCTATTCATGACAGCCATATTCACCTGCTGTGGTTTGATGGGGTGAGGGGGCATGAATTTGGTAAGAAATGGATCCCCTCGCGTTCCAGCCAATCCTCAACACTTAGAAAACAATTTCAGATGTCAGTACAGGAAACTCTCTNGATCCTCAACATTTAGAAAACAATTTCAGATGTCAGTAGGAAACTCTCTACTACAGTGGGGGGTTCTTAGCTAGTGCCTGGTGCAATCATCAACAAATGTGCAATCATCACTCACCCAGAAGAAGGGAGAGGGCTCTCAGTCTTGAGGAGTCTCCTCAGGCAGTGTCCTGACCCGAGGGGAGGAAAGGGGTTCAGCCTGTCAACAGATCCAGAAGTTAGGATGGAATCTTCCCTCTTTCCTCTTCCTTCTTCCTTACTTCCTCTTCCTCCATTCTCACTGTCCCATTCTTCCTTCCTACTATACCCCTCCTTAGTTCCCCTTTTATATATTTTCTTTTACATTTAGGTGGAGCATGAGTGACTACAGTCATACTTTTTGTTATTCATTGATTAAAACAAATCTCCCGAGTTAATCGAAAATCTGGAGAGCATGCTCAGTGAGGAGTGGTCGTTCCTTGGAAGCGGGTAACTTCTGGGAAGGGGTTGTGTATTATAATGAGATCAGAAGGAGAAGTTTGAGCAAAGTCTATTGGAAGGGACTGATCTGCCACCATTGTTGGCCCAGCACCAGACATCACACTATGATGTGGCTCATCAGCTGCATGGTACGACCAGGCTGTACTCTGTAGGGAGTACAACAGAGTTTGGCCGCGGTGTCTTCACTCCACTCCACTCTTCGTTCACTTATCGTCTGCACAGCACCATCAGATTATGTCCTCCACAGGGAGGCCAGCAAAGTTTGGTCATGATGTCTCTGTTCTTCTCCACTCTTCATTTATTCTTATTAATGTGTGCTAGGAGAGCAGATTGTGTTGTCAAGGGAATCGTGGAGAGATAGATTCCACACGTATCAACCATCCTGGAAGTGGTAGCTGTCTCTCACTTCGAGTAAGCCTGTGTATTGCCATAACTTCTGTTAGGCTCTCGTTTTTCTCTAAGTTCCCCTTTCTCGAGCAATTCTCTCACATCACCTCACCTCATCAGACCTCAGCCCCATCCTTCAGGCTTTTCATGTGTTTCCTTGACCAGGCAACCTGAGTGAGTTCATCAGTGTCTGCCCACAAGTCTCCACCCCAGCTACTCACTGTGCTCAGCTCTCAGCCTGGCCCTCAACCCTTCCACATTTGAACCAGACAATTTCAACCTCCATACTTCCTTGATCCAGCATGCGAAACCAAGAGCAGAGCAGAGAACATGCTGTCCATTCCCAGTTCAGTCATGACAATGATTATAAACTGGATACAGACTTTTTTTTTTCAGGTTGACAAGCACCCCGCTGGCCCTGGGGCATATTTTCCAACTGTGCATCCAAAGTATGGGTCTGTCAAAACAACTGCCAATTGTTTTTTTTCAATACTTTAACTGAAATTGTTCCCAGAATTCAGACTGACAAGAACAGTCAGCTTAGGGTGTTTCATACATGGTGGTTAACCAAATCCCAGCTGCATTCATTAGTATATATGAATGCAATTGAGCTGCATTAATAACACGAGCCCATCAGCTCCACTCACTGTTACCCAGCCATGGTACCTTTCACATTCCTTTCTTTTCTCTAGCCAGATGCTGAATTGCTGGATCTGAATCTGCCTTCTTTGTGCACCAGATTGCCAGAGGTCCTCACTGCTGAGACCTCATTTCTTTGTCAAAAATGCCTTCCACTGAGCTTGTTAAATCGGTGCATCTCATATGTGTGAAAGTGGCATTTAAACTGGACTTTTCTGTGTGACAAGATGCAAATGGTGTACAATATTTATAATGTTACCAGGATTATCTTTAATCTAATCTGAAACTTTTCTGTTTATCAAGTTTTATTTGTTGTAGAGATAAACACATGGTTTTATTTGTTATAGAGATGAACATATAGGCATTAACTTCTCGTTTCAAAAGCAGTAAATAATGACTCAAAAATGGTTCCCAGAAGAGTGCAATTATTGGACTCCACCCAGGGAGCCCAGTAATGATCTGTTCTAATTTACAAGTACTTGTTCTTATAGTAAAAAGAAGTATCTTTCCCCTTTTGGAAGCAGTTTTGAAAGCACTTTCCTAAAAATTCAGCTTTAAGCACAAACTTCTCAAAGAGTTTTCTGAAACTCCACTGTTCTCTCCTGTGCTGGGAGGCACTACTTCAAAAACACTCAAACACACAAACAGAGAAACGTTTGAAAGCAAAGGCTCTGGGGTCCTGGTCAGTTCCACTAACAAGGCAGAGGCACTTGCATTTTGGTTGCTGATGCAAAGGACCTTAGAGTTATATCTCCCTGTTTGCTATATTGCTGTGCCGCAGCAAAAACTGCCAGCAGGACACTGAAGAAATAGGCACAAAACTAGGAGATCTGAAAGGAAATATGAATACCCCCCTGCCCAACTTCCAATCTTTCAGTAGAGCGTAAAGAATTCAGCAGTGACAGGAGTGTTGATTATATCTGTTTCATATTAGTTACATACACGTGGTCAGAAGGACCGAGGTCAGAGCAGGGATCGCTGTGCTTGGCAACCTCTGTCCCCAAGGCCACCATCTCTGCGCCCTGGGGCCCACCCTGCCTGAGGGCACATCCACGCAGGTCAGTCCTTCCCTCACAGACACCACTGTCTGCTCATGAGAGGACATGGGAAGGAAGAGAAAAAAGGGAAAGGTGTAGTTATGGCCTTTAAAGGGCAGAGAACCACATCTCAGCTCCTTGCCGTGCTGGGGGTCAGGTCCGCGTGAGGAGCTGCAGCAGCTCACCAGGCCGTAGGATGGTGGTCCAGCCTACCCATGCCTTAGAAATACTATTGGAAACCAGGGACACTCTGAACGTGTCCAGCTGCAGTTCCCATTTGCCTTGGAGGGCTGGTATTTACTTCCCTGTTGTCTCCTGACCTCCTTCTTGATTCAAATTATGAGCTGGAGGGGGACAGGAGCACAGGGATAGCAACAGAGGAGCCCTAAATGTTGAGAAAATAAGCCAGAGGAAAAGATTGCAACTACCTTCCGCGAGATGGATTTTCAATTCTGAAATCTAAAGGGGATGTAACTAAACATGGTGATAGCGGACTGGAGGCTTCAATCATTTAACAGAAGACTGTGGATTTAATATAAATTGCATTGGTAAGGCATGTCAGTGAAAGGCAGTACAAGAGATCCCTGTGCTACTGGAGATGTCTGCTATAAATCCATGCAGTGCATTACCAGCCCACTGTCATGCTAGGGGCCTTTTTTGACCCTCAGGAAGACTGATCAGCTCAGGTAAAAACCACACTCATCCCTCAACCTGCCTCACATCCAGGAAAATCAAACACTCCCCAGCACTTCCCATTCGAGGACTGTCATGGCAGAGAGATCTCAGGTCCCTCTTGATGCAGCGGAGCAGGCACAGCGGGGACAATTTTGGGAGGATTTGGCCCTCTCCAAGTCCTGGCTGTCCGGTAGGAAATCCCATGCATTAAATTAACTGCAGCTGACAAGCCCTCAGTACTCTCAAGATAACAGCATCAGGCCAGTGAATACGGACCAGGACACACCACATTATTATATCACTTAGGGCCTGTAGCCATGAGAAATCATGAGTAGCATTAGTCTTAGAGCCAGAAAATGCCAAGTTTCACCAAAGGGTGAAACTTTGGCTTCACTGAAACCAGTAAGAAGGTTTTGGTGAACTTCAGTGAAATCAGGATTCTCCTTGGGATATATCAAGGCTCTCAGACTAGAAACATTTTCCAAGTCCTGAAGCATATTTCACTGTTGGTACAACAAAAACTGACTTGGAGTGGGAGTAAGCATACTATATCTTATGCTTTTTAGCTCCCTAGCCCATTGAATAGGGGCTAAAAGCCATATTAGATGTACCTTGAAACCACTCACCTGCCAGAGGGATCTTATCTCTGGTCCTGGCACTGGTGTTATCCGAGACACTTGGAGGAAATTCCTGAAGTCAGTTTCATGTGCACTGCATGGTAAAAATTTAATCCTCAGCCAATTTCCTATACCCTGTTCTCAGCAATCTCCAGCCACCCAATCTGGACCATGACATGACCTGCTACAAAGCAGTGGGATTAGCAGGCAGAATTCAAACTGGGCTCAGTGCAGGCTGTTTGGAAAGTCAGCACAGGTGCACAGCACTGCACTGCTAAAGCAGCCTCAGCTTCAAACTGCTCCAACAAACTCTCTGCTTTAATATGGACAAGTGCAATGTGGAAAATGCAAGCTGTGGATAAGTTCCAGAGAAGTGTCATGGTTCCGGCCCAGCCTCTGACCTCATATCTCTGCCCTGCATAAATGAATGTTTGGCCTGTGACAAGGTGTCGGCTGTTGGGACTTACTGACTCTTGTTGCTGGTACCACATCAGTGCACAGTAGGTAGGTCTGAACTTGCTGTTGGGCTCAGACATGCAATACATCCTTGAGGGTGTAATCCTACCGACTCTGGAGCGGTAAAAAGTCCATGTGCGGTAAAACTTATGTCTGCTTTCAAATATTTCTGGGCTGCCACCCCTTGTTGTGTTCTTATGGTCTGCTTTGGTACATGCAACAATTCAATCTTGTGCTACAGAAGCACTTGGGCTTTTATGAAATTTTTATAGATGGTAAGCAAAATCTAGAAGATATATGTCCCACTTTTGAGCAATTTTAGAAACGGATGCTTCTAAGCAATTGTCATTGCTCATTTCATATCTCTTCGAGCTTGTGGGAACTTAACAAATGTCCAGCTGTCTTTGACAAACTGATGCAGAAGCCCTCACAGCAGTGCTCTCCAAGACAAAAAAAAGGGCTGTTAGTCGCTTTTGAACAGATTTCCTTTATTCCGAATCTAATTTTATTAATTAGCATCCAGATTTAAAAATATCTCAAGCAGAGGCAGAGATTCAGACACTTTCAAATTATCATCAGTAAAATATTTTTATTGAGAGTTTCAAGATATGGAGGAATGCTTATATATGATTATTGCTATTTTCTGATGACACTTCAATTTAGAATCTCAGAACTATTTCAAACTTCATCAATTCACCCATCTTGTAGATCCATTATGTTTAATACAAATCTATGAATCGAGTGAGACAGAAAAACATCCGCCTGTTTTGTTTTTCCTTTTTTTTCTTTTTGTTTTGTTTTTTTGTGTTTTGTTTGTGTTTGACCATTTTAATGTGCTGAAAGTTAGTCCTCTGCAGTAGTGCTTCAGCTGCATTTTAAAAGTCATTTATCAGAGCAAAGGAACAGGCTGCCCAGAGAGGTTGTGGAGTCTCCTTCTCTGGAGATCTGCAAGACCCGCTTGGATGCAGCCCTGTGCCACGTGCTCTAGGTGGCCCTGCGTGTGCAGGGGGGTTGGACTAGATGACCTCTAGAGGTCCCTTCCAACCTTAGGCATTCTATGATTCTATGATTCTATGATTCTATCTTAGTCCATATGCAGCCTCTTTTAGCAGGAATGGAACAGCAATATTTTTTCATTGCATGTGCTACACCTACATCTCAACACTTGAAACATTTAACTGATGGAAGCTGCTGGGTCCTAGCTACCTGCAAGAAGCATCTGGGGCAAGGTTTATCTCACCTAACTTTTTGGATGTCTCCAACATAAATGAATATATTAGGGCTGGTCACGCTAGGGCTGTTTTTATAATGAGTGACATGGGTCCTTTTAGGATGATTCATCTTACCTACCTTTGACATACAGATAAAAATGAAAATAATCATTGCACCTTCATACCATTAATGACAAAGGCATAAACCTACATTTGGTCTTACAAATCCTAACTTCTGCTTGACGGAAACTTACAGTACTTATGGCATATTAGCTGCCACATCAGATGAGGCAGCTATTTTTGGACTGCTGTCAAGAACTAAGATGATTTGGGGCCTTGTAAGTAGCCACATCGGATGAGGCAGCTATTTTTGCTGTCAAGACCTAAGATGATTTGGGGCCTTGTAAGTACCATTTGAGGCACCCAAGTGTTCTAGGTCCTTGTCCACTTTTTTTTTTTGGTGATGTTGGACAGGGCGAGGTATACAAACGCAAAGCCTTCTGAGATGTGCTGGTTCCTAGTCTCTTCCACGGCAGTATGTCTATGTATTCAGACCTATGGACAAGCCATAGCTGCTCCCAAATGTAATTTAAACCTCTTAAAATCCTTAGTTTATCTAATCGGTTCATTTTCATTCTCAAATCTAGAACATTTCCCAAGGTACACTCAACCACACATCATTCACAACATTTTAGGGGCCAAGATGCTTACTATCACTGTCATAAATCCATGGCACATCCTCTAAGATCAGCTGGCCAGGTTTAGTCATCTTCCTTGAGTTCCTCAGCTACCACAGAGAGTGAACCTTTTCTCATGGCAAGAATATATACAATCTATTAGGTCTGCTGAGGAAATCTTAAAGACTCATTGTGCAAAATTTTTCAATGAACCTGTATGTTGGACCATTACTATAATTGTCCTGAAAAAAGACAGAACAGTACAGAAAAACAAGCAAGCAAACAAACAAACAAACTGTGGCTCTTCACTTAGACGTAACTAAAATACTTCAATTAGGAGGTACTTACCCCAGTACTCTCAGCAACCTATGGGGTTAGGCAGGAACCGCAAATGGCAAATCAGAACCAACACAGGGAAAACTGCAGTTTGTTGCATTTTTTTTTCTTTCTGTATTTTATAGAGCAATAAGATGTCCCTTTCAAGCTATGAAATAATCTAAGACCTATCCAATACTAATGGAAGGACAATGATTAGTCTCTTTATGTCCTGGGATAAATAAATTTGTGCCTCTGGAAGCTGACAGTATCATTTTATAGGAAATGCATAAGACAGATTCAGAGCTGTCCTAATCTCACAGGTAAATAACAGTGAAAATATTTTGACTCTAAGTATATTTACATAATAAATTCTAGGTTTAAACACAAACATTAAAATCAACCAGAGCTCCAGCGTTCCACTGGCTGAGAAATCTGTTCCTGAAATCCCAATAGGATTTAATTTTTCCTTTGGTTCATCAGACTCCGTTTTCACCACTATCAGAAAAATTGTAGAAACTATAGAGCTCTGGATAAAGTACACTAGGAATTTCATCTGAAAAAAAAATGTGAATATGATATGCAGGATTTAGGGAGAGGTCTTTTGCTACTCTCTGTGGCTGATACTACAAGCAGTTATCAGCCCTGGCCCTTGCTTGCTTGGCTTCCAGAAGATGAAATTGATATATGGAAAGATCTACAACCAGAAAATTGTTTTGAAGTACTGGAACATTACATTTGTTTTCCAGAAGAAAACAGAACAAAATAATTGAGCCTACTCAGTTGACACTAAAGGCAAAATAATTGAGCCTACTCAGTTGACACTAAGAGTAGACACGAAAAAAAAAAAAAAAAAAAAAAAAACCCTCCAGCCACTGTCGGTTTTAGGATATATTTTCTGCATTATGCCCATAACATTCTGCGGGAAGTACATTTCAACATCCTCAAAGATTAAAATTTAATATCACACCCAAGTACAAAATTGTAAAGGCTTTGAGCTAAAGTGGGGGAATTGAATTTTGAAAGGAAAAAATTTGGTCTGTGATTACAAGCAAGCAAGCAAGCTCTAAAAGGCAGAAACTGAATTAATTTTCTCTTTTCAATTTTCATACTACCAGTGTAATAGTTGAGGTTTTACCACGGCCAGTACATGAGGCACGATTAAAGGAAAGGTACATATTAATGAAGAGATTTTACCTAAATAGCCATTCCCAAGTGCAGCTCAGTCAAAAGTACAAGTAGCAGTAAGCCATGGCGCAATTAGTGACAATCAGCAGAGTGGCAGGTGGCAAGACATGAGATACATAAGATCCCTAACATACCTTTTCCTGGAGATTTGCAGGAGAAGGAAAGTGAAAGGAAGGACTGTAAAAGGAAGCAGCGCACAGGCAGCTTAACTGCAAAAAAAAAAGCTCTTTGGCTTAGCAAAACCAAAAGAGCTTCAATCATCACAGATGTTTTTGCAAATGTCTTCTGTCACCCATGCAATTTTATCATACATGAGCAAAAAATTAACTGTGGTATTTATGCAAAATTTAGGTGTTTATGTGCTAGTAGCATAGAATAAAATCAAATATCCAACTTTCTAACCTTCATGATGTTCATAAAGTAGTAGTTCAGATCTTCTATTTAAAGACACATAGCAGATCCAGTAAAGGCATGTGCATAACCTGAGGGACTTTAACTTCCTTTCCTCCCTAATTGGGTTTTGTTTTGTTTTTGCCCTAGTCTAAAATTAGATTGTTAAGTCTTCAAAGCAAGGACCCTGAACTCAATTATCCTCTCATTTGCTTCAGTCAAAGCCACTAGAGTCTCACTAACAGCAAATTTGCAATAGTGAGTGAAGAATAAGGCTTGTCTTACCGTATGTCCCAAAAGAAGCCTGAAGTACAGAAGTGGACAGTGGAATCAACTATGTGATACAGTCACTCGGGAAAAGTTTGCTGAATACAACGTGAATTGTTCCAGTTTCCCCATTGCAATCTCTGCAATTACTGCATGACTACAAAAATGCTACCTGCTGCATTCTTGCACCAGGAGAAGCACTTTCTTAGCAGTGGGTAAGGCTTATTCCATTTTCTCAGCTGCACTTCCAGCTACACACTATTTTACTACGTTCTGTTATAGCTTTTGTAAATATAGGCATCTTTCCAAGAGTGTTGGTCTCCGATTGCTTAGATTAGACTGTCTCAAGCGCTGAACTAAGCTGAAAAGTCCATGCTTATAACTCCCATGCAGAGGGAACTTCCCAGAGGTGCACCATACTGACCAAATGTAACAGGACAGCTGAGAACAGAGTGATTGTGTCACCTCCTCTCTGCAGTTCCAGCACAGAGATGCCACTGTGGAGCTGGCAGTAAACACAGGAGATCTACTCATGGGTTTGTCTTGCACAGAGAGTCATTTATTTATGAGAGATTACCTGGGAAATGAGGATATGGCCATGTAATATTGCATCTTTGCAATATTCTGCAGCCACTTCAGCTGTCTTTGAAGGAGATCTCAATGACTCTCATGTGCGGCATGACACTCTTAGGAGAAGGAGAACATGCTGATGCACTGGTTTCCAGCTGGAGCAGTTGTCTGTGCAACCACAGGCAATTCCAGCTTCACATGTGTCCTACAGTGAGCTGCAATCTGCACCTGGCATCTGCAGACTTTGCTGTCTTGCTGTGATTTCTGGCTGCAGCCAAGGTGGTGACTGGGATTTGGAAAGGCTTATAGATTCCCAAGAACAGCTTCTGCGACACAAGGAAGCAAGAAGAGTTTCCTACCTCACTGAGGACAAAAATCAGAGTATAAAGAATAGCAGAAGCCTCTGTCAAAACGGTTTTCAGGTCAGTGAGACATGGCAAAGCAGGATGGGAAAAGAAGTGGGTACCAGGGGCACTCCTGAAAATCCAAGGAAAAACTTGGTCTAGTCAAAGGGCACATGTTGGAAGAGAGCACTTGTTTAGTTTAATTTATCTTTTCTACTTATGAAATTTCCTTCAATTATGTATACGTTAGGGATACATTACTGATATAGATTAAAAAAAACCCTCCTCACTTATCACTGAACATGATACTTTATACTAATTATGTTTATAAATGGTATGTGTTACATACGTATTCAGATACAAGCAGCATGTTTTGTAGAAAATTAAGGCATTATAAATGACAGAAAGCCAGAACATAATCCATTGTACTTGTGTCGCTTGATGAACTAGTTACTAAAGTATACCCTTATAATTTATTGGTCTTTTAATAAATTGAACCTTAACATTAAAAATGATGTTATGCTTTATAATGAGTACAGGTGTTCAGCAAGGTGCTGCAGTATTTTAAATAAAAGCTGTGTTCACCTAAGTTCTCTCAAAATAAGTTCTATTTTTTTTTCAAAAAAAAAGCTGAGTTCAAGCATTGTCAGCTTGAAACATAGTGAAACAGTTAGAATGAAATTCCTCCTCTGCCCTACAGTCTTCCTGCTATATTTATGGATTTTATTGATGCAATAAAATTTGAGGGGGAGAAGGAATTTGACTGATTTTCTTTTTGCTGCTTATTAACTCTACACTGGGGTTTGAAAGATATATTCTGACAGGGAAATAATTAAACCAAAAATACTCTTAAAACGTAAAGAAAATAAACTGTATATAATATTTTGTGCCTGCTTCAGTTACAGCAATTTATAAGAATAAAATTTGAACATTTCCAAGACAACTATTTTGGTTTACTTGCTTTTATTAAGCTGGAAATGTGGGTTTAACATTCTAACCTAAAAATGAATTATACACATTCTCTTATGTTTCAGAAGAATGAGATGAATTTAAAGCAAGCAGTTAATGTCAAGTGCACATATTCTGCTTTTGTCTTGAAAGTAGTAGGGCTGACAGTTTGGTTTGTTTTTCACATATCATGAGTTTATGGGTAAAAATGAGATCCATAACACTATTAATAATAGATCTTTTTCTTGTTACTTGCATGTACTTGAATAAACAGAGAAAAAAAGACTTACTTTCCCAAGCACATGAATCATATCTATATGATATTGTCTGATTGTTTGTCCAAGATGTACTTTGTTCTGCTGCAATTCTTCTATTGAGAACTTCATTGAAGTTCATGTGACTCTTCATTACAGTATGTTGAGGTTTGATGCAGTTTTATTCCATTTAGGCAGTTGGAATTAATAAACTTATTTCAGTGAAGGCTTTAGATGGTGTTTCATGGTTTATGAAGAAAAATGCCAACAGATTTCTTAAGGCTTCATCTAAAATTATTTGAAAAATTATTTTTTCAGAGTGGCGAGTACCAAATGCTGATGTGAGGCTGGCTGGGTTAACCTCTAGAAAAAGAGGGTTTTGTTCAAACATTGAACACACATAAAGGTCCTGAGGGCTTCAGCTGTGGGCTGTTCTTTCAGCCTCTTCCTTCGCTATCTGCAACTTAGCATCAAACTCAAACTAGTCGCTTCCCAGGGCCTCAGTAAAAGCCTGAGCGTTTACTCAGGCTTCACTTAGGAAGAAAAACTCTCCTTCAACACAACAAGAATGTCTACTCAGAAGGTGCTTACAGACCCATGGATAAAAAGATGTGCCAAACACCACAGTGTTATTTTAACCTTTGAATTTTAATGCTATTTTCTCTAAATGCATTTGGGAATTTGGCTTAGATCTATGCATGTTGAATGTTATGGTCCTCATTTAAACTTAACCCTGATTCACTAATCCTTTCAATTTGCATTTTCTGCATACTTCAGATTCCATTTTTGGTGCAACATACATCCAGCATACTTTGGAGACAAATTTTGAAGTCAGTTAAATATTTTATTCCTACTAATATTTAGAACTGCTGCTGTTTGATTTATTCATTTTAGCAGGTTAAAGTAAAGCCCTATTAGAGAGTTGGTTGAAGATGCTTTTTGATACTATCAGTTTGTATGAAAAATAATAGACAGAAAATTAAACTTAGGAGTAACAGTGACCTAAAAAAATCAGATTTTCTCTAGGGTTGTTTAAAGACACTAATAGATGTTGCAGAGATTAAAAGAGTAAGGGATTTCACAGCAACTCATTAGGTGCTGCCTACTACACGTACAGAAAGGATGACAATGGCCTCAGGTACTGTAAATGAGGCCAGTGCAAAATTAAGCAAATGAACCAAATTCAAAAGGATGAGAGAGAGTGAAGAAATTCATTCTGGTTTCTGGTGGGATATGTTAATCAAAGACAAGCAAACTGCTAGAAGATCCCATTTGGTTTCTTATTCATATGACTAACAGAGCATTCTCAGGGAATACTTCGAGGAGTGAAGCAAGGCCAGAGCTGAAGCTGGCGTGGCTTCAGCTTGAACACTGGGCCAGGATGTTGCTGTGTCACCTCGACCCATCCTCATCCTCAGCGTGGGGTCCCCTGCACTATGTGGACTGTGCAGCTCGGACTCCTTCCCAGCCGGTATCTACCTACCTGCTGTCCCCAGGGACACAACCCAACTTATTAAAACATTCACTGACTCACAGGAACAAGGTTCTTTTTGTCCTGAAGTGTTTTAAACCCAGACCACAGAAAAGTCCTTGGGCTTACCTAAACAAAGGTCCCTCTGTACCTCCTGGTATGCTGAGAGGACCCTCCTGGATAATGTTCTGAATTTTCTGCTCTAACTCATGAGAAACATAAAACATTCCCAGTGTTTTGTGGCTTAGCAAGGCCCATAGGCTGAACACACAGAGGACTCTGCTACCAGACACGTTAAATCCTGGATTTCCACCCTTACAGCTTTCACGCTGGTGGCCACCTCGCAGCACAGTCTCAGCAGCGAGACTGCTGCGCAGCAAAGCGCAGTGGCTGCTAAGCCTGAAAGTGTCCTGTCCTGTGCAAAGCGCAAAGAGGGGGACATCCCTGTGCTCTGCTAGGCTGGGTTGTGCTGTGCTGGACTGGGCTGTGCTGTGCTGGACTGGGCTGTGCTGGGCTGGAGTGGGGTGG